>OX387426.1:8824524-9326839 GCA_947563755.1 Lochmaea crataegi | reverse complement strand
GACCCATACTTGTTACAGCAAATATAACGTAGTGTCGGAAGTAGAGAATCGAACTGAATTGATTTTCGAATCTAGTTGATTTTCAAATCAAGTTGCTAGTTGAATCAGGTTGATTGTAGAATGTAAAGTTGTTGCAATCTAAAAAGACACAGGAATTTTTAGAAGCTTCTACAAGCAACAAGTGCTGTTGGCGAAAGCAATTAATTTTGAATGACAGAGTCATCCCACAAACATTTCAAAGATATATACACGACAATAATTAGTAATTTATAAAAAGGTATTGACTCACTTAGAATTTCCTTCGACACAACTCACATTATTATTGTCTTTTTTTTAGACAATCAAGAGAACGCTTGTCAGGCTTGTCTCCAAAATGGTTTCTTAATCAACCAACTTATCTGCGCACATCATTTCTGACAATTTTCGGATGTTTTAAATCTTTAACAGTGCCCTCTCAGAAAAGATATGAGAACATAAGTAAGGAATCTAACGTGCGTCGACATTATAGTTAAATGCGTTCCTAGGCCTCACCGTTAGATGGCTAGAGAGGTACTAAAATAGGTACTTTATAAGCAAAAGGAATTATTTTGGGCAGAGAAACAGGATCTCCTGTTACAACCTATAACATATCGTACAATTCCCAACGGTGGGCGGTCCTTAATTAGCGTCAGACAGTCAGTCGATCGGTGAGAGTGTTCAAGCCCATAACTTTGTTTCAATTTAAAGAATCCTATTTTGTTTTATTTACGAATTTATTTTTATTTTGAAAGCCGTTATGGCCAAAAGAAATCAAAACATATTATCTTAACTCGAAACATTGATTGTTAAAGAGAATTTAACAATTAATTTTCGATTTTAACAACATAAAACGTAAGCATATTGTTTCAATATGTAGCGACGTTTACTACCCCCATCAAATAATTATTCAATATTAAATCGCAGTTCACTCACACCTCGCACATAACTAAAAAAATTTGGAAGGAGAAGGGGCGGACTTTTTTACAGTGATTCTGAATCCAGCTGTCCAGATCAATACTTGATATTAATTGAAGTGAACTTATGAAAATGTTTTGTTGGTGGACTATTTTGATCAGCGAATACACTAAATCCCTATGTTTCGATAAAACATACACCGTTAGGTCAACTAAAGGATGTCCTCAAGGTGGACTACTTTCACCACTTTTGTGGAACCCAGTTGTGGATGACTTGATCTGCAGGTTCAATGATCAAGGCATATGGACGCAGGGCTTTGCGGACGACATAGTGATAGTCACGAATGGGAAATTCCCAGTGGTGGTTATGAATGTCCTACAGGAAGCACTGCGAATTGTGGAGGAATGGTGCCTTAAAGAAGACCTTTCTGTTGATCCAAAAAAAATCAAACTAGTTGCTTTTACGAATAGAAGAGTTCTCCCGCAGGTTAGAATCCTGATGTTCGGAGAAGAACTAGACCAAAGAAGTTAAATATATGGGAGTGACCCTTGATTCCAAACTGAATTGGAAGGCACACCTGGAAAAACATTACTACCAGGGCGACTAGGCTTTTCTTGCAATGCAGAAGAGTTATGGGCAAAACCTGGGGAATACGACCTGAGGTGGTTCACTGGCTTTACACAACTGTAATAAGGCCAACGATCACTTATGGAACAATAGTCGACCTGGTGACTGGAAGCTTCTGGAATGGAAGTAGATAACATGGGAAATGGTACAAAGATTCAGGTCAAAAGCCTGGGTGTTGAGCACAACCCAAACGAATGAATGAATGCAATTGACAGAGTAAAAGTTGTAGTTTAATAAACCATATAAGGAAAATTTTCAAAATATTATTTACAAATTTTTTCAACGCTTAAACTAAAAAATTAGTTATTTTTCTACCAAGGACGAAAAACTGCCGAGGCTAGCAAGCAGGCCAGACACTAGACAGTTCTTCGCCGAGGTAAATATTAAATTTTTTCGTCGATCTTTACAAAAAATTACTAATTTCCGAATGAACAGACTATTTTTGAAGGCAAGAATGTTTCGTCCGCAAACACTTTTCGTCCACATACTCTTTTCGTCCACTGTGCAAAACATAATTTTCATCTAGGACATCACGAAGAAATCTGTTTATCTTATATCGACTAACTACTCTACAATTTTTCGCTTTGATCCCAGCGCCTTGTTTTTTCAAAAATGCAATAAGTTTCGAAAATTTGGATATGTTAACGTTTAAGCAGGCGAAAAGTGTCTGCCGACGAAAAATACTTGCCTTCAAAAATAATCGATTTTTAATTCGGAAATTAGTACGTAAAATGTCATTTTTTGTGAAGGTCGACGAAACATGTTTTTATACGTTATTTTTTCAAGATTTTTTGTTGAAATATTAATTTGAACTTCCGTTTCGAATTATAAAAGAAGAGGTCTCAAAAAACCACACATTTTGAAAATTTTATGCTGCCACTTTTTTGGACACCTCAGTTCTCGTCCCATTGAGTGAACGTGGCTGATTTAAAACATTAAATGAAAATATTTTTACGTCCTTTTTCAGGTAAAAGCTCAACTATATAAATTTGTGGACAACACCTACAAATCGTTTTTAAAGTACGAAGGAGATCACTGCCAATTTTTCAAAATGCTCAATACAAATATATTTTTTCTGGACTCGTATGTATTTAAAGATTATTTCAAAGAATGTCCTTTTAAAAAGGTAATCAATATTATCGAGATTTGAGATACGAGTATCAGTAATTTCATTTCGTCTCTTGGTATTTTTACCTCGGAAGAGATTTTTTCTTTCTGCTTTGATTCATTAGGCTCTCATATTTTTCAATTTATTAATTTGCAGGGAACGTACCGTGTTCAAAACATGAACGAGACTCTGATTAATGCTCGTTTTCTACCTCTTTTGAGAGGAAAAGTGGAATATTCTTTATCGACAAAGAACGATCTTGCTTACCAGGCTCTTGGCCTTTTTGAAATTGTAGAAAAGTAAATTGAAACATTGTAATATGTTTGAAAATAAAGTGTTAATAGTAGGAATTTATCGTTTTATTAATAATAATAATCCATCCCATCTCGTAACTCTGTAGTATGTTGGTGAAAACGCCAAAAAATATTTTTATACAGAGCATTTCAATGAAAACTATCCTCCTCACATATTTCTGAAGGCGTCGTTTTTATGAAAAAATGAAAAAACACGTCAAAAATCATATAAAGGGGAAGTCTTTTTGCTCATATGTAACTTTAACCCCTTCCCACTACGTTCACCTCTCCCAATTTTTTAAATGGAACACCCTATACATTATTGCTTTGCTGGATTCTCCTCTACAAGAGGATTACAAAATGTATAAAACATAAGTGAAAAGTCAATCAGTTGTGACCATAGGGGAAGGGGGTTAAAGTTATAACGTCTACTTATGAGCAAAAAGACTTCCCCCTTTATATGATTTTTGACGTGTTCAATCATTTTTTCATAAAAGTGACGCCTTCAGAATTATTTGGGGAGGATAGTTTTTATTGAAATGCTCTGTATATTGGTGTATATTAGAATCAATTCTTGAACACGTAATTTTGGCATTAATATTCTGAGATATTTGATTATTAACGCCAAAATTATGTAGATACAAATTTCAGAACGTTCGCGAAATTTAGTCGCAATAGAAGGGCATAAGTAAATTGCTTACCAATAATCCTTTAATGAGTTTGTTAAATTAAAAGGACCGTAATCCCATAGGTAAATTTCACACCGAGCTCTAAGAGGTATGTTATGATTTTGTACGTGCTGAGTGCAGCAATAATAATAAACCTACCTTAAGTATGCTTTTTTTATTGAAGCTTGCTTCTTATTGCACGACATAGGACTTTTGGGAAGGCTAATGAATTCGTGAAACGTGTGATGTTACGAAAAAGCGTTCGTCACGCGATGACTCATTCAAGCGACTGTGCGCAATCTCTCTTGCCGTACTGAGCTCGCACACCCATAGGTGTGAAAAATTGTCAAAATTTTGAAAAAATGGTTAATAATTGCCAAATATGTTAGAATTTTTGAAAAATTGTCCAAAAATTTTAAATATGGTCAAAAATTGTCAAAAATTTAGAAAAATGGTCAAAAATTGTCAAAAACTGTCAAAATTTCGAAAAAATGGTTAATAATTGCCAAATATTCTCAAAAACTGTCAAAAACTGTCAAATATGGTCAATAATTGTCAAAAATTTTGAAAAATTTTTGAAAAATTGTCAAAAATAGTCAATAATTGTCAAAGACGGTCAATAATTGTCAAAACCAATCAAAATTCGTCAAAAATTGTCAAAAATGGTCCAAAAGGATGAATAATTGTAAAAATTTTGAAAAATTGTCAAAATTTTGAAAAATGGTCAGTAATTGCCAAATATGTTAAAATTTTGATAAATTGTCAAAAATGGTCAATAATTGTCAAAATTCGTTAAAAACTGTCAAAAATTGTCAAAGACGGTCAATAATTGTCAAAATTCGTCAAAAACTGTCAAAAATGGTCAATAATTGTCAAAGACAGTCAATAATTGTCAAAATTCGTCAAAAACTGTCAAAAATGGTCAATAATTGTTAAAATTTTTAAATATGGTCAAAAATTGTCAAGAATTTGGAAAAATCGTCAAAAATTGTCAAAAACTGTCAAAATTATGAAAAAATGGTTAATAATTTCCAAATATTTTCAAAAATTGTCAAAAATTTGGAAAAATGGTCAATAATTGTTAAAATTTTTGAAAAATGGTCAAATTTTTCGAAAAATTGTCAAAAACGGTCAAAATTTTGAAAACATGGTCAATAATTATAAAAAACTGTCAAAAATGGTCAATAATTATTAAAAATTGTCAAAATTTCTGAAAAATTGTCAAAACTGGTCAATAATTGTCAGAACCTGTCAAAAATGCTCAAAAATTGTCAAAAATGGTTAATAATTGTTAAAATTTGGAAAAATGGTCAACATTTTTGAAAAATTGTCGAAAATGATCAATAATTGTCGAAACTGTCAAAATTGGTCAATAATTGTCAAAAATGGTCAATAAGTATTAAAATTTGAAAAAATTGTCAAAAATTGTAAAATTTTTGAAAAAATGGTCAATAATTGCCAAATATGTTAAAATTTTTGAAAATTGTCAAAAATGGTTAATAATTGTCAAAATTTATCAAAAACTGTTAATAATTGTCAAAGACGGTCAATAATTGGCAAAATTCGTCAAAAACTGTCAAAAATGGTCAATAATTGTTAAAATTTTTAAATATGGTCAAAAATTGTCAAGAATTTAGAAAAATCGTCAAAAATTGTCAAATACTGTCAAAATTTTGAAAAAATGTTTAATAATTGCCAAATATTTTCAAAAATTGTCAAAAATTTGTAAAAATGGTCAATAATTGTCAAAATTTTTGAAAAACGGTCAAATTTTTCGAAAAATTATCAAAAATGGTGAAAAATTGACAAAATTTTGAAAATATGTTTAATAATCATAAAAAACTGTCAAAAATGGTCAATAATTATTAAAAATTGTCAAAATTTTTGAAAAATTGTCAAAAATGGTCAAAAATTGTGAGAACCTGTCAAAAATGCTCAAAAATTGTCAAAAATTTTTAACAATTTTTAGGTCGAAAAATTTTGAACATAGGGAAATATATCGCGATCTGAATCAAGGGCGGATCCAGGATTTTTTTCTGGGAGGGGCACAAGGGGCGGACGGGCAAAACAATCAACAATAACTGGAAGGAAGGAAGGAACTAGGAAGATCTTTTTTATATACTTCAGCGCCTTGCAAAACATCCTCTTCATCTTCGTCGCTGAAGTTATGGGACAGCAACTTTTGCAACTGTCCGATTCTTTGCATGGGAGCGCTAGGGAACCTGGATGACTTTTCACTTAACATATAATCCAGAAAAGGAGTATATACTGAAAGTCGGTAATATTCTTCAACTGTTATTTTATTCATATATTTTAACAATTTGGATAATTTGATTTGCTTCAAAGTATGTACTGAGATGGAATCTCCACAGTACACAAAAATACCGACTGGCGGGTGGCCCCGTGCCCCCCCCTTAAATCCGTCCTTTATCTAAATTGATTTTTGCTAACTCTCTTAATGCTTGGAAATATCGACTAAAAATCCACTCAAATATGGGAAAATTTCCCCTGAATCGATTGGTGGTCAGTACAACGTTGTTACTTTGTAATTATTCGAGATATAAGTACCTTTTGGTTTAAGAATTTGAGTTTTCACCACTTTTATATTGATGATTCATAGAACGAAAACCCTTCAAGTTATGATATTGTGAATTTTTTCCCATAAGACTTATCTTCTGAGAATACTCTCTTGAAATTTCAGTTCCATATTCACAGTTTTGTGGTATTTACAAGACTTTTTATGTTTAAAATTACATGACACTATTCTTATGTAAATTACTAATTTTAACAAAAAACAAAAGCGTTAACGTTTATTTGAAAATTCAATAAAATACAGGATGTCCCATTTGAAAAATGTGGTTGTTGTTTTGTCACTCTTCTAATTTTGAAAAAAAAATTCAGACTTTTCTGTGTTACTCTTCTTCGTATCTCGAACAACTACTGATAATATGGTGGTCCATATATAATGAATAACCCTGTATACAGAACGATCATCTAAATTGTGTCAAAGTTACAAGTTACGTTAAAATTTCTACTGTATAAATGTGAAAAATAAAATAAAAAATAAAAATACCTACAACGAAATTAATCATAGACATGAAAAGAAATGGTAATAAATAGTGCAATAAAAGTAAAGTGTTGTTCGTTTCCTCAAATGTATTTTTGAAGTCTTTGCCGAAATGGACTTTCTTACAGTTCGTAGCGTTTCATGAATTATTTTTCAAAGGACCTGCTGAATTCCTACTTCTTCTGTATTGCAGATTTCTTTCGAATACATATTTATAGAACGAGAGTCATAGGTGATAGGTGGCTACAATTTATATTTTTACAGCAGCTGCTAGTGGTTCAATTAGTCTTGGTAAATTATTATTTTTAATGTAAACTTGGGAAAAAAATGACTATAAGTAAGAATAACTTTAGTTTCTGACGTTTGGTCGACGCCCTTTACCAAAAAATACATTATGTCTAAATGCCAACAACAATAGTTATTTAACCAACAAGTGTATTAATGAGGGCCATTAACAATTGAGATAATTTAACGCACGAGCAGAGCGAGTGCGTTAATGTTCGAGATTGTTAATTGCCCTTTTAATACTCGTGTTAGTTACAAAGCTTTTCCGTCGACTGTATCAGTTGTATTCGTTTTTCTCAATATTTAAAAACTAAAAATATTTATTTGTTTCATAGGTAAGTACTGTCAAAATTAAATAATGACATTGAAATTTCACAGAGATGGTCGCTGGTTCAAATGTCACTGTTTTCGTTTTTCTTAAATTCTTTTTTGGATGTTTTAACACTAATAATTATTATAATTTTGTAGAATAATAAAATAACACGATAGGTAAGTCAAAAACTAGAAGTATTCTATACTATGATTCATTTTTTGAAGACGTTATTGTATGTTTGGTTGCCTACACCACAGGTAACTGTCAATATAAATATAATGTATAAGATGTGCGTTGGGTTGCCTGCAGAAAATCGTTGATTAATGTAGGTAAATCATGCATTAATGAGGGTCATTAATGTATGATTTTGTCTAATTTTGAGAACGTTAATAGCATATGTTAATACACGGTCGACGGAAAACATATATTAACATGATAAGGGACATCAATTCACATGCTACCATTCCACACAGCTCGGTTAATGAATGCAAACTTGTCGGATAAACATCCGAGTACATAATCATTACACCAAATAAGATAATTTATACGTACCAACATACAAATTGAAAATGAAATACGTACAAATGTACCTGTGTTTATTCTATACGCTTTGCACCTAATTTAAATTAATGAGTCAATATTGTAACAACGAAAAAGGAATTTTGCGAACACTATTTTATATTTATTGGTGCTTACTACGAGGTTCGTATTAAGTGTTGCATATAACAACATAGTAGGCATCTGTCAACAAATATCAAATGTCAAAATTAACTGTCATGTTTAGTTGAGAAAAGGCCAAAGTTTCAGACCGCTTCGTTTAAAACTAAACCTAAACTGAATTTTTTAAAGTTGATGAGTCAGTCGAAAAAAGGAATTAAGCAGAGATAATTTTCGAGCAATAATTTTTTACAATTTTCGAAGTCAAGAATGCCTCGCCGTTTGAGTTGGTTTCTGTTTTCGGCTAGGGAGGGCTACTGGAGGAACAAGAGGAACGCGTTCAACAGCTTGGTGTGGGGGAGGGGTTGGTTAACCTGGTAGAGGACTTCTTGACGGGGGGTGCGATAGTAGACTCTAGAGGCAGGAGGTATGAGACGGATGCTGGAGTGCCCCAGGGTTCGGTTCTGGGATCAACGCTCTGGAAGTGTGTGTTTGATGAGGTTTGTGGGATCGTATGTGAAGAGGGATGTGACTGGTATGTACGGCAAAGGGAGAGGTGGGGATAGAAAGAAAGGCGGAGAGGATGAGTAGGAAGATTGTGGAGAAGATAGAGCGGTGCGGAATGGAAGTGGCGGAAGATAAGATGGTGGGGTTGCTAGTGAAGGGACAGAGCAAGACGAGGAAAGTGGGGGTGATGGTGAAGGGAAGGAGAATTCGTATGGGAGAGTCTCTAAAAAACCTAGCGGTGTGGTTGGATAGTCAATTATCCTTCAGAACCTACATGTTAAAGGCGGAAGAGAAGGGGAAAGTAAGGGCAGCATGGCTGGGAAGATTGATGTGTAATGTGAAAGGGCCGGGAGAGTGGAGGTGGAAGGTAATTGGTAGGACGGTAGAGCAGAGTATGCTGTACGGTGCGGAGGTGCGGGGTGTAAGAGCGGGAGTGAATGCGAGGATTAGATCACTCCTGCGGGTGCAAAGAGAGATACTACTGAGGGTGGTGCAGGGGTACAGGACAGTGGGTGGACTGGCAGCAGCGGTACTATCCATAGGACGCGATGGCTAATGCCAAGAATAAACGCTGAGAGGGTGCGACCAGAGAGGAAGTACAGGAAGGGATGGAGAAGGAAATGGAAAGGTGGGTGGAGAATGAGGATGCGCTAAAAGGAACGATTGGGAGTAGGAGAGATTGGATGGACCGGAAATTCGGGGAGGTGAACTACTTTTTGACACAGGTGCCCACTGGACAGGGATCGAGAGTAGGGTACGTCCACAAGATTGGGAAAAGAGAGACTGGAGTGTGCGAGAGATGTGAAGTGGAGGATGGAACGAGGTAGTACTGAAGAAGATGGAGAGGAAACTAGATGTATTGTGTACTAGGAGAGCATGGTGGACATAATGTTGGGGTGGGGGGATGGCTGGAGGTAAGTGGCGTAGTGGAGTGTATGATTAGGGGGAGAGAAGGACTCGATATGGCATGAGAGGTAGGAGTGATCCCCTAGGGGATGAGTCCAACACTGTTTGGGTCCTGGATAGGACCGATTCGTATATGAGTTTCCCATTCCGACCCGATAAAAAAAGCGACGATCCAAGAACAGGTAGTCATCCAGGAAAACGTCGAAGCTGAACGTAAGCAGATCCGAGAAGATCACATATCGTGAAATTGGAGCACCATTGTGCATTTCAAAGACCACAATTATAATTCAAACAATTTTATATGAAGAATTATCTGCAAAAAATAATTTCTCGATGGATACCACATATGTTGACGAAAGATCAGAAAGCAATTAGAGTCAATTGGTATAAAAAAACTGGATTAACGCAGGAAACTCGAAAAATATATGCAGTATTGTCAGAGGTGATGAATCCGAAAAGAAACGTCTGCTTAGGTGTTCTAAGATGAAACAAAACCTACGAAAGTTATCCGTTCTCGAAGTGTTTCCAAAAATATGGTGTTGACATTTGCAGCAATTCCCCTGCAAGTTCAAAGTACTATTACTGGTGATTCGTACATATCGATTTGTTTGATGGAAGTATTTGCTGAGATTCGAAAAACCAACCTCCACCAAGACAATGCAAGTCCTTACACAGCTCGAAAAACAATGGAGTTTTTAAGACAAGAAAACTTTGAATTGTTGGACCATCCTCCATACATTCCCGACCTAAGTCCTAACGACTTTTTCACATTTCCAAAAATTAAGAATGAACTACGTGGTCAAAGATTCCAGTTCCTAGTATATGTAGTCTTCAAAAACTCTATTTTGAATGTACCAACGAGCGAGTGGAATAGCTGCTTCCAGAATTGGTTCCGAAGGATGAAAAAATGTATTTCTCTTCGTGAAAAATACTTTGGAAAACAATAGTATTTAATAGTTATCTACTGTTTTTTTCTAGCTATATGCAAAATATAAAAGACAACCCTCGTATTTGTATCGCTTACGGTTTTTTTATGCAACTGCTGGAAAATTTTCATACTTCAATGAGATCGGTTTGGGGGAAAATCGAAGTTGAAACATAATTAAAATCTCGTGTAAATTGGTGAAGTGGTGAAGAAAAACTTTTTTCTACAACTGCTATGAAAAGTGACGTATTTCTCACGGCACTTTGCCCACGCCACATACATTTATATGGAGAATCAAATAAAATCGACAAAAACTTAGTAGGCTACTGTCATCTTTAAATACCTACTTAGTTGTCACAAAACTGTCAGATTATATTAGAAAATATGTTAAAAATTTTAAAAAATTGTCAAAAATTCTGAAATATTTTCAAAAATTGTCAAAAATTTGGAAAAATGGTTAATAATTGTCAAAAATTGTCAAAAACGGTCAAAATTTTGAAAAAATGGTCAATAATTAAAAAAGACTGTCAAAAATGGTCAATAATTGTTAAAAATTGTCAAAGATTTGGAAAAATTGTCAAAAATTGTCAAATATTTCAATAATGGTCAAAAATAGTCAATAATTGTTAAAATTTTGAAAAACGATCAAAGACTGTCAACATTTTTGAAAGTTGTCAAAAATGGTCAATAATTGTCAGAAACTGTCAAAAATGGTAAATAATTGTTAAAATTTTGTAAAATGGTCGAAAATTGTTGAAATTTTGAAAAAATTGTCAATAACTATAAAAAAATGTCAAAAATGGTCAATAATTGTTGAAAATTGTCAACATTTTTGAAAAGTTGTCAATAATTGTCAGAACCTGTCAAAAATGCTCAAAAATTGGCAAAAATGGTCAATAATTGTTAAAATTTTTAAAAAATTGTCAAAATTGATCAATAATTGTCAAAAATGGTTAATAATTGTTAAAATTTTAAAAAATGGTCAAAAATTTTGAAAAAATGGTCAATTGTCAAAAATTGTCAAAAATGATCAATAATTGTCAAAACTGCCAAATTTGGTCAATAATTGTTAAAATTTGAAAAAATAGTCAAAAATTGTCAAAATTTTGAAAAAATGGTCAATAATTATAAAAAACTGTCAAAAATGGTCAATAACTGTAAAAAATTGTCAAAATTTTGAAAAATGCTCAGTTTTCGAAAAATTCTCAAAAATGGTCAATAATTGTCAGAACCTGTCAAAAATGGTCAAAAATTGTCAAAAATAGTCAATAATTGTTAAAATATGGAAAAATGGTCAAAATTTTTGAAAAATTGTCAAAAATGATCAATAATTGTCAAAACTGTTGAAATTGGTCTATAATTGTCAAAAATTATCAAAATTTTTGAAAAATGGTCAAAAATGTACGAAAAATGGTCATTCTATTGTGCATAAGAAGCAAGCTTCTATCTGCGGTCCGACGACCGCTCACCTTTTATTTTACTAACCATAAAAATAAATTTTAAGTTACTTTACTTGTATTCTTAAAATTTGTGCAGTTGTAGAAAAAGTATAGTGTGCAATAAGTGGGGAAAGTACTTTTCTCACTCGTGTGTTTGCAATCTTCCACACTCGTGAGAAAAGTTGAACTTTCCCCACTTGTTGCACAATATACTATTTCCGCCTACCTCTATCCAAAGTATACATTTCCTGGCCTCATTGTAGAGAGCATAGTCGTACTTTTCCTCCCTATGGAGGAAAAGTAAATGTGAGTTTATGGTACGTCATCAATGAAATAACTTATACGGCATTGACGACCTAAACTATATTGTATTATATAAGTATAAATCTTACCATTTAATTAAAGAACACCCTCTATTTTGCAAAATGGTAGAAATCAGTAAATTGTTATTTTAATTTAACGATTTTTACATTAATAATTTGACTTCAGCAATACGTTATGTTCCTGATTCCGCAAAACTTGCCTACAAGTCTCGGTAGCGCAACGCGTTGGAGCTCACTGTAGGTGTTGGATCGAATTCCGGCGAAGACAATTTTTTTAATTTTTTTAAAATTCTTTCATAAATAAATTATTTAAAAATGTCTTGTTATTTGAGGGTGGCGGAAAAATCATATGTATAACATGGGAGAAAAGTGCCTTTTCCTCCCTTGAATGATTACTGCCCTCCGCTACGCGTCGGACAGTAAACTTCATCCTCGGGAGGAAAAGTAGCACTTTCCTCCCTTGTTATACAAATAGCTATTACATTATGATTTTCTACCATTTGTATTAAGACCAAAAAACTATAAAATAAAAATATATAATATTTTAGGTCCTAAAATGGCACTTTTGAGCTACTAAAATCAGTTGAAAGTTTGTAAACTGCTTCCATACACTTGACTTCGATTTCCTATTATTCGGGGGTGTCAACTGCTTAATTTTCCGGCGAAAATTGACGTTGTTGGAAATCGAAAAATAAATGGTAATTATTTCAAACACAATTTGGTGTGGAATTTTCTTACCGAATACCGCACGAAGTCAAATTAAATCCGGAAATTTTTCCCATTCATGAATATATTTTCAAAATATTCATGAGCTCGAAAAAATTTATGGAAATAATTTCACATTTATTGGTATTATTAGTGAAAATTAGTCCATGAGCGGCGCCCGCAATTTTTAAAGAAAATAAGCGAGTGGCACGAACAATCGTAATGTCGAATCAAAATCTCAGCCAATTTAATTTCTATCGGTGTACGGTGCTGCACGTGCAATTTTTTATTTTAAGTTTTGCGTCTGGGGGCGGGACCACTCAGAAGTATACCCCCAGGGGATAGCCCACCTGTTGTAAAAGGCGACTAAGTGGTTAGATCCCCAGGGATCTAGAGGAATAAACCTCGATAAAACAATCCGTAATCTACGTTGATAGCTACCGTGGCAATGGATGAATGGGATGAAAAAAGAAGAAAGCAAAATAGAACAGGAGGTTGTGGATGAAGGAGGGCAAGGAAAAGGAATTTTTGGTGAATCGACGAAGGTAAAACGAACGCCTGATAAGGCGATGGAGACGAGAGGGTGGAGTGATACTGGAGTGAAGAAAAAGGAAGTATCGCCGCTGGAGGACAAGGAACAGAAGAGGAAACTGAAGGAGAAAGGAAAGAAGGAAGTGGAGAATGGGAAGGAAGAAGAGAGGGAGAGTGTAGAGAGATTGAAGGATATGGTAAGGCGACTGGAGGAGAAGGTGGAACGGCTGGAGGAAGAGAAGGCAGCGGCAGAGGGGCGGGTCAAGGAATTGGAGAGGTTGAGGAGGGAGGACGATAGAAAGGAGATAATGCAAACACGATGGGAGGTGGGGCAAAGAGACTGGGAAGGATGGAAGGAGGTTAGAGATAGGGACTGGGATGGTAAAAAGGGGGAGGGAATAGAGGTGAAGGTGGGAAATCCAATATTAGGGGATGAAAAGGTAAAGGTGGTATGGGTGACTAAGGAAGACAGTGGAAGGGAATACAGAGGATGTTTGGGGATAGGTTCCCGATGCTAGGAGGAAAGGGAGAGGAAATGGAGAGGAAATGGAGAGGAAATGGAGAGGAAATGGAGAGGAAATGGAGAGGAAATGGAGAGGAAATGGAGAGGAAATGGAGAGGAAATGGAGAGGAAATGGAGAGGAAATGGAGTGGGTCAAGGAGGTACGCACTACGGAAAGGAATGGGGTAAGGGTGAAGACGGAGGAGTTGATCTGTCGGATGGAGGGAGATTGTAGGGATGAGAAAAAGGTATTTGAGCCGATGAGTCGACTGTTTGGGGAAGTGGGGAGCGGGGACAGCATTGGACTCCACAGACTTGAGCAGGTAGAGGTGGAGGTGCTGAAGAAGATGGTGGCGTGGGTGAGAGGTGACGGAGAGGTGGCGGAGGTAACAATCTATACAGCTGGGGAAAAGGAAAAGGAGGGTAGAAATGGGGCGATAATCCTGAAGGATATCGGGGAAGTCGATCAGAAGGGGATCGAGAGGATTAAGAAGGGGTTGAGGGAGATGGCAAGTGAGTGGGTGGATAGACTCAGAGTCTCAAGAAATAGGGAGGTGGTTTTATAGAGGCAAAGAAGGGGGTTGAGGTGAGGGGAATTCTGGGGGAGGTGGAAAGGGTGACAGGAGCTAGGGTGGTGGAAGCGGGGAGGGGAACATAAACCATTAAAATGGTAGGGATAGAACCGTGGATGGAAGATGAAAAGGTGAGGGGGAAAATAGAGAATTTGATTGGGAAAGGGACAAGGGTGATTAAAGTGGTAAGGGAGAGGAACGGGATGAAAATGGCGGTGGTGAGGGCGGAATGGGAAAAAGCGGTAGCCTTATTAAAAAAAAGGAGATTAGATTGGGGTGGAACAGGGTAAATATTATAGAGGGTAGAGGGGATGACAGATGCTTTGGATGTGGGATAAAGGGCCATAAAGTAGCAGGGTGTAATGTGAAGGTAGTCAAGGAGAGGAGTAAGTGCTGGCTTCGTAAAAGCGAGGATCACATGGCGAGAGACTGTCGGCAGGCCTTCCTTTGTAGGGTATGTGGGGAAAGGGGACACAAGCCAGGGGAGATATAATGTAGTAGGGGAAGGGTGTTCACTGGACATGGCTCGAGAGTAGGGTACCTCCACAAGATTGGAAAAAGAGAGACTGGAGTGAGCGAAAGTAGTGGAGGATGATGTGGGGCATGTGTTCAGATGCTGGAGGAACGAGGAAGTGCTGAAGAAGTTGGAGAGGAAACTAGGGGAGGCGGTGTATTGGGAGAATATGGTGGAGATAATGTTGAGGGGGGAGGAGGAATGTATTGTACGATACACGACCGTGAACTGTCATTAAAGTACTCGTCTAGAAATTCCAGACTCGGCTCCTTCGTCACCTCGTCCGTAAACATCTAGACTTGTACTTTAATAAGCCATTTCCCGGACTTGTAACGTAAATTATTATTATTTAATCTTTGATAGTAGATATATAAAACTTAATTTATACATAATGAGTGAATGTTTATAAACAGTATGTAAATTTGTTAAGGTTTCGGTATTTTTCAATAAATGTGCCTTCACCGCTACCGTAGGTACATAAACAATGAATAGTGGTTTCAGTCGTCATCGGCGCTTTCATGTCGCGCTTATAAAGACATGCCGAAAAACGGTAGTTGAAAATCAGGTGCACCGTATATACAGAGGTCGCACGATTTACTAGCTTCATAGCTTGTTGACTTGGTGCTACAGACAGATTGAGTGTTTGGTACGGGGGCTGATAAAAACGTACGATGTTAGAAAACTTTTTCAAAAAAACGATGTTGTTTTGCTTTGTACGGTAAAGAGTGTTTCATAATGTTTAGTTGACTCGGCATTTGGCCTTGAGGATTTAGTAATAAAAGTTTATAAATCCCTCATTGTACAGTGAACAGTAATAGATCCGTAGTCGGTCAAATTTAGATACTAAAATATAAATTAAATTTATTTTGTGAAAAAAAATCACTAAATTTTTCAAAAACAAATTATACTTTTACGTTCTGGTATTTAATTGGGAAATTCAACTTGTAAGAAATAAACTAGAATCTTTGATTAGAATATCTTTGACTAAGTAAATTGAAGGATCATAAAATGGTCGAAAAAATAGCTATTTGTATAACAAGGGAGGAAAGTGCTACTTTTCCACCCGAGGATGAAGAGCGGAGGGCAGTAGTCATTCAAGGGAGGAAAAGGCACTTTACTCCCATGTTATATATATGATTTTTGTGCCTCCCTCAAATAACAAGACATTTTAAAATAATTTATTTATGAAAGAATTAAAAAAAATTGTTTTCGCGGGAATTCGAAACAACAACTACAAGCCCATCATGAAAAGTGAGCTGTGCACCAACTCGTTGCGCTACCGAGACTCGCAGGCAAATTCTGCGGAATCATGAACATAACGTATTGCTGAAGTCCAAATATTAATGTAAAAATCGTTAAATTAAAATAACAATTTACTGATTTCTACCTTTTTGCAAAATACAGGGTGTTTTTTAATTAAACGGTAAGATGTATACTTATATAATAGAATATAGTTTAGGTCGTCAATGCCGTATAAGTTATCTCATTGATGACGTACCATAACCTCACTTTTACTTTTCCCCCATAGGGAGGAAAAGTACGACTATGCTCCCTACAATGAGGCCAGGAAATGTATACTTTGGATAGAGGTAGGCGGAAAAAGGTTTTTTTCGGAACGCTGCATGAACAGATTTACAGCGTGTCACAGTTTTGGCAGCAATTTAGACGTTTAAATTGTTGATTTCTACTCTACTATACTATAGTTGTAGTTGCACGAAAATACCATCTCAAGACAAAACACAACACAGTATATTCTTTAATTTTAAATAAGTTTTGAGTAACTACAAGTGGTAGAAAATAGCTCTTTTTCACTACTAGCCTCTAAACCTAACTTTATTGACTTTTATTGAGGTAGTAAAGTTGTTCATTATTAACCAAGGTAGAAAAATACAGAGCCTATTTGATTATACCTAAATCTCAATCCATTTAATAGAATGTGAGGTTAACTTGTGCACAGCTGTCATGTCATGTGAAACAGGAGTCGACAAACTAATATTCAAAAAAATAAAATGCCAGTAGTGAAGTAGTGAAAAACATGCTATATGAGCCACGGTAGAAAAGTGTATTAATGTCTCGGGTCCATTAAAAACCTCGAAGCTTCGCTTCTCGGTCTTTAATGGACCTCGACAATAATACCTCACTTTTCTACCTTGGCGCATAATTACTATTTTTGCAAATAAAAACCAGATTGTCAAAAAAATATTCTGTCATTATGAACGTCAAAAAAATTTCCAGTATAATTCGCTGTTGGGTTCCCACGAGGAAAAAATGTCAACTAAAATTTATCCGTTGCCATGGTGATCTGTCAAAAAAACACGTTCTTCAAATAAAAACTCTCTCGGCTATTCTTTTTTGTTATTGTTTACCACAGCCGTTTTTGAATTCTTGTTCCCAAAAATCTCCGTTTACTAAATCATTTTCGGTAGATAAAAATTCTAGCTTGCTCAAGGAGGGAGGCGACATTCTTTTTGACTTACCCGGTAAAACTTGACTATTTTATCTTATATCCAAAAACGATATTTCGAAAACTGCTCGAATTATTTTGTTGACGCGAGGAGAGCCAGTTAATTGGCCTGCAAGATCGCCCGATTCCAATCCATGCGATTTTTGTCAGTGGGTTATTTGAAATTATTAGTTTATGCTGTTCCTATATACAAATTCGTATTCAGCTGTGGGAAAGAATAGTGGGTGTAGGTTTAGAAATGATCAAAATGATCCCAGAATTTTTTCAAGAGTTGTAAAAATCTTACAGAAACGATTTGATTTATCTTGCAACAAATGGTCGTCGTGTAGAGCATATGATATTATTGTGGTTATTAATTTATTTAATATTGATATTTGAAAATTAATGTCCATCCGGTTTAGTTATTACGAAAGTAATCTCGATCAAAGCAGTTGAATTAATTTTTTTTTCGAAAAAAAAATTATCCGTTTGCTGTCGCTCCAAGTCAATATAAATAGTATATATCCTGTGATTCGCAATTAAAATCGGGATGTCAACCGAAAACCTAGCGACAAGGTTAGTTTTTCGATCGTAACAAATATCAATTTGGACAACGTCAACAGCAATAAAAAAATTGTGTTGTTTCTTGTTACAAATCTGTAATTGGTTTGTATCTATTTTCAGGAAAACCAATCAGTCAAATAAATCGTAAAAAATTCAACTGCACCTGTCCTTTGGGTCGGCAATAAATCAATTTTGTCACTGACAGATAATTTTTGGACTTGAATATTGTTTTTGGGAGGAAGGTCTAAGTATTCTCCACGAAGAGAAATGCATTTTTGCATCCTTTGGAACCAATTATGGAAGCGGTTGGTACATTAAAAATAGAGTTTTTGAACGAGTTCTGGGGAATGGGACCTTCGACCACACAGTACATTCTTAATTTTTGGAAAAGTAAAAAAGTCGTTAGGTCGGGAATGTATGGAGTATCGGCCAGCAATTTAATATTTTCTTGCTTTCAAAACTCAATAGTTTCCCGAGCTGTGTGGGAACTTGCATTGTCTAGGTGAAGGATCATTCGTCGTTGGGGGAAACAGCAATTACTTCCAGCGAACAAATCGATATGTACCAATCAGCAGTGACAGTTATTTGATCTGGCAGAGGAATTGTTGCTACATGACTCGCTTTTGAGACAAATGTCATCACCATCTTTTAGGCAACATTTGGAGAACGGATAACTTTCGTCGGTTTTGGTTCATCTTGGAACACCAAGACGTTTATTTTTAGGTTCATAAGAGTAAATCCAGTATTGATCACCGCTGACAATACTGTATATATTTTTTGAGTTTCCTGCGTCAAACCGGCTTAGAGTTTTTTGACACCAATTAACTCTAATCGCTTTCTGTTCTTCCGTCAACAGATGCGGTATCCATGACTCATCAACTTTAAAAATTCAGTTTAGGTACAGCTTTAAACTTGACAAACATGACAGTTAATTTTGACATTTGATATTTGTTGACAGAACAAATATATTTTGAACCAATATCTTATAAAACTGAAGTACAATAGCCATTGATATAGGCTATTTCACGAATATACGCCCGTTTCGCATTATAGGCAGAGTCCGTTTCAATAGAAAATGACCCATGTGCGTCATAGGTGACGCCAGTCGCAGAAATCCAAAATCGTCGTAGCCATGACTATAAACTGTTATAAATACTTTACTTGATAGCTCAGTTTTTTATTATAAGTGAATTAAGTATTTAATTGAAATCTAACATGCCTCCTGAAAAATTGATCGGTGTTCAAGGAAGAGTAATTCATAGCCAAGAATGATGAATTTTGCAAAATGTTGCCAAATTTCTGGAAATGGAAGCTGGAAGTGGGATTCAAATTCCTTAAAATAGTTTTGCATCAAATTGTATTTTATACTCTTAGCTGCTAGATACTAAACACAGTACTTCCATTCCAGAAGCTTCGTGTTTTCTATAAAGGCCACTAGTTTGACTGGAGGAATTTTTAGTAATTGTAATGGTTGTATTAATTCCAAAGAGCTTCTGTCTAGGTACTTGTGAGTTCTGACAGAAGCAGAGTATATGAGTAGATGTTTCATCAACAAGTTCACATTTTCTGCACATAGGTTCACTAACTTTGCCCATTTTGTGCAGATGTTTCCTCAGGGTGCAGTGTCCAGTTACCAGGTCGGTAACTGTCCTTATCCAGTTTCAATAGCCTGGTTGAGAGTACCTTGTTCAGTAAAGTCTTGTGTCAACCTCCATTTGAGTTGGTGTTCCCTATCTAGCCAGTTCCCGATTTCCCCTCTTATGCAATATTTTGTGATTCCACAAAACTGTTCTGGACCTATGAAGTCTTCTTTAAAGCCTTCTCTAGCTAGCTGGTCCGCAATTTAATTACCTGCAATCCCCTCATGTGCCGGCACCTCTATAAGAGACACTTTGTTGTTTCTTGCCAGCCTGAAAGGGATGATGGAGATGTTTATAGTAATATTAATCGATTTTTAGTAAATCGATTTTATAAATTACGTGTTCAAATCGATTTTCGGAAACGGCTCGTATTATTTATTGACTATTTTTCAAGATTTTGACAACTTTTGACGATTATTGACCATTTCTCAAAATTTTGACAATAATTGACCATTTTTCAAAATTTCAACAATTATTGACCATTTTGACTGTTTTTCAAAATTAGTGACCATTTTTCCAAATTTTTGACCATTTTTCAAATTGATGACAATTTTTAACCATTTTTGACAGTCTTTGATAATAATTGTCCATTTTAAACAGTTTTTAACAATAATTGACAATTTTTAACCATTTTTGATAGTTTTTGACCATTTTTGACAATTTTTTTAAAATTTTAGACCATTTTTCAAATTTATTGACAATTTTTGACCATATTTGATAGTTTTTGAAAATTATTGGCCATTTTTGACAATTTTTCAAAATTTTTGACCATTTTTGATAGTTTTCGACAATTACCGACCATTTTCCAAAATTTTAACAATTATTGACCAATTTTAAAAAATATTGACCAATTTTGACAGTATTTGACAATTTTTGACCATTTTTGATAGTTTTTGACAATTATTGACTATTTTTAAAATTTTTAACAATTGACAAATATTGACCAATTTTGACAAATATTGATCAATTTTGACAATAATTGACCATTTTTGATCATATTTCATAATTTTTGAAAATTTTTCATATAATTTTATTTCATTTTTAATCTGATAAATTGTTAATGAATGAATCTCTTAGGTTTATTATCGGAAAATGAAAATCATGTACTTTTAAAAATAATACAAAATTTCCAAAATTGACCATTTTTGACAATTTTATTGACCATTTTGACTGTTTTTCAAATTAGTCACCATTTTTCCAAATTTTTGATAATTTTTGACCATTTTCCAAAATGATGACAATTTTTTACTATTTTTGACAGTTTTTGACAATAATTGTCCATTTTTAATAGTTTTTAACAATAACCAATTGACAATTTTCAACCATTTTTAATAGTTTTTGACCATTTTTGACAATTTTTCAAAAATTTTGACCATTTTTCAAAATTATTGACCATTTTTGATAATTATTGACAATTGTTGACAATTATGGACCATTTTTGCAAATTTTCGACCATTTTTGACAATTGTTGACCATTTTTGACCATATTTCAAAAACTTTAACAATTTTTGAAGATTATCAACTATTTTTCAAAATTTTGACAATTTTTAACAATAATTGTCCATTTTTGACCATTTTTGATAGTTTTTACAATTATTGACCAATTTAGACAATAACTGTCCATTTTTGAAAGTTTTTGACAATTTTTGACCATTTTTGATAGTTTTTGACAATTATCGACCATTTTTCAAAATTTTAACAATTTTTGACAATTATTGACCCATTTTGACAATAATTGTCCTTTTTTGACAGTTTTTGACAATTATTGATAATTTTTGACCATTTTTCAAAAAAAATTTAAAATGTTTGACAATTGACCATTTTTGACAATTTTTGAAAATGTTCGACCATTTTTCAAAAAATTTTCAAAGTTTTTGACAATTATCGACCATTTTTGACAATTATTGACCATTTTTGACCATATTTCAAAATTTTTGACAATTTTCATATAATTTTATCTAATCTGATAAATTGTTAATTATTCACCAATTGAGTTAATCCGTGGGGCGTGGTTTGATTAAATAAGCGAGCGAAAAAAATTCCTTTTTTTGCGCTAGGGCGTAAAGTAACAATCCTCGGCATTTGTCGACTTTACGATTTCAATTGAATATAGTAATTAGTCATTTTACGCGCGACTGTGGAAAAATAAATTTAAATTAAAAATAGTGCTCAACTGTAAACTTTTTCTATTCGTCAACACGCTAAAAAATGTGAGGATATGTGGATAAAAAAAGAACATTTATTTGATAAAGCTGAAGATTCCCTTGTGCTTGTTGTAAATACAGGTTCATCTGATAAAGATATTTCAGATAATAGTGAAAATGATGCTTTAAGTGGAATTGAATTATTCAGCGAGTCTGATGGCAATTAATGCGATGGGATAATCCTATTGAATGACTCAATATAATATTATATATGTAAATTTCGTTTATTAGCTTATTATGAAGAAAAGTAGAAAATAACTTTTGTGTGTATACAAGGTAAGAAGTATATTTCTTAATTAATTTTGGGATCTGTGTATAAAACCTTGTATAAAATAGATAATACAAGGTAAGAAGTATATACCTCCCAATTATTTTCTATAATCTCCTTAAAAAAAGAGTAAAAAATATCTATTTTCAACTTTTCTTTATTTTTTAATTCTTGTTTTTCTAAGTAATGATGAAAGAGTCAACCTTTCCATCTGGACTCCATTGAACAGTTTTTTTGCTGGCTAACTGACATTTCCTACTACGCTATTTTATTTTGTTATCGGGTAAACTAAATAAAAATTTTAATTATTATATTTGTTTTAATATATTTCTTATCCTACTTACTGCTCTTAATACATATTTACTAGGGCGTTTGAAAAAAATGAAAAAAATTCTTCTTATCGGAACCACGCTCAAAGGTTTCGTTTAGATGCCAAAATAGTCACTTTTCGATTTCCCCTAAGAATAACACAGGAAAAAAGTTTGTGTTTCTTCTGATTTTTATAAGTGATAAATGATAAATTATTGTACTACAATGCCCAAAAAAGGTCTGATGTCATTTTTCGATAAATCAACCCGGTCGAAAGTTATTCAAGGACAAAGTTAAATTTATTCTCAATTTAGCCGTTTTCTTTTTAATACTCCTCAGTTGATTTGAAGAAAAAAATTGTTGCGGTTGATGGGAATTACAGTACAATTCATCATTTATTAGTTATAAAAATCAGAAGAAAAAAATTTATTTTCCTGTGTTATTCTTATGGGAAATCGAAAAGTGCGATGCGGACAACCTTAATATTAATATTAAGGGCTCATATTTTCAGAGGCTTATTTTGGCATCTAATTTTATTCATTTTTTTGATTCGCCCTAATATTTACATATAATTATTTTCAGTACCAAGCAGAAATTAAAAAAGAATGAGTGCTGGTTTAAACAAAGTAACTGCTTGTCCAAATATTCGAGCATTTTATTCAAATTAATTTAAAATTTTACTCTCATATCACTGATACCCAATAACATTAAAATCGTCACAACCTTCAGAAAGATGGATGGAAATAGCATTTTTTACTGATTTAAATATAAATCGAGAACAAAAGTTAATTGGTTTTGGTATATTTGTATACTAGTGGGTGTTAGTTGGAATACTATAATACCTAATTTAAAATACGAGTTTTATCGTGTTGTATTATTGGGTTTGATGTTATATTAGAATGTAGTGTGTAGGTTTTCCGGTGACAGAAATTCGTCACGATGACGTACTTGGAAACTTGGTCAATTGAGCGGACTGGATTTTTATTCAAACCCTTTTATTTCAGTATGTACGCCTATGACACATCATTACGCAACAACCAAATTAACCGGGTGCAGTTAAACTCCACTGTCCAGTGTTTCCGTAACTACAAACTATAGTGGTTGTTGAACAATGTCAAATAAATTACCCGAAATTAATTTAGTTTACAACATTCACTTCGACTGTTTGAAATTTAATGGTTAAGTGCGTGTTTCATAAACTCAACCAACACTTTTTAATTAATTAAAAGCGAATAAGAGACGATTCAGCGATTTCAAATACAAATTTGATAAAAGGATTTATCACAGGGCACGGTGGTGTACCTACCACAGATTACCTTATAGCACCTACTTCAAATGTCGAAATCATACTTTTATGGGAAATTGGTCAATGATATACAAAATATGCATTATCACCTTCAAAATAGGTTCCATCCGAATAATATCAAACATTTTTAAACGCATTTTCATGAAACTCAAACTCCGCATTACGCTAAGATAATATTCTTCATTTGCTGATAAATAGAAATATTGTTTTTAAATATCAATAATTTTATTTAGCTTAAACGAACCGTTTTTAAAATCCGACCCTGTAAGATTATTAATAGGTTCGTTCCAACTGGCGTTAGAATAATTCTAGGTATCGTACGCGCATGTGCTGTATTCCTTTCGCGTTCCAACTGATTATAGCTTCGTTCCAATCAGTTCAGAACTTGGCGGAGCACGCGCAAATGAAAATATTCGTTCCAACATTACGGAATCGGTTCGGAACTAAATTGGTTCATTGTTCCAACGTAACGTGAACTGTTCTGGAACTAGTTCAAGAATGGTGAAAACGGTTCGCGGTCCGAAGCAAGAATTCTGCTCCACCTTCTGGCAAAAATTCTTAGTACTCACACAAACTACGCGATAATAGAAAAAAACTGTAGCAATTCCATTTGCTGATAAATGGAAATATTGTTTTTAAATATCAATAATTTTATTTAGCTTGAACGATCCGTTTTTAAAATCCGACCCTGTAAGATTATTATTAGGTTCGTTCCAACTGGCGTTAGAATCATTCTAGGTATCGTACGCGCAAGTGCTGTATTTCTTTCGCGTTCCAACTGATTATAGGTTCGTTCTAAAAAGGTCTAGAATCAGTTCAGAACTTGGCGGAGCACGCGCAAATGAAAATATTCGTTCCAACATAACGGAATCGGTTCGGAACTAAATTGGTTCATTGTTCCAACGTAACGTGAACTGTTCTGGAACTAGTTCAAGGATGGTGAAAACGGTTCGCGGTCCGAAGCAAGAATTCTGCTCCACCTTCTGGCAAAAATTCTTAGTACTCACACAAACTACGCGATATTAGAAAAAAACTGTAGCAATTCCATTTGCTGATAAATGGAAATATTGTTTTTAAATATCAATAATTTTATTTAGCTTGAACGTTCCTTTTTTAAAATCCGACCCTGTAAGATTATTATTAGGTTCGTTCCAACTGGTGTTAGAATCATTCTAGGTATCGTACGCGCAAGTGCTGTATTTCTTTCATGTTCCAACTGATTATAGGTTCGTTCTAAAAAGGTCTAGAATCAGTTCAGAACTTGGCGGAGCACGCGCAAATGAAAATGTTCGTTCCAGCATAACGGAATCGGTTCGGAACTAAATTGGTTCATTGTTCCAAAGTACCGTGAACTGTTCTGGAACTAGTTCAAGGATGGTGAAAACGGTTCGCGGTCCGAAACAAGAATTCTGCTCCACCTTCTGGAAAAAATTCTTAGTACTCACACAAACTACGCGATAATAGAAAAAAACTGTAGCAATTCCATTTGCTGATAAATGGAAATATTGTTTTTAAATATCAATAATTTTATTTAGCTTAAACGAACCGTTTTTAAAATCCGACCCTGTAAGATTATTATTAGGTTCGTTCCAACTGGCGTTAGAATCATTTCAGGTATCGTACGCGCAAGTGCTGTATTTCTTTCGCGTTCCAACTGATTATAGCTTCGTTCCAATCAGTTCAGAACTTGGCGGAGCACGCGCAAATGAAAATATTCGTTCCAACATAACGGAATCGGTTCGGAACTAAATTGGTTCATTGTTCCAACGTAACGTGAACTGTTCTGGAACTAGTTCAAGAATGGTGAAAACGGATCGCGGTCCGAAGCAAGAATTCTGCTCCACCTTCTGGCAAAAATTCTTAGTACTCACACAAACTACGCGATAATATAGAAAAAAACTGTAGCAATTCCATTTGCTGATAAATGGAAATATTGTTTTTAAATATCAATAATTTTATTTAGCTTGAACGATCCGTTTTTAAAATCCCACCCTGTAAGATTATTATTAGGTTCGTTCCAACTGGCGTTAGAATCATTCTAGGTATCGTACGCGCAAGTGCTGTAGTTCTTTCGCGTTCCAACTGATTATAGCTTCGTTCCTATATCAGTTCAGAACTTGGCGGAGCACGCGCAAATGAAAATGTTCGTTCCAACATAACGAACCAAATTGGTTCATTGTTCCAACGTAACGTGAACTGTTCTGGAACTCGTTCCAGGACGGTGAAAACGGTTCGCGGTCCGAAGTAAGAATTTGTTAGAGGCATGCGCAGTGATGTTTAATTTGATGTAGATTTAGTTTTTCAGAAGTTGAGGTTAAGTTTTCAATGCTATTATTTTAATATTTTTGTATTCCTTAAAGTTTAAAAAATACAATGAGTGATTCGGATGCCAGTGATTATTTGGGTTCACACAGCATTTCTTTTATTTATTTTGCGAATGTAGTAGATATATATTTTCATCAGATACTCACCTTGCACTTGCAGTACATTCATTTTTGTTAATTTTAATTTGAAGCTAAATTAGTAATGTAATGACCATAGATAAAGGATGCGTTGGGTTAGGTTGATGTAATGACAGGGTCGTTCAGTTCAGTGTTCCAACCTGAAATTAGAAACCGTTCCTATAAGGCGCTTTACTGAAACATGCGCACAAATTAATTCGTAACAAGTTCAAGAACTGTCCTCGAAATGGTTGTTGGAACGAACCTTATGGTATCGTTCTTGGGACGGTACAAAACAAAAACTACCTTCTGGATGGGGTGATAAAGTTGATGTATCCATCCCCAATTCCAGTTTGCGTATTAAACAGTACTCGATACGATTCCAGAACGGTTCCTAAATGCCAGTTGGAACAAAACTATTATCGTGTGCCAATACAATGAGGCTTATGATTATTTTTGGCGGTAGAAACGACGGATATATTTTGAACTAAACATACTTTCTTGACAGAATGAACTTAATAATTATTTTTTGTCACGCTTGGATTAACTGACATTATAAATATCTTCCAATCCAAATAGGGAAATCCTTAATTTTTTTTGTTTCATTTCATCCTTTTTTTTTGAAATACATTATTCACTTTATTTCATATATTTTGAACAGATGACCTCTTCAACTTGGAATTTACAGATTTAGTAGTACATATCTGCTAATAATAACAGAAATCACACTCGGAAAACAAATATTTAATGATAGTAGGAATTGTATCATACACTGATTAATTCTTTTGAAATTATTTAAAAAAATGTGTCTCCATCTACCGGTCAGTCATATTAACAGTTGCCAATCCCTCAAGATTTCTGTAGTTACCGGGGGATGTCCACAGGGAGAATGCCGATCATAACAGCCAGGAGAAATTTCGAGAATAGCCTTTGTGACATCGTACAAAGGGCCCCCAATATACATACAACTGTAAGTAGTAAGGAGATACTCGTATCGAGAAGGAATGAATAGCGATAGCTGCAGTATAACTGAAAAATGGGAAGCCATAAAGGCCTTATAGGACAAAAGGGACTTAAGAGGGACTGAATATTTTGCTTTTATGTGAACTCTTAGTTCGCTTACAATTATTAATTAAATATGGTGGAGGAGGACAGGAGTGTCCTCTGTAGATAATATATTAACTTCTTGGCATTACCGGGGCAATGAACAGCACGGGGACGGCATCAATGGAAGCCCCTATAGGACTTCCTCATTAGGAACTTTTTATAAGGGCTGAGGCAATGATGGTGATTCTTAGGCTGAAATCAGGAGACTTATGGTCCCCGAACAATGTTCGAAAAGGAGACACTGATGCAACCGGGACAATACTAAATGAACCCATATTCCACTGAGCGAGTGAACATCATCATCCCATCTAGGGAACAGGTAATTCTGGAGAAATCAGCTGGTTCACTGATGGCTCCAAAACAAACCATGGCACTGGGGCTGGTATAAATGGACCTAGAAAGAGAATGTTTTTTAGCCTTGGTCGATATACGACTGTATTTCAAGCAGAGACGATTACCGTTATAGCCTGTATTGATGAAAACATCAGAAGAGGATATACCAGACAAAAAATTAAAATATTTACTGCTTAAAGCTATCAGTAATCCAACAACTAGGTCTAGACTGGTGAAAAACTGCAAAGAATCCTTTAACAGGCTGGCAAGAGACAACAAAGTGTCTCTAATATGGGTGCCGGCACATGAGGGGATTGCAGGTAATGAAATGGCGGACCAGTTAGCTAAAGAAGGCTCTAAAGGAGAGGAGAAGGAGAGGTCCGAAAGCGTTTTGTGGAATCACGAAGATTGCATAAGAGGGGATATCGGGAACTGGGTAGATAGGGAACAACAACTCAAATGGAGGTTGACACAAGGCACCTCCAAACAAAGAGTTTACTGAACAAGGTAGACAAGGAACTCTCAACCAGGCTATTGAAACTGGGTAAGAGACATTTGAAGACAGTTAGGGGGCGTCCATAAATTAAGTGAGACTTTTTTTTAGGATTTTTCGACTCCCCCGCCCCCCTGGTGAGATTTCGTAAGATTTTCCTTTACTCCCTCCCCCCTCCCCCAAATCTCACGTGAGATTTTTTTAAATGTGTTTTGGCTGTAAACCCGTTGGATTTAAAAATAAAACAAAACAAAAACAATTTGTTTTATTACTTTAATTTAAGACTAGCAAATACTAGTATACAATTGTGATTTGAGAATATTGCCGTAGTCTAAAATCACTGTGATAAAATTAAATATATCAATTTAAATTAATAAAAGATTATTCTAATTCAGACCATGGAGACTCGTGCACAGTCTCAAGAGAAAACGTCACTAAAATAGTTGTTAAATAAAATATTTACGGGCATAAACAAAGCAGGTTAGAACCTGTACGTGCGTCGCTGTTACTCGGCTCTTTACGCTGCGACGTTCGTCGAGTCGCGCGTGTCGATAGCACTCGAAGAGCTATTGTGCTGCTCGGTAGGAATGGAGAATTATTGATAGTCCCGACTATCGATATTTATCGATAGTGCTATTTTTACTATCGATTATTATCGATAGTTTTACAATCGGTAACATCATTGTACGATTTTTGTCAAAACGTTAAAAATATTCTTAAATATATATTTATTTCAAAACAACGTATCAACTTTGTCAAAAATTCTGAGATATTTTGAAAAATTGTCAAATTTTTTGAAAAATAGTCAAAAATAATCGATAATGGTCAAAAACTGTCAAAAATGGTCAATAATTGTTAAAAATTTGAAAAAATGGTCAAAGATTGTTAATAATTTTCAAAAACTGTCAAAAAAGGTAAATAATTGTCAAAATTTTGAAAAAATGGTCAAAAATCGTCAGTAATTGTCAAAAATGGTCAATAATTGTCAAAATTTTGAAAAATGGACAATAATTGTCAAAAACTGTCAAAAATGGTCAATAATTCTCAAATTTTGAAAAATGGTCAATAATTGTCGAAATTTTAAAAAATTGTCAATAATTTGCAGAAATTGTCAAAAAAGGTCAATAATTGTTAAAATTTTGAAAAAAATGGTCAATAATTGTCAAAAATGGTAAAAAATGGTAAAAAAAGGTCAAAAACTGTCAAAAATAGTCAATAATTGTTAAAAATGGTCAATAATTGTCAAAATTTTGAAAAATGGTCAATAATTATCAAAAATATTCAAAAAAGGTCAATAATTGTTAAAATTTTGAAAAATGGTCAATAATTATCAAAAATGGTAAAAAATAGTCTATAATTGTCAAAAATGGTCAATAACTGTCAAAAATTCTCAATATTTGTCAAAATTTTGAAAAATGGTCAATAATTATCAAAAATGGTAAAAAATGGTCAATAATTGTCAAAAATAGTCAATACTTGTTAAAAATGGTAAATAATTGTCAAAGATTGTTAAATATTTTGAAAAATGATCAAAAAAAGTCAATAATTGTCAAAAGTTGAAAAAAAAAAATGGTGGATTTTTAGTACTTTTAATAGCAATTTTCTCTTCCAAAAGCGATTTTTTTTCTTTTAAAATGTTCTATAAGCAAAATGGGGGGCTTTTGTAATAAAAAAAGCGTTACAAAATTCCGAGTGTTGCGAACCTTACGGAATCCGTCTTAGATTCCGACAGTTTAAAATAACGATTGTTATCACACGCAATACACTATCTTTCTCTCTCGCTCTCTCATCTGTCTCTCTCTCATCTGTCTCTCTCTCATCTTTCTTTCTCTCTCTCCCATCTATCTCTCTCTTTCTCTCTCTCATCTCTTTCGTCTCTCTCTCTGTCCCATTTTTTGATAGCATTTTTACTCCATATCAGCTTTCAAAATATATTTATATTCTTCACCTAAACATCTCAACTATCGATATAGTACCGAAAAATATCGATTTTTTTCGATAGTCAAAAATATCGATAGTTATCGATAAACCAACGATAGTTCTCCATTCCTACTGCTCGGCGGGGTTCGGGCGAATACGACAAACACTATTGTGTCGAATTTCGCCATATTTTTACTCTAGAAAAATTTTTCACTTTAATTTAACTTTATTTTATCGCAATTTTACATGGTTTTGTATTGAAAAAAAATTACGTGATATTTGTTAAAACCCCCCCTCTAGCCCAAGTGAGATTTGGAAAGATTTTACTTGACCCCCTCCCCCCCCCCTTGAACACCCCACGTAATTTATGGACGCCCCCTTACCGACCTGGTGACTGGACACTGCACCCTGAGGAAACACCTGCACAAAATGGGCAAAGTGAACTCTATGATGAAACACCTACTCACATACTCTGCTTCTGTGAGAACTCACAAGGACTTAGACGGAAGCACTTTGGAGAGAAATTAATACTACCATTAGAACTACTGAAAATCCCTCCAGTCAAACTAGTGGCCTTTATAGAAGATACAAAGCTTCTGGAATTGAACATGGAACATGGGAAATGGTGAAAAAATATTCAGTTCAAGTGCATGGGCTGTTGAACACAACTCAAACGATTGAATGAAATTCCCAACAGGTGGATGGGCAGTTTGGATGGATGGGTGTTTCATTAAAAAATATATCTTGGATAACTACCATTGTTTTGGGACATTCTGTATATTTAACTGTTATAGAACGAGGAATTATAAGTGGTCCAGCCTATGAAGTTATTCCTGAATAAAAAATACTCTTATATTGTTCTCAAACCCTATTTTCTTCGTACTATAATATTTTTTTTCCAGTGTAAAGTTGACTTATTGAACTTTTGATTCACATTAATCATTTAAATCAATCTAATTCAATATATATATAAGCCAACGTGTTTTCTCAACAAGTACATATTAATTTTTATTTGTACAGTTTTTAATCTAAAATGAAATTTTTTGTGTTTTTATTTTTGTTGGCGGTGATAATTGTGAACACGGAAGGTGAGTTTCGGTCGTAGACCACCATATTTTGTACAGAAATTAAATTTGTTAAAATCAAAGTATATTGCACCGCAAGATAAACAGGACGAACAGAAATAATTATGTTCAAATTCAAATTAAGTTTCTCTCAACCCCTTTGAGCATTTGTGGGATACATTAGGAAGAAAGAGTTAGACAGAGCTACGGCCAGTTTCCAATTCTGGTTGCTTTAGCACAAGAATTGACTAACGAGTGGCAGCTGATACCCCAAGACGCGGTTGCTACTTTAATTGAATCTATGCCTGAAAGGATGAGAACTGTTATTAAGGCTCGTGGAGAAAATACTCGATTTTAATAAGAAAAATCTTGATACTGCTGTTGTACGTATTAATTTTTGTTGTTATTTTGTTGTCAATGAAGGATTATTGCATGATTTCCTTCAAACCTGGATTTTTCATATAAAAATGCAGATATCGTGTTACGGGACAAAGAATTATTTGTGCCTCTCTTTCAAACATCCAAAAATAAACTCTGTACCTACCAACTGCTGGTTTATTAAAAACAGATCCTGATTGTTTTAAGTTGGATTAATACAGTTAATGTCTCCAGGAATCCTTTCACTTTTCTCAAGCGTCTCCCTGAAGGGCACCTGAAAATAATAAATAAGTATTTACCACTTATTATTTATAACAACATGAGATATAATAGGTCAAATATTTATATTCTAAATTTACTGAATACCTTATTTGAACATAGGATGATCACCAGATCATAAAAGTTAGTGATTGAAAAATATAAAAGGCTTAAAGGTTATTTTGTTTACATGGTGTACCAAAGTAAGTAGATGACAATCTTGTCATATCTGTCAATCTAAGAAATAAATCCTCTCAAAGGGATTTCAGATCATTCATCATAATGTCACCCTTCTATTCGTAGATCTACTGATTAAAGATCATTGACCTTCCTTATCAATTAATAGTTTTCTCCTTTTAATTTCTGTTATCAGAGCTTATCTCTGGTGTTAAGTACTTTGGTAATAAAGAAGTAAATGAAAAGAACATACCTTTTTTTTCTAAGACCATCAATACGTAGATAGGAGAGGGGTTTTTTTTCTTCCATGTGAGGTTCGTGATAGACCACATGGTTTGGCAATTTTGCTGATTTTTGAGAATATATTTAAGTGAGCTTAGATTTTATTAGGGTGATCCTGTTGGAGCTCTACCACTCTGTATAAGTGGATATTTATTTTCGCTCAGCTTAAATTCCTGTCTCCACATCCGTAGGCGAAACCACTTTGAGGCCACACAACTTCTACGGTCTCTTTCTTCTTACTTCTTACTTCTTTCTTTCTTCCTTTCTTCTCTCTTCTTTCTTTGGCTTTATTTTATTCATCGATATCCCCATTTCATTTCTGCATCGACATCATATATATGGTACATCATCTGCACCCAGTCATCAGATCGGATACTCCTGTACACACCTCTACCTCTAGGATATAGTATGCCACCACCAGTTCTTTTGGAGGGACACACCACAGCACCCGATCGTCAACAGGTAACCTTCATATATCAAGGAATCCAGTGGTTGGAGTAGAAACCAACATTTGTCTAGAATAACCAATATAGTTATAGAACTAAGGATTATAAGTAGAATATTTTGTCATACCTACTGAGGAACTTTAGTTTTCCTGGTGTCTTTACCCTCTGTTGAGGACAAATTGTAGATTTATTTAATAACAAACAGCACAATCACTAGAGTTTGTAAACCAGCGTATGCATACAAAGGGTAGTTCTTTAATCTAATTCTGTATCCAACCACCCCTAAGGTTAGTGTAAAACTTTTCTTTATATTTATAAATTTGGTCATGCTTCTTAATAACCTAGAATAATTGTGGAAAGCTAACTTCACATAAATAGTTTGGTGCAGCGGAAATCCTTCAGGGAGTTTTTGGCGTTACCATTAGTAGGCAAGGCCTTGGTTTTTGTTTATCCATCTAACAACCGACAATATTTTATATATTAAATCAACATCACAACTGAATCAGTTTTTTTATTCCGAATCCCACCCTGAGATGAACAGGACCTTTTAATCAAGGTAACAAACAAAAAACAAATTGTTCAGTAAAGATAAGGCTTAAAAATGTCATTAAATTTTTCCACAGCATGTTCAAAAGTTGAGCGTAAAATACAATTTTTTGTGCTATTCAATTGAATTTTTGGCGACATCGATAGGGGATATTAATAGAAATGAAACAGTCCATAACTTGACAAAAAGTGATTAAAATGTATGCCAGCTTGAAAAAAAATGAAATTGAATTTAAACATAATTTTACCTCTCCGGTCATGTCACTTGTCACATGTCACATGTTCACTTTATTTACTTAATTCAAATGTACTTAATTAATATGGAAAGAAAGGGCGATTTTAAATTCTAATTGACACCTCCAGACACAAGAGAATCTGTCAATGTAACAGAATGGAATTTATTACTGGAAACGTTAAGGAAATTGCACCAACCCGCTTATAACCTCTCCATTCAAAATAATAAAAGGTTAAATATTCCTATGTCTCTCTATCAATATTTGTACTCAGTATATTAGACGTAAATTGTAAGTTTTCGCAGAAAAAATATAGTATGAAACTCATACATCAAATTTGTAGTGTCTAATTTTTTCGTAGCTAGTAAGAATTTTATTTTAAATATTTCTTGACTCACCCTATAACCATCAATATATTGGATCAAAAATCAGTCTAAAACTAATGCCTCATTGGTAAAAATTAACAGTGGTGCAAAATATTTATAATAATAGTTATTTATGCAACAAGTGCATAAAGTGATGCTTTTTTTTCACGAGTGGAAAAGTTGACGCATGTGCCTCAGTCGAATGCGTCAATTCCATGAGTGAAAAAAAGATACTTTATGCATATGTTGCATACAATATTTTTTCTAGAATCAAGCAAAAACCAAAAAATGTGTTATTTAGGTTGCTCTAAATGGACTAAAAATGGCGTCGATTTGAATGTTCATGTTTGTCATGATGCTTTTTTTTCACGAGTGGAAAAGTTGACGCATGAGTCACAGTCGAATGCGTCAATTCCATGAGTGAAAAAAAGACACTTTATGCATATGCTGCATACAATATTTTTTCTAGAATCAAGCAAAAACCAAAAAATGTGTTATTTAGGTTGCTCTAAATGGACTAAAAATGGCGTCGATTTGAATGTTTATGTTTGTCACGATGACAAAACGCTAAGTAAAATGACAGATGAGTGTAATCTGCAGAGCCATTCCCGGAAATATTTAAAATTAGCGTTAAAAAATAGTATATTACGTAACAAGTCCGGAAAAAACAGTTTCCGGGCGTGTTGCGTTCCTTTTTTTTTGGCAACAGTGTGGTAGGTATAACAAATCAATAAGCGTCCGGGAAGTGGGTACTTTCTTGTAAGTTATCTTATAAAATAAATACCAAAACTTACAATCAAACACTTATTATTATTATCAAACACAAACATATAACATGGCGCAGTCAGTAAATGATTAAAAATAATATACCTGCATATATATAAAAAAAAAACGTTAGTCTACGAGCTATAATATGGAATATAATATATAGAATCGAAGTGAGGTTAGGAGCCACGTGTTGGGGATGGAATTTTTAAAGCAGCCTTCGCCAATGGCTACTGAGAGGGACTACAGTGCTAGCTGGAAAAAATTTAGGAATAATTCTCAATTATTCAGGGTGGCGACAGGATGCAGTTCAAGAGATGCAGAAGTTCAAGCAGCAACTTTCTTAGTAGAGACCAATCTCCAGTTAACAGAGAATGATAAGAAGGACTATCAAGTATTAATAAACAAATTTGATACACTATTCAATGCCAAAATCCATCTGAGTGTAGAAACAAATAAATTCAATACAAGAATTCAAGGGCCTGGAGAATCATTTGACACATTTTTAGGAGATTTAAGAAAACTAGCACAAAGTTGTGATTAAGGAGACATGAAAAGCAGACTGATAATGGACAGAATTGGGTAAAAGTCTAGTTTAGTGAACCAACGCGGATTTTGATGAAATATTTTTTTTAAATTAATTCGAGGTCGCTGAACACGAAAATGAAAAAGAAAATTTGCGCTCTCTTACGAGTTATGAATTTTTGAAGATGTGTTCAGATCAGCACTGCACTGGTTTTATTGTCATACTATAACTGCTTTATCATGTTCCATTATAACTGCTACACAAAGTTAGATACACTATAATTATGGTATAATTCGTCCAAAATTGGAGTTTGCTGCACTTATTTGGTTTACTGAATATAATAAATGGCTGTTCCAGCTTGAGAAAATACAAAACACATTTTTACGTTTTCTGTACTATAAAAAATATCATAGGCGTCCCAATTATATAACGGTTCGTACAGTCCGATTAAGGAATGAATTTAAAATATTATCTTTGGGAAATAGGCGAGTACTCATAGTATTAACCTATTTATATAAAATTATAAACAACAAAATTAACTCATCTGAGATACTATCCCTAATTAGATTCAGTGTCCCATCTAGAGTGACTCGACATAATTTAATGTTCAATATACCTTTCACTCGTACTTCACTACATTCGCCTCTTGTAGCCATGTTACGATTAGCCAATGAATATAATGCATTATTAAATTTGAATTGGTCAGGAAGTCAAAATGTTTTTCGCACAAATATTTTAAAGTCGTTAACTGATTTAAGCATGTAACTTAGTATTTAAACCAAACAACCTTGCTTTATTTTGTACTTTTATATATGAATCTTATACTTTGTTTCTTTTTTCTTTATGTTACATTATTATCCATGTAATTAGACCCTAGTGGTCTGTTTGGATATAAATAAATAAATAAATAAATAATTGCTTTTTACGATATTCCTCTCACATACACATTAAAAAAACTGATATTCATATACATTTCTTGTAAATTATTTCCACAATTCCACAGTTACTATATCTTTTGACGTTTTCATGTAATAGGACTGACATATAAGTTTTGGCCTGTTTCCTCTTAGTCGTAAAACTTGAACCTACTAGCATATTCAGCCATCATCAGGTAGTTGCTTGAAAAAAAGTTGCTGAATATTTGTAATTATGGAGACCATACAAAGTGAGTGAATTGGAAAATTTGGCTCAACTTTCGTTTAGCTGAAATCAGTTATGGAAAAATTGAATGAACAGCTATCAACATACTGTGAAAAATGCGCGCCGGGTCGATTTCACCTAAACGAAAGTTGAGCCAAATTTTCCAATTCAGTTATGGAAAAATTGACTGAACAGTTATCAACATACCGTGAAAAACGGGCGCCGGGTCGACGTTTCGCAATTCGCGAAAGGGGGCCGAATAGAGGCCGAACAACTAAGGAGGTAATTTTTTTTAAAGAATCAGTTGATGTGTGCTATTCAGAGAAAAAAATTGTTCAACATCCTCAATGATCAAATTGAATGGTTCATTACCCTCCATATGAATTATAAATATCAACCAAACTTATCTCAAAACTAACCATCTTTCTAATATCATCTTCGCTCAAAATTTGAAAAAAAAATGTTTCAACTGTAATACACCGCCGACAAATAAAAACACCCACCTACTTGCGAGACTATATTAGAGGTATTAAGATTATTTTATATTCGTTTGACCATTTTTAAAATGTGTTTTATAATTTATGTAAAGAAAGGATATGTTATATATCCGGTTTCTGTAAACTTAGCCAGAATATTGACAATGACAGTACCGCGCTGTCAGGAGCTTGACATCGCCCTTCTCCAACAAGAGTTCGACATTAAGAAACGCTTGTGAGTTATCTTATAAAATAAATACCAAAACCGGTTCTGGTAGACTTCGCGACCCTCGGAATTTTATGTTAATTTTAAATTTGTTTGATAGCTCACCTTAAATAAAGTAGGTTAGAACAAAAATTTCGTTGGATCATTCAGAAATTACTTTAAAAATCACGAATTTAGTTAAAAAAACACTATTTAATGCTATTTACGATGAATATTTTCACTTCAAACTGTAAAGGTTATTATCTTTAACTAAATTTAGGTCTGTTTCACAAAAAAAACCGGAAGAAAATACTTTAATTTTGCCAATTTTCAGAAATATTTTGAAGTATATTATTTTCACTCGACACTTATAGGTTATAAACCAACACACTCAAATATTATGTCTAAGATACCTCACGATCACAAATCATGATTGTTCTGTGATCAGGTGATAGCTAAGCGGCGTTGTCAAATGGTGTTTATTTTCTTTTAGTTGAGTTAATTTTGCATTGTAACAGATTACAGGAATATATAAAAATATAAAATGATTTGCATTTATAATCATAAAAATTGAAATATTAAGCATCCTTAGAATATAATGTTTATCTTAGATTTGCTTTATTTCTTACATTAAATGTAAGAGTTTATAACAAACTTACTGCTGTACCTAATACAGCTTTATAGCAATATAGTGAATAATATATTAATTTAATTTACACATTATTCAATTATGTAGGTTAGGTTAGGTTAGGTTAGGTTAGGTTAGGTTAGGTTAGGTTAGGTTAGGTTAGGTTAGGTTAGGTTAGGTTAGGTTAGGTTAGGTTAGGTTAGGTTAGGTTAGGTTAGGTTAGGTTAGGTTCGGTTAGGTTAGGTTAGGTTAGGTTAGGTTAGGTTAGGTTAGGTTAGGTTAGGTTAGGTTAGGTTAGGTTAGGTTAGGTTAGGTTAGGTTAGGTTAGGTTAGGTTAGGTTAGGTTAGGTTATGTTATGTTATGTTAGGTTAGGTTTGGTTAGAGGAAAATAATATTCAATGCCTTGGCTGGTTTCCTAGCCTCGTCTATGAAACACCAGCCGCGACATTAAATCTTGTGCTTTTCTGTCTATTAAAACAAATAACAATTCTCAAAGAAAAATTACTTTTGAAAACCCGCTACTTTTCAAATTCAAATATGACTGAAATGTGCCCCCAGGATATCAAACTCTACAGCACAATTCAGAAAAATTAACCGAGATCCATTTTGCATAAGAGAAATACGGGGTACTTTATCAAAATTTTACACGGCATTTTTAAGAAATGAAAACTTGAAAAGTAACTCAATATTTTGTTTTGACAGGAGTAATAGACTGGCTAAATCATGAGCTGTATCCTTGCGTCCAATATTTGTGTCATGCCCGATCAGGCTGTTGGTTAAGGCAAAATTGTGCTCGATATTCAATTTCGGAGAATTATTGGAGAAAAGCCGGAGCGTTAACTGTATCTCGAGATGAAAATACAGATCTTAACGCTTACCGACGATGTATGGCAGATGAAAATTGTATCGTTGGTACTATCATTCAATATACAAAGAGCTTTGGAACTAAGGTGAGTATACAGGTAGTCCCAGGACTTCGCACCAAAAACTTGGGAGATAAAGAGACTCAAAATAATTATAGTACTTCATATAAAGACGTCAAAAAATAATAGTTCCATACTATTAAACGCTTCACAAAATTATTATTTTTTGACGTCTATAGATCACGCTTTACTAATATGACAATTATTTATAGGTAACTGTAATTAAGTAAATACTTCATATAAAATTTTTCTCTACGCTCTTCGTTAACGAGTTATAGTGCTCTAAAGTTGGGAATTAAAAATGGTTTTCTATTTATAATTAATAAATGGCTTATTGGAAATTAGTAAAATTTACGATAAAATTCCAGAATTCCTTCCTCGTACTGTATAAAAATTGTATTTTTTTATCTTCCTTTATACTTTTATTATAATTATGAATTTATTTCTGAACACTAGAAATTAGGGTCCAGGGACCCAACGAAACATCCTACTTTTATCCATGTGTGTTTTTGGATGTAGGAGCTTTTGACAATACTCCTCATGAGGCTGTCAAAAGAGCATTAAATAGAAGAAGTAAAGACAATACAACATCCAAATGGATGTCGGAACTGCTCACCAGTAGAGTAGCAGAGACGGGGACGAGCAAAGACATTGTCACCCTATGTAGAACCAGGGAGGGGTGGCATCCCCATTAATGTGGAGCCTGACGGTTGACGAACTCCTGTGTAGTTTGACTGACCTCGGAATATCCTGCCAAGGATATGCCGATGATATTGTCATAAAAGCCAGGGGAAAATTCGGAAACACCCTTTGTGACATCGTACAAAAGGGTCTGAACTATACAAATAGCTGGTGTAGGCAAGTGGGACTTAACATCAACCCCACCAAAACCATCTTAATAGCCTTCACTAAGAAGAGAGAACTCAACCTCAAAACCATTAAACTTGATGGAAGCGAGGTTGAATGAAGACAAGAAGTCAAATATCTAGGTTTGACTCTAGATAGTGAACTCCTGTGGAACAAATACGAAAAGGAGATAATATACAAAGCAAAATGACTCTAATGGTGTGCAGGAATCTGGCAGGGAGAAATTGGGATTGTAACCCAAAAATCCTGAGCTGGATGTACACTGCCATCATAGTGAGACCAATTATCACTTATGGAGCCATTACGTGAGGCTTATTAACGACGAGAGAAAACCTTTCCAAAATTCAAAGATTAGCCTGTGTGTGCATTACAGGAGCAATGAGAACATGCCCAAAGGCGGCCATGGAAGTGATTCTCAACCTCACACCACTACTTATGGTGGTGGAAAGTGTTGCAGAAAGAACAAGATACAGACTAAGTACAGACGGAATCATTAAAAAAATCACCTCCTTACTTCTTAGAAATCTGAGAACCTGGGACATGCCACAAGATGGTATGATGAAGAAGTATAACTTTCCAAAGAAATTCGTTATGGAATTAAGCAACAAGAAGGAATGGGATCCAAATACCATTACCAGAATTGGAAAGAATGGTACACAGATGGCTCAAAAGAAATAAAAGGAACTGGTATAGGAGTGTACGGGCCAGGAACCAAAGACTCTGGAAGCTTGGGAAAAAAACCCCAAGTATCTTTCAAGCGGAAATTCACGCCATAATAAAGTGTACCCACTTCAATATTGATAAAGGATACAGAATAATGTCGGATACTCAAACAGCCATTAAAGCATTGAGCTTTTGTGTAATCAGTTCAAAAATGATGTGGGAATGTCTAGGCAAACTCAATGAACTAGGCGAGAGCAATATAGTCACCTTACTGTGAATTCCAGGACACACTGGAACAGAAAGAAATGAAATAGCAGATGAACTAGCAAAGAGGGGAACTGAAACAATCTTTTGGGGGGCCGGAACCCTTTTGCGGTATCACCTCCAATGTAATATTGGAAGAAATAGGCAAAGCAGGAAAAAGCGAAGATCTGACCATTGGAAAGATCTAGTAGGACTAAATATTCTTCTGGGTGACTACAACCTGTTGAGAACAAATGAATGCATGAGTCAAAGTAAAGCTGCACTAAGAATTTTAACAGGGATCCTAACGGGACATTGTCGCCTGAATGGGCACCTGAAAAAGCTCAAAATAGTGGAGGAAGAAGAATGTAGATTCTGTGGCATGGAAGAAGAAACCTCCATCCACGTTCTAGCGAGTTGCACAGCAATTCAGAATACCTAGAAGATTACTGGATAGAAGATGGACATTTACCTAAGTTAAAGCCTGCATATATCCTAAAATTCCTCCGGGAAATAGGACTAAAGGAGCTACTAGTATCTGAGACTTTCCTCACCAACTAAGTAGAAGGAAGGGGGCACAATAGATCTTTTAGGACTCAGTGAATGTCACCCCAATATACATACAAACATACATCCATTTGTACAATGGACGCTTACACAATATAGAAAAAATAGGAAGGGAGGAATATCTTTTGGTTTGATTCACGAATAAAATTATTAGAAACGAATCTATGGAATCTTTATAATGAAGATTTGTTAAAAATAACTATTGATATGTTTTTAATTTGCAGGATTGCAACTGTGACGGACAATTTAACTGCAAAGATCTCGCTGCTATTCACTTGAAGGGTGAAGCTTGTGAAAGACCGGAATACGGCCGAGTATACGCCCGAAGATTCAACGATTGTGCTACTAAAATCGGTGTCAAACATATGTTATCACAAGAGGGAGACTCTAATTGTGGGGCACCAACGGTGTACTAAATAAATTAATTGTTAAATTCAATAATAACAGTGTAATATGATAATAAACATGTTCATAAGTTTCATTGTTTAAATCTGACAACGCCGCGTAAAAGCCCTGCCTACTCGGCTGCTATTGGTGGTAAAATTTTGACAAACGCCAATTTCATCGAACCTTATCAGGTGTTAAGATTTTCAGTAGCGTATCGTCATACAGTTATTGTTTATGTACTCAGAATTCAGGTATAAAGCAGATCCGTTTCTATTAAAATCAATATACCAATAATTATAACAAAGAATTAAATATTATTTATTAAGTTAGGATCATATATTTCCGGACGGACTTTACTTTATTAAATGTGCAAGTTGTGTTAATTTGTAACAGAAAGCGTATCCTCAGAACTTGCACGGCACTGTTTACAGTTATCGGATGGGCGGCGTCAATAGCTCCCTAGAAAGCATTTAGGACATCAAGTTAGCTGGCGAATACTGTATTCACTGATAATCGAACTAACTGATTATTTAAGTTCAAATAGGATTTTCCGTTTCACATATTTATTTGAAAGACAGCACTGCTCAATGTAACTGCTCAGGTGATTTATATCGACCGTAAATGAAATCTGAACAGAGTATAATGATGTGTAATGCACCGTATAGTCCTGATTTGGCACCAATTTACTTCTTGGTAAATTATTCTTGATGCTGGAACGTATGTTTTGGAGTTATTTTGTTTTATACATTAATTTTAGATTCTTAATTCTAATTAATCTTAGATTTAAGTCTTTTTGGAGTTTCTGGATAATATTAAATATTCAAAATCTTTGTTGTTTTATGAAATTTTCTCGTATATGTTTTATTATAATCCTCTTAAACAATGCGAGTGTGGTTGATAGGGTAAAACAAACCTGGCGAGTTTAATCTTGTTACTGTACATGTTTAATTATAGAATCTGACGGGTCTTAATGAAGCAAGTTCAATAAATTGGTCGTTGTTTGGAATAATTTCATTATTTAGACGGTTTGTATTGAATTTCGATTGGTATAAATAATTAATTTTGGCTTATCTAATTCGTTTATTTATCACTTTTTTCATACATAATTATTGAATAATAGACATACTATATTCTGTCTGTCCGAAAATCTTAAATTATAAAAACTTAGGTTTAGTTTTTTTAGAAAAAAAAACCATTTTGAATGTAAAAAGAGCAAACCCCACCCAAACCTAAGGTCTCAAGCTAGATTTGCCAAGCTGTACACCATCTGCAGTTTTTAATGAAATTCACACCCTTCTTTTCTATAACATTTGATAATTTTTATTACTTAAATTGAAAAGAACTTTTTCTACAACTGCTATGAAAAGTGACGTATTTCTCATACCTTACTTGATTTCAAAACCAAATATTGCTCATACTGTGAGAAATAATATTTCTCACGGCACTTTGCCCACGCCACATATATTTATATGGAGAATCAAATAAAATCGACAAAAACTTAGTAGGCTACTGTCATCTTTAAATACCTACTTAGTTGTCACAAAACTGTCAGATTATATTAGAGAATATGTTAAAAATTTTAAAAAATTGTCAAAAATTTTGAAATATGGTCAAAAATTTGGAAAAATGGTCAATAATTGTCAAAAATTGTCAAAAACTGTCAAAGTTTTGAAAAAATGGTTAATAATTGCCAAATATTTTCAAAAATTGTCAAAAATTTGGAAAAATGGTTAATAATTGTTAAAAACTGTCAAAATTTTGAAAAAATGGTCAAGACTGTCAAAAATGGTCAATAATTCTCTGTCAAAAATTGTCAAATATTTTAAAAAATCATCAAAAACTGTCAAAATTTTTGAAAAATTGTCAAAAATGATCAATAATTGTCAAAACTGTCAAAAATGGTCAATAATTGTTAAAAGTTTGAAAAAATTGTCAGAAACTGTCAAAAATGGTCAATAATTGTTAAAAGTTTGAAAAAATTGTCAATAATTATAAAAAAATGTCAAAAATGGTCAATAATTGTTGAAAATTGTCAAAATTTTTGAAAAGTTGTCAAAAATGGTCAATAATTGTCAGAACCTGTCAAAAATGCTCAAAAATTGGCAAAAATGGTCAATAATTGTTAAAAAATGGTCTAAAATGGTCAAAATTTTTGAAAAATTGTCAAAATTGATCAATAATTGTCAAAAATGGTCAATAATGATAAAAAACTGTCAAAAATGGTCAACAATTGTCAGAACCTGTCAAAAATGCTCAAAAATTGTCAAAAATGGTCAATAATTGTTAAAATTTGGAAAAATGGTCTAAAATGGTAAACATTTTTGAAAAATTGTCAAAAATGATCAATAATTGTCAAAATTGGCCAATAATTGTTAAAATTTGAAAAAATAGTCAAAATTTTTGAAAAATGGACAATAGTTATCAGAAACTGTCAAAAATGGTGAATAGTTTGTTGAAATTTTGATAAATGGTCAAAAATTGTCAAAATTTTGAAAAAATGGTCAATAATTATGAAAAACTGTCAAAAATGGTCAATAATTGTCAAAAATTGCCAACATTTTTGAAAAATGTTCAAAAATTGTCAAAAGTGGTCAATAATTGTCAAAACCTGTCAAAAATGGTCAAAAATTGTCAAAAATGGTCAATAATTGTTAAAATTTGGAATAATGGTATAAAATGGTCAAAATTTTTGAAAAATTGTCAAAAATAATTAATAATTGTCAAAACTGTCAAAATTGGTCTATAATTGTCAAAAATGGTCAATAATTGTTAAAAATTAAAAAAATAATTAAAAATTGTCAACGATTTTGAAAAAATGGTAAAAAATTTTGAAAAAATGGTCAATAATTGTCAAGAATTATCAAAATTTTTGAAAAATGGTCAAAAATTTACGAAAAATGGTCATTCTATTGTGCATAAGAAGCAAGCTCCTATCGGCGTTCCGATGACCGCTCACCTTTTCTTTTTGTTTTACTAACCATAAAAATAAATATTAAGTTACTTTACTTGTATTCTTTAAATTTGTGCAGTTGTAGAAAAAGTATAGTGTGCAACATGTGGGGAAAGTACTTTTCCCACTCGTGTGTTTGCGGCACTCGCCCTTTGGGCTCGTGCCACAAACTTCCACACTCGTGAGAAAAGTTGAAATTTCCCCACTTGTTGCACAATATACTATTTGTTAAGTTTCTTCTGAGGCTTTTACAATTTTTTAACTCCATCGCTTGTACTATAGGCAGATTGTAAAAATCAAATATATTCACTACTCACATATGAATCTCTCTGTATATTCGATTATTATATAAAATCATATCGAATTTTAAGAGGGTAATAATTGGAATGTCTAACATACGAAAATATTTTTAGTTTACATTATGAGACATTATTACTCCATCTCTTTTGAAAAATGTTTACGTCCAAACCTTAAAATGAGTTTTTGCGATTTATTGGTTTTTTCGGCTTTACAAATAAATCATCAAAATTAGTTATTATCTGTTAACATTTCAATACTATGTCTAATATAAATATGATGGAATGGGTTCATAAAAAAATTAAAAAGCTTTAAAATATTATAAAATCATAAAAAATTATATATTATGTAAAGTTTTATGAGATTCCTATGTTTAAAATTTTCATATGAAATTACCTCGCGTGTTATAAACATTGACCTGATATCACTGATGTGATCATGAGTCCCGCCATGGAGGCTAGATAAGGGGATCGAACTCATACGAAAAAATTAACAAAACCTGTCCTCGAAATCGTCTATCTAAGCGCAGTTTGTTTTTTTACCGAGTCCTCGTCACTGCAAATCCAATAACATCTATCTTAGTTTGAGAGTAGTCAAATTGTAAACATTACTTATGGCAATGAATAATAAAAACTCAGAGTAAAAACTATGTAGATCAATTCACTTGTAAGCCAAAACCAAGCTGACCTATGTAGATCAATTCACTTGTATTCCAAAGCCAAGCTGACATATGTAGATCAATACACTTGTATTCCAAAGCCAAGCTGACCTATGTAGATCAATTCACTTGTAAGCCAAAACCAAGCTGACCTATGTAGATCAATTCACTTGTATTCCAAAGCCAAGCTGACATATGTAGATCAATCCACTTGTATGTCAAAGCCAAGCTGACCTATGTAGATCAATCTACTTATTTACCAAAGCCAAGCTGACCTATGTAAATCAATTCACTTGTATCCCAAAGCCAAGCTAACCTTTGTAAATCAATTCATTTTTATACCAAAACCAAGCTGACCTATGTAGATCAATTCACTTGTAAGCCAAAATCAAGCTGACCTATGTAGATCAATTCACTTGTATTCCAAAGCCAAGCTGACATATGTAGATCAATACACTTGTATTCCAAAGCCAAGCTGACCTATGTAGATCAATTCACTTGTGAGCCAAAACCAAGCTGACGTATGTAGATCAATACACTTGTATTCCAAAGCCAAGCTGACCTATGTAGATCAATCCACTTGTATGTCAAAACCAAGCTGACCTATGTAGATCAATTCACTTGTATTCCAAAGCCAAGCTGACATATGTAGATCGATCCACTTGTATGTCAAAGCCAAGCTGACCTATGTAGATCAATCTACTTATTTACCAAAGCCAAGCTGACCTATGTAAATCAATTCACTTGTATGTCAAAGCCAAGCTGACCTATGTAGATCAATCTACTTATTTACCAAAGCCAAGCTGACCTATGTAAATCAATTCACTTGTATGCCAAAGCCAAGCTAACCTATGTAAATCAATTCACTTATAAGCCAAAGCCAAGCTGACCTATTAATTTATTAGAAACAGTTAGTTTTATTTAAAATAGTAATAAGATTAAAATTGTTCAAAATTGAAAATGGGCAGGTTGTGCTTTGTTGAAAATTATTCCATTAGGTAGTGGTAGGTAGTGCAGCTGATTAAAAACGAAGACGTGAATTCAATTTAAGAAAACCACGGTGTTTTGAGTTACCAAAGGTGTAAATATTCGAGGATGAATAAAATTCTAAAATTCCATGCCGAAGAGAAATATTTTTGGCAAAACATATCATATTTCACTACCAAACGATCACATTTATCGATACTTTTGAACAAACTTCTACTTCAATGTGAATTTTTGACTTCATTCCTCCAACATTTTGACAATATACCAAAAATTCTTTATTCAGTTTTTTGAGTTGTCATTTGATTTTTTCATAATTCGGGGAACGCCAAACTGGTAACGGATGACAATATCATATTCGCCATTTTTCTTTCGCTCTTCAAGATCACTGTAAAGTTCTTTAATATGCTTACTTTGCATTGTAGTTAGATCAGCATTAATACGAGCACTAAAATTGTTAGCTATCAATTTCCTTTCGTTTTTTAGTGCTATATTGCTGTCCGAAAAACAGATTTTTATTGGTCTAGGCTTAGTGGTCGGTTTACCTAAACGTATAACGTTAAAGTCACAGGAAGGTATTTGCAGTATGTGAAAAATTTCCAGACAAGCTCTATTGTCTTCTTCAATGCGACCTTGAAAATCTCTACCCCTTGATTCATCAACGTTATACATTATAATATTCTTAGATCTTACACTTCTGTCTTGAATTCCAGAGTAAATGGTTTGGTTGTCAAAATTATTCATTTTCTTTGTTTGAATTGTTTGTTTTAATAGCACGACTTCATTTTGCAATTCTTTTATTTGATCAATCAATTCCGGGATCATTAAGATACCTTTTTCGCAATTCTTACACAAATATGATAACACTCTTATCTTCAAAGATATACATCTCCATTCAGTTTCTGTAAGATCACTGCATTTTCTACAACTCGACCTTTTGCAACAACCACAACTTACATACTCCTTTATGTTATCCAATTTACAGTAGTTGACATTTTCGATTGATCCGCCACTGGAGTTACTGTTTATAAATTTACTGCATACGACAAAAGCAGATTTCAAATAGTTAATTGCTTATAAATTAGAAGAGTTTTTTGTTCATTTGACGATAATTTCAATATTTGATAAAAGCAATATCAGACCAAATATTTTTTTTAAATACAAGAAGATTGTAGATTCACCTCCCTATATAGAAAGTTCAGACACTTACCTTTAAAATGATATAGCTCACAACACAATCGACGACTTTTTACCATTAAAAATTCACAAATACGTGTACACTCAACAATCAAAGAACTGTTGAGTGAAATAAAGTTTCTGATGTCATTAGGAAGGAAGGAATTTTGATGCCATTCACAACAGTTTTTACAGTATTAGATTATCTTTTAAATTCAGCGAGATATTGCCTGTAAACGATAACCTGGGACACGCTGTATATATCACATCGTTCTCAATACGCTCCTGTTCAACCTTGCCTAAGTGATTCAATATGCACGTGATTTTATTTACGTGAGGTTTTTCTTGGGAGCGAACCGACTTTAGTTTGTTAAATACTAACAAAGTAGAAGGGAAAAACTCTACTAGCCTCGTCCAAGGTACAATTTCTTGCCTCACCAATTCCATTATTGTTATATCGCGTTTATTATCTCAACTTTTATTTTTTTTTAAATAAAAGTCTAAAAAAAGGTATCTACGAACATAACCTCATTAAAGTATCATTTGAAAAGTAAAGTTTTCTCCAAGGGAAAATCTTTCTCGATCTCTACTTCTTTATTTCCTGAATATCCTGGCGTCTGCTTGTTCGACGGTAACAGCTCGAAAATATTATTATTCGAGAATGTAGTCTGTTTGAGAATTATGGAAATGAAGCTTAAATCGTTATAACAGCCTAGTTTATGGAAATTCTTCAAACGATTTCTACATAGTTAAGGCTTGTCAAATTCCCGGGAAACTGTTTTAAAACAACTACAAAGAGATAACCGGGAATTTTTTTTAAAAAGAATTTATCAACATAAACTTTAGACATAATTTCAGTTCGATCCTACCCGGTTAGCGTCAAACGAACGTTAGTCGCAAATTTTGGTCTACCTGCGACACGTTATGCGCAGTCAAGGTCATACGATCCGTCCGACAAAACTTCAAAGGATTTATCCTACTTGTTAAATTTCCATACTATTATATTACTGGTCGTACTGCTAGTTATATTATATATGACGTTTGATTGATTGATTGGTTCGGCATCACCATTCAGAGGCTTAGAGACACCTCAGCATAAGGCTTTTTGTGATCTTGGTTATACCGTTTATGTGAAGAGACCAGTAGCCTTTATCAGGTTCAACAGTCTTTTCACTAGGTCCTCCTTGGAGACATCCTCGCTTGGATACTCTAGTCCTAGGAGTCTATATCTCCAATGAGACAGTGCTTCACATTCGAAGATAATGTGAGAGGCTGTTTCCTCCTCTTCCATGCACACCCGACAGATAGGTTCCTCCCTATATATGCCAATTGTATGCATATGCTTCCTTAGGGTGCAGTGACCGGTGAGTAATCCCGACACTTTCCTTATCTGGCCCCTGCTGAGATTTAATATTTCGTTAGTCAGCGACTCCGAGGGTTTTTTGTCCAGGAGTTTGCTGTGTTCCTGTTTTGGCACGTGTCTCCAGTACGACTGATGTTTAGTTTGAATCCACCGAGATGTACAACTACGTGCAGCAGATTTTGATATTCCAAATACTGGTCCAGGACCAGTGAATGAAGTTCCAGACCCTAGATTCCTAGGACCCTACAATCCCCTTGTGCCCCGGGACCAACTTAAGAGTTACTCTATTATGGTTTGCTAGGGCTAAAAGTTTTTGTAAGCATACCCAGACCAGTCTAGATCTGATCTGAGGACATGCTAAAGATTTCAGTGCTGCTTGACTATCAGAGAGTATGAGGATCTTTTGGCCTCTATACCCACGTGTCGATAGCGTAGATTTCTGCCTGGAATACAGATGCAAACTTCCCCAACGATGCATGGACCTTGCATCTGGGTTTGGCACCATGGACTCCAGCTCATGTTCCTATGTCAGTTTTAGATCCGCCTGTGTACCACACCAACGTTCTTTCCTGACTGCATGCTTCCAGCCCATCCCAGCTTAGCTGGATATGGTTGGTTGTTGTGAATTGTGGCCAACGAAGGTATTCTGTTATATGTCAGTTGTCATTCTGTAATTTATTTTCATTGGCAAACCTATCTGAAGGTACGCGGCATCGATAAGAGGCGAGGAAACAAGGCCGAAATCTGTCATAAACGTACCAGTGACTTACCTATATCAGCGCTGTCAAGGAAGCCAGAATAGTATATTGTGCAATGAGCTTTAGCAGCCCGAGACTATTAGATGCACGAGTAGTGATGATCAAAATCTGACTTGGTCTTGCAGTCTTGGTCTTGGTTTTGCGACTTTGCAAGACCAAGATCATGCATACACTAGCAAGACCAAAATCAAGACTGAATGAACAAGACCAAGACCAAAGTGCAAAACTTAACAAAAAATTACAACTTCCGTTTCAAATAGGATATATGAGAATAAAGATAAATTAATTATAGATATTAATTGTTGATCATTTATAATTTATACCTATCAAAAGACTCGGAAATTTTCCAAAACGAAGTAAGTAGTAAATAACAAACTATTTGAGCGAGACCAAGACCAAGACAGAGTATGCAAGACCAAGATTACAAGTATTTGAGCAAGACCAAGACCAAGACCGAGACCAAGACTGCATATGCAAGACCAATACCAAGACTACAAGTTTTTGAGCAAGACCAAGACTGGACAAGCAAGACCGAGACCGTTACCAAGACTGTCTTGGTTCTTGCTTTGCTCATCACTATGCACGACTGAGCTTAGCGAAGCGAGGGAAGTTGATAGTTAAGGGCTGCTAAAGCATTTCCTGCATATTGGTGGAAAATACGTGTCGATCACTCTGTACTATAAAATCAAGTCAGGGTGACAGCAGATGACACAAAACGTTTTTTTTAAATGTTAATGTATTTGTCATAAATTGTTTATTAACCAAGCATCTTGACAAGGTACTGGTAATATCTTCAAACGAAGATATTTACTACAATTCAGAAGTGGTTCCAACTGGTTATTAAGCAATTTGTGTGTTGGCGCGATTTTCGAGACTGATTTGGTTTTTCTTCTGGTTCCTGAAGTGGTTAACGACATGACAGAAGAAGGTACTCCAAATAGCACGTCTGAAGGTTCATCATCGCAGGGGACTCTGATGGATAAATTTATGGAGATGATGTTAACTATGGAGACAATAGACTAGCTTCGGAAGAAAAGTTTTTAAAATTGCTTGAAAGGTCTACTAACGCACATGAAAATAAAGAATTTCATATTATTCCCGATTTTAGTAAAAGTATAGACGATTTCAATGGAGAGAATCCAAGAAAACCTGCTATGGATTGGCTTAATAGTCTTGAGAGTGCAGCTGTTCTACACAATTTGCCGCAAGAGTTTATCTTGGAAACAGCTGAGATTCATATGATAGGCACAGCTAGAAAATGGTTAATTGAAAGGACTTCTAGAATTAGGACTTTTGAAGATTTTAAAACAAGTTTTAAAAAAACTTATGATTTTAAACTGAGTAAGGATGATATGTGGGAAAAGATGAAGAAACGAATTCAAGGTAAAATAAAATCGGTGTATTCTTATTTTCAAGATAAGGTTTCGCTTTGCAGAAGTTTAGGATATGATTTTGATGAAATCAAGGAGCAAGTAATTGAAGAATTACAAAATAAAAATATTATTTCTGGTTTGATGGCTAAAGATTCAACAGATATCGATGAATTATTACACGATATTGTGAAATTCGAGAAAATCAACAATAAAGCTAATTTTGATAACCACAATAAATATCAAGCTCATCGTAATTTTTGGAACAGAAATAAGAATTATTTTGGTGATTCTGATAATGCTAGTAAAGATTCTACAGAAAGTACTAGTATTGAAACAGAAATTGTTAATTCTATAAGGGAAGTTCGGGAAAAGGATAAAAAATCTAGACTGATTTGCTACAAATGTAAAGGAAGAGGACATATGAAAAGAAATTGTCCACAAAATACAAATCAATCTTCAGTTGCTGCTAGCGTTTCACATGAAGGAAGTTCTAGTAATGCACAATCTTTGGTCTATAATGAAAATAATGAAGTTGATAATATCCAAAAATTTATTAGATCAGTAAAGATTGATCATCATCTAAATATAACGGGATTTGTAGATCCAGGTAGTGCAGTTTGTACAATAAAAGAAAAAGTAATATCTGCTCACAATCTACCATGCAAACCAACTGATCAAAATTTATTTGGTTTTGGAGGCCAGAGCGTGAAGAGTAAGATAATCACGAAGTTTGTATAAACTTTGGATGACGTTGAGGAGGAAATTGAAGCTTTGGTTGTTTCCAATAGTTCTCAACCAATGGACTTAGTAATCGAACCGAATTACCTTGGATTGCATATGTTAAAATTGTTCCATTCAGGAACATGAAATGGAAAGAAACTCAACGAAAAACTGAAGTTTTTATACAAACTGATGTAAATTTTAAAAGAAATACGTTGAATTTTGTTGATCTTCAAGTTGGAGAAGAAGTTGGAAGTCTAGCAGTAATGACGAATCAAAATATAAGTTTGAAAGCTGGATATCGTTTCGGTGAAATTCGAAGTAATTGCGAAAATGATACTGACTGCAAAACTTTTATTGATCATAAGCAAGTTACTATTACTCTAGACATGATAAATTTCGATGAAGAAGTACATGAAGAAGACAAAAACAGACTTTTGGATTTGTTGAATGAATTTCGTGGATGTTTTGCGATGAATTTGTCTGAATTAGGCTGCACAGACTTAATGACAGTGAATGTAGAAGACAACAACAAACCCGTTAAGGGAAAAGCTTATCGTTGTAATTTGGAAAATAGACAAACTATGAAAGAAACTGTTGACGAGTGACGTGAGTTTGGTATAGTACGTGATACGAACTCATCATATGCATCGCCAGCATTTCTCGTACCGAAAGCGTCTGGAGAGAAGAGACTCGTTGTAGATTTTCGAAGATTGAATGCTCAAACCGAATGAATGCTATTAGTGAATTTCCGATACCGAAGAATAAACACGATGTAAGACGGTTTCTAGGTTTGACTAGATTTTTCCGTAGATTCATCTGGAATTATGCAGTGATAACAAGACCAATATCAGATTTAACACTTTCTCGTGGCAACAAGAACAACAGAAAGCTTTTGATGATTTAAAAGACTTGTTACAAAAAGCACCAATTTTACAATTGTATGGTCCCAAAGCCAAAACGGAACTTCATTGCGATGCATCTAGTTTAGGTATCGCAGGAATGTTATTACAAGAAGGTACGGATGGTAGAATGCATCTTATATGTTGTGTATCCAAGAAAACGAGCGATGTTGAGAAGATGTATCATTCTTCCAAACTGGAGTTGTTAGCAATAGTATGGTGTGCTGAGAGACGAAGACTAATACTGTTGGGTATAAAATTTACAGTTGTAAGTGATTGTCAAGCTTTAGTCTTTCTCAATGCGAAAAAAACTCTTCTACCACAAATTGCTAGATGGTATACTACTCTGGCTGAGTATGATTTCGAAATCAGGCATAGAGCTGGTGATAGAATGTCTCATGTAGATAGCTTGAGTAGAGCTCCTGTTGAAGAACCATCCGAAGAAGGTATGATCGAAAAAGTATACGAAAATAGATTAAATATGTTTGTAATTGTAACCGAAGAAGACAGAGTGTTGATGATTCAAAAGAATGATGAAAAGTTGAAACAGATTGTCGAAATTATACAGAAAGAAGACAGAAGTCAAGAAGAAGAGAACATGATAAAGAATTATACAATAGAAAATGGAAGGTTATACAAAGAAATAAAAATTAACAGAGAAAATAAATGGCTTTATGTGATTCCAGATTCTATGAGGAAAGCAACGGTTGTAAAATACCATGATTTAATGGGTCATTGCGCATTAGATCGTACCGTATCTGCTATTTTGAGAAAATTCTGGTTCAAAAGCCTTCGGAGGTATGTGTTTTCTTACTAAAGTTCCGGGTTGAAAGAAAGTTGGAATTCCTGAAAGACCAATGATTAAAATTCATATTGATCAATCTTGGATCTTTTCCTAAAAGTTTTAGCGGAAAAATGTATGTACTCGTGATCGTTTGTGCTTACTCACGATTTGTCAAATTATATCCTTTGAGAAGTACAAGATCAGAAGAAACGATTAGGCAAATAGAAATTTTTATAGATCAGTATGGAGCACCAACAGTGATTGTAAGCGATCGAGGAACAGCTTTCACAAGTACTGAATTTACAAATTCTTGTAAGAAATTTGATATCAAATTGAAGCTAATTGCTGCACAGTTCCCGCAAGCGAATGGAATGGCTGAAAATAGAATGAAAACTATTGTACCATGCATTGTATCTTCAGTGAATTTTAAAGATGAGAAATGGGACAAAACTTTGAGTTCAGTAGAGAGGAAGTTGAATGGCGCAGTTAATAAAACTACTGGGTTTACACCATTCGAATGTCTCTATGGATTTCAACCAAATTTCGAAGATGCAGAACTTGTACAGTTGTCGTTGAAATACTTCCTGGAAATACCTACAAATTGGAAAAATTGAATAAAGAAGATGGAGGATCGAATTTGAATACAGTAGCTCATGTATGTCAAATGAAAATCTATAGAAATGTATAAGAAGATGATTACGAAAATGATGATCAAGAAGAACAGGAAGAAACAGAATTCGAAATCATTGAATTAGCGGAGCATGAGAATGAAGAGAGCGACGAAGATGTTGATGATAGCGGAGAAGAATGGAAACCCGAATCTGATGACGAAACAGAAGAGGCTGTTAACATCGAAAATATAAATTCTAACAATAGACCAAAAAGGAAAGTGCGAAGGCCTTACAAATTAAACGACTAAGTTTGAGGACAAACATAATGTTCAGGATGGTCGAATGGTGGAAAATACGTGTCGATCACTCTGTTCTATAATAACAAGTCAGGGTGACAGCAGATGACACAAAACGTTTTTGAATGTTAATGTATTTGTCATTTTAGAATTTAAATAAATATTTTCATATACATTGTTTATTAACCAAGCATTTTGACAAAGTACTGGTAATATCTTCATACGAAGATATTTACTACAATATGTGACACACAACTGATAGTTAAGTCCTAACAAGTTAAAGAGCACAATTTATTGTTTTTTTATTGAAAAAATAAGACATCTTTTTGTAAAATACTATCAAACAGTCTTCTATTGGATCCTTCCTTTTTAGTAACAAGCTTAAATCAATATAAAGTATTTTGACCTATAGTGATGTCAGTGTAAATGTAGATGTATTGCAAGTCATAAATAAAATAGAGTGAAGCTGTAGTTTTATTGGAATCCAAGACATTTTTTTATCTTATTCGACAGTTTCAATTTGCGTCTGTCCTACCGCCCTCTTTTATAAAGTTTATAATGTACACTACAAAAAATCTATAGTTTACTTAGTCACAAAATTTGAAACCCATTTATTTAGACACCACATGTCCCGTCTTAACCTTCCCTTGCTAATAACCTTGGGTCGAAAAATGTGTATATATTTTTATAGAAAGAATATCTATCTTGAAAAACTGAATTTCTTGAGTTTTCCTCCAATTTTCCGGGTAAGCAAATTTTTTCCCGATAATTTGACCCATTTTTTTGAATGGCAGTACCAAAAAAACACCATATGCCAAATTTCATCAAAATCGGTCCAGCAGCTTAGGAGGAATTCAGTCAGAACTCGATTGCAGCGCCACTTGCCGGGACCAATTGGGAATCTAAACCATTCAGGAACTTAAACAAACTCAACAAAATTTTATCAAAATCGGTCCAGTTGTTTAGGAGGAATTGAATTACATAAACAAGTACCTACATAAGATGTCCCACTATGTTTTAACAGATATTCTAGTGGAACTCGAAGAAGATGAAAGTGAACTTGATTGTTCTTGATCATTATTATAAGACGGGACAATCGAGTATAGACCCTTAGAAGAAATATCCAAGGAAGTTGAATATCTGGGAGTGATCCTTGATTCCAAATTGAATTGAACTGGAGAAAGTTACTGGGGTGTTTGCTGGCAATGAACAGTACGGGGACGGCATCAATGGAAGTCCTTGTTGGCCTTTCTCCTTTGAAACTTTTTGTAAGGGTGGAGGCGATGATAGAAATTCTTAGGGAGAAATCTGTAGGGGTCTCCGCACAATGTTTGAGAAGGACACACTGATACAACTGGGACAATACTAGATGATCCCATATTTAAAATCAATTCAGTCAAACAAGTGGCCGCCTATATAGAAAACGCGGAAGCTTCTGGAATGGAAGTAGAACATATGGGAAATGATATTGAGTATTAAATAATTTTTTTCTCAAGTTTTTTATTGTAGTGTAGTGGAAGGAAACAAAACAAACGAGCTATATATATTACGTAGTAAAATTCCGGAAATTAAATTTTTGTTGCTGTGTCGTGTGACATAAAAATGTTGTTCAAGGAGGTTATTTCATTGATGGGTATTATTTTCAGTATTTACGATTATCAAGATAATAGAAACTCTCATTAAGTTAATGAAAACCGTAAAGTTAGCTAGAAATAAATTATGTAAACAAGAAAAACTATCGTATTACAAATTGTTTTAACGATTGGGATTTCGGTTTTACTACCAATAGCTTCCGAAATAGTTATTTGTGTATTTAGAGCGTAAAGTAACAGATTGCCGCTTGAGAAAGAATGTTGCCGCGCGGCAGTTTCACTTTACGCTCGAAAAACACACATACTTTTTTCTACAGTCGCCCTTCTAATAATTAAAACAGTTTTTTATATTATCTTAGGTTATATATAATCGGAGTGCTAGAATAATCGTCATTTTCGCTATTCATCATGGTTAAACCTTAAAGAGATCTACTGACTAGGGATGTTAAAAAAGAATCGATTTTTATATAAATCGATTATTATTTTCTTATAATCGATTTTTATAGTAATATTAATCGATTTTTAGTAAATCGATTTTATAAATTACGTGTTTAAATCGATTTTATAAATTACGTGTTTAAATCGATTTTAGGAAACGGCTCGGTTTTATTGACTATTTTTCAAAATTTTGACAATTTTTGACGATTATTGACCATTTCTCAAAATTTTGACAATTATTGACCATTTTGACTGTTTTTCAAATTAGTGAACATTTTTCCAAATTTTTGATAATTTTTGACCATTTTTCAAAATGACAATTTTTGACAATAATTGTCCATTTTTAACAGTTTTTAACAATTATTGACAATTTTCAACCATTTTTGATAATTTTTTACCATTTTTGACCATTTTTCAAAATTATTGACCATTTTTGATAATTATTGACAATTATTGACAATTGTTGACAATTGTTGACAATTGTTGACAATTGTTGACAATTGTGGACCAGTTTTGACAATTTTTGACCATTTTTGACCATTTTTGACCATATTTGAAAAGTTTGGAAAATTTTTCAAAAACTTTTTTGACAATTATCAACTATTTTTCAAAATTTTGACAATTTTCAACAATAATCGTTCATTTTTCACAGTTTTTGACAATTTTTGATAATATTTGACAATTATTGGCCATTTTTGACAATTTTTCAAAATTTTTCAAAAATTTTTGACCATTTTTCAAAATTATTGACCGTTTTTGATAGTTTTTGACAATTATCGACCATTTTTCAAAATTTCAACAATTTTTGACATCATTGACCATTTTTGACAATAATTGTCCATTTTCAACAGTTTTTAAAAATAATTGACAAATTTTAACCATTTTTGATAGTTTTTGACAATTTTTCAAAATTTTAGACCATTTTTCAATATTATCGACCATTGTTGATAATTATTGACAATTATGGACCATTTTTCCAAATTTTGGACCACTTTTGACAATTATTGACTATTTTTGACCATATTTCAAAAACTTTAACAATTTTTGACAATTATCAACTATTTTTCAAAATTTTGACAATTTTTAACAATAATTGTCACTTTTTGACCATTTTTGATAGTTTTTGACAATTATTGGCCATTTTTGACAATTTTTCAGAAATTTTAACAATTTTTCAAAAAAATTTGACCATTTTTCAAAATTATTGACCATTTTTGATAGTTTTTGACAATTATCGAACATTTTTCAAAATTTTAACAATTTTTGACAATTATCGACCAATTTTGACAATAATTGTTCATTTTTGAGTTTTCGACCATTTTTGATGGTTTTTGAAAATTATTGGCCATTTTTGACAATTTTTCAAAATAATTGACCATTTTTGATAGTTTTTGACAATTATCGACCATTTTCAAAATTTTAACAATTTTTGACAATTATTATCAATAATTGTCCGTTTTTGACCATTTTCGAAGTTTTTGACAATTATCGACCATTTTTGACAATTATTGACCATTTTTAACAGTTTTTGACAATAATAGACAATTATCGACCATTTTTGACAATTATTGACCATTTTCGACAGTTTTTGACAATAATTGACAATTTTTAGCAATTATTGACCATGTTTGACCATATTTCAAAATTTTTGACAAAATTTTCATATAATTTTATTTAATTTTTAGTCTGATAAATTGTTAATTACTCACCAATTTAGTTAAATCGGAGGGCTTGGTTTGATCAAATAAGCGAGCGAAAAAGATTCCTTTTTTGCGCTAGAGCGTAAAGTAACAATCCTCGGCATTTGTCGACTTTACGATTTCGTTTGAATATAGTAATTAGTCATTTTACGCGCGTCTGCAGAAAAAATATATTTTCATTATTTTATTTTATAAGATAGATTTACAATGTTTCAACTTTATATTGTCGCGATTTTTTTGTGATCTTACGTAGTAACTATATAAAGTCTCCCAACCACCCACTTGTAAGAAAAAATAAGACATAGTCGACCCCGTCCACCCCTAAATCGTCTTACGTCTCCCTCTGCACAAAAATTAATGTAATGCAGCATTTATTTACAAATACACCTTCCAGATGGAAGTATCAAGATTCCGTCACGTTTTTTTTCTGTTATCTCAGTTCTGGAAACAAATCTGCACGATAAAATTCAACTTAATGTTAAGCGATCGTTCCTAGGCACAATATATTTCAGCAAATTGGACTACTACCCTGAAAACGAGATAAGTGACATATACAAAAGCGCTAGGAAGAATGAATAAAAAGAATGATAGAATTGGATATTACTTTTTACCTCGAAAAAAAAAAATTCTTCGGCAAAAACGTTCAACACGTGTCAAACCTGTTTGCTATCGATATTTTTTTTATTATGGTAACTCATCATTCGTGGTTAGTATAAAAACGATGTAAAATTTGAGTGGAGTAGTGTTATGGATTGTTAAAATAAATTACCGTAAAACTTTGTGACTCATTGATTCTGCTTAACAGTCCAAATAATACTAACTCTCTTTTAGACCATTTATAACATGGAATTTGCTCGCACAATCGTGAATAGATCTTACCGCAGGAAGCATTCATTTATTTGGGTTGTGTTCAACAGTCCAGGCACTTGATCTGAATCTTTGTACAATTTCCCACGTTATCTACTTCCATTCCAAAAACTTCTCGTCTTCTATGAAGGCCACTAGTTTGACTGGAGGGATTTCCAGTAGTTGTAATGGTTGTATTAATTCCTCTCCAAAGTGCTTCCGTCTAAGTTCCTGTAAGTTCTCGCAGAAGCAGAGTATGTGAGTAGGTGTTTCATCATCAAGTTCACATTTTCTGCACATAGGTTCACTAACTTTGCCCATTTTGTGCAGATGTTATCTCAGGGTGCAGTGTCCAGTCATCAGACTCAAATGTCTCTTACCCAGTTTCAATAGCCTGGTTGAGAGTTCCTTGTCTATCTTGTTCAGTATACTCTTTGTATGGAGGTCCCCTGGTGTCAACCTCCATTTGAGCTGGTGTACCCTATCCAGTTCCGGATTTCCCCTCTTATGCCATCTTTTGTGATACCACAAAACGGTTCCGGACCTATGAAGTCTCCTTTAGAGCCTTCTTTATCTAACTGGTCCGCCAATTCATTACCTGCAATCCCCTCATGTGCCGGCACCCACATTAGAGACACTTTGTTGTCTCTTGCCAGCCCGTTAAGGGATTCTTTGCAGTTTTTTACCGGACTAGACCTAGTTTTTGGATTACTGATAGCTTCAAGCAGTAAATATTTTAATTTTTTGTCCGGTATATCCTCTTCTGATGTTTTCACCAATACAGGCTATAGCGGCAATCGTCTCTGCTTGAAACAGTCGTATGTCGACCAAGGCTAAAGAACATTCTCTTTCTAGGTCCTTTTATACCAGCCCCAGTGCCATGGTTTGTTTTGGAGCCATCGGTGAACCAGATGATTTCTCCAGAATTACCTGGGTGCATCACCCTAGATGGGAAAACTGAAAATCTACTATTATTATTTTGTTTAAACTTAAAACCACTTGTCGTAAATTTCAATAAGAGGTCTACTTTAAAAAATGGAAATTACAATCCCATTCATCGTCCTAGTATTCCATAGCCTAGCTAATTCATCCATTTGACAAAAATAACTGATCAAATATTTACCAATCAATCGGAATATGCCAACTTTTCCGAGAGTTGTGTGTTAAAAGCAAAGCAAATAAGGAAGTTGTCTCTTTTAAAAGGAATGAGGTTTGTCCACACTTAAAATCGATATCCTAAATGGTCATTTATTTTCATTTATTTCATGTTACGATAAATTATACCTTTTAACTTGTAAATGTGTCAAATATGCAAAAAGTGATTTTTATAAGTACATTAGTACGCCTCTAAACACATGAATTGTCTTATTTATTTTAAAACAAAATCGAAGCTCATATTCATGTTAATAATTTATTATTGTTAAAAATTTATAAAATCACAGAAAAACATTTGAACTAGAAGTAAAATTTTCTGAAAGCATGAACATGAAAATGATTAATAATTAACTAAAATACATTTTCAATTTTTGTCGTTAACGTTAACGTTAACTTCCCGAAACATATGGGGTGTTCCAAAAATTTGCATCCAATCTTGGTAGTGTAAGACTCAAAAAGGATAAAGTATATTAAAACTCGATAATATTGCTATGTATAGACTTTGTATAGACTAAATATTCCAGCTCACTTCCCTTTTCAGACCCCTTCATCCATTGGCCATGTTATTACAAGAGATGAGATAAACAAAACTCGGTTCAACATTCAAGTGACATCTTTGTTAATGGGTCTTGTCTAATAAAATATAATACTCTAGAAATGTGAAATATAGCAGTAGACAGAGAGAATAGTTATTTGTGTATTTAGAGCGTAAAGTAACATATTGCCGCTTGAGAAAGAATGATCTTTCGAAGGCGGCAATTTTACTATACGCTCGAAAAACATACATAATTTTTTCTACAGTCGCCCTTTTAATAATTGAAACAGTTTTTTATATTATCTTAGGTTATAATAAGAGTGCTAGAATAATCGTCATTTTCGCTATTCATCATGGTTAACCTTAAAAAGATCTACTGACTAGGGACGTTATAAAGTAATCGATTATTATTTTCTTATAATCGATTTTGTTTTCGATTTTTATAGTAATATTAATGAACTCTTAGTAAATCGATTTTATGAATTATGTTTTTAAATCGATTTTCGTAAACGGCTCGTATTATTTATTGACTATTTTTCAAAATTTTGACAACTTTTGACGATTATTGACCATTTCTCAAAATTTTGACAATTATTGACCATTTTGAATGTTTTTCAGAATTTTTGATAATTTTTGATCATTTTTCAAAATAATGAAAATTTTTAACAGTTTTTAACAATAATTGACAATTTTCAACCATTTTTGATAGTTTTTTACCATTTTTGACAATTTTTCAAAGTTTTGGACATTTTTCAAAATTATTGACCATTTTTGATAATTGTTGACAATTATGGACCATTTTTTCAAATTTTTGACCATTTTTGACAATTATTGAACATTTTCACCATTAATTGAATTTACTGTTTGGACCCTTACTTTGTGGAATCTACTCATATTAAAGTTATAAATGAAACTAACTGTTTCTAATTAATTCCACTATTTAATGAAAAAATTATGAAAATTATGAAAGGATATTGATAATTATTCTGACGATGATATGTCAATATCGAAATAATTATCAATATCCTTTCATAATTTTCATAATTTTTTCATTAAATAGTGGAATTAATTAGAAACAGTTAGTTTCATTTATAACATTAATTTTTGACCAAATTTCAAAAACTTTAACAATTTTTGACAATTATCAACTATTTTTCAAAATTTTGACAATTTTTAACAAAAATCGTCCATTTTTGACGATTTTTGATAGTTTTTGACAAAATTATTGGCCATTTTTGATAGTTTTTAATAACTATCGACCATTTTTCAAAATTTTAACAATTTTTGACAATTATTTACTAATTTCGACAATAATTGTACATTTGTCTGAATTTTAACAATTATTGACAATTATTAACCAATTTTGACCAGAATTGTCAATTTTTGACAGTTTTTGATAGTTTTTGACATTTTTTCAAAATTTTAGACCATATTTCAAAGTTATTGACAATTGTTGACAATTATGGACTATTTTTCCAAATTTTTGACCATTTTTGACTATATTTCAAAAACTTTAACAATTTTTGACAATTATCAACTATTTTTCAAAATTATTGACCATTTTTGATAGTCTCTGACAATTATCGACCATTTTTCCAAATTTCTGACAATTGACCATTTTTGAAAATGTTGGACCATTTTTCAAATTTTTTAAAAAGTTTTTGACAATTATTTCCCAATTTTGACGATAATTGTCCATTTTTGACAGGTTTTGACAATTTTTGACAATTCTTAACAATTTTTAACAATTTTTGACAATTATTAACTAATTTCGACAATAATTGTCCATTTGTCTGAATTTTAACAATTTTTGACAATTATTAACCAATTTTGACAATAATTGTCCATTTTTGACAGTTTTTAAAAATAATTGACAATTTTTAAACATTTTTTATAGTTTTTGACAATTTTTCAAAATTTTAGACCATTTTTCAAAATTATTGACAATTGTTGACAATTATGGACTATTTTTCCAAATTTTTGACCATTTTTGACAATTATTGACCATTATTGACTATATTTCAAAAACTTTAACAATTTTTGACAATTATCAACTATTTTTCAAAATTATTGACCATTTTTGATAGTTTCTGACAATTATCGACCATTTTTTAAAATTTCTGACAATTGACCATTTTTGAAAATGTTGGACCATTTTTCAAATTTTTTTGAAAGTTTTTGACAATTATTGACAATTATTGCCCAATTTTGACGATAATTGTCCATTTTTGACAGTTTTTGACAATTTTTGACAATTTTTGACAATTTTTGACAATTTTTGACAATTTTTGACAATTTTTAACAATTTTTAACAATTTTTAACAATTTTTAACAATTTTTGACAATTATTTACTAATTTCGACAATAATTGTCCATTTGTCTGAATTTTAACAATTTTTGACAATTATTAACCAATTTTGACAATAATTGTCCATTTTTGACAGTTTTTAAAAATAATTGACAATTTTTAAACATTTTTTATAGTTTTTGACAATTTTTCAAAATTTTAGACCATTTTTCAAAATTATTGACAATTGTTGACAATTATGGACCATTTTTCCAAATTTTTGACCATTTTTGACAATATTTCAAAAACTTGAACAATTTTTGACAATTATCAACTATTTTTCAAAATTATTGACCATTTTTGATAGTTTCTGACAATTATCGACCATTTTTCAAAATTTTTGACAATTGACCATTTTTGAAAATTTTGGACCATTTTTCAAACTTTTTAAAAAGTTTTTGACAATTATCGACAATTATTGCCCAATTTTGACGATAATTGTCCATTTTTGACAGTTTTTGACAATTTTTGACAATTTTTGACAATTTTTGACAATTTTTGACAATTTTTGACAATTTTTGACAATTTTAGACAATTTTTGACAGTTTTTGCCAATTTTTGATAGTTTTAGACAATTATTGACCATTTTTAAAATTTTTTGACAATTGACCATTTTTGAAAATGTTGGACCATTTTTCAAATTTTTTAAAAAGTTTTTTGACTGGAACCTTCCACCACGCAGTTCATTCTTAATTTTTGGAAAGGTAAAAAAGTCGGTAGAACTTAGGTCGGGACTGTATGGTCCAACAATTCAATGTTTTCTTGCTTTAAAAAAATCAATTGTTTTTAGAACTGTTAGGGAACTTGGTGGAGGATGGATCATTCGTCGTTGGGGGTGGTTTTTCGGAACTCAGCAATTACTTGCGGAAACAAATCTATATGTACCAGTAACAGTTCTTTGATCTGGTAAAGGAATTGTTGCTACATGACCTGCTTTTGAGGCAAATATCGCCACCATCTTGTGGGAAACACATCGAGAACGGATATCTTTCGTCAGTTTTGGTTCATCTTGGAACACCCGAACAGCCGACTGACGTTTATTTTCAGGTTCAAAAGAGTAAATCCAGGATTCATTGCCACTGAAAATACTGTATATATTTTCCTGTGTTAAACCTGTTTAGAAGTTTTTTATACCAATTGACTCTTAATTGCTTCCTGTTCTTCCGTCAACAAATGTGGTATCCAAAGAAAAACTAATTTTTTTACAGCATTCCAACGCCCCTCCAAATCCAGATCAGTTTCGGATTTCATTCCTCAATTTAAGCCAAATTTGTTTCTTTGGTACATCTTCTTAATGCCTACAAGAAGCAGGAAATCGCTGGGAACCAGATCTGGAGAGTACGATGGATGAATCGTAATTGATTAAATTTATCCATCGATTTCATCAACTCCTAACTATTCTTTCGACACTCAATCAACCCTATAATGCCATAAAATATTTGATATTGATACTTGCCGCAAATATCGATTGCCAGCAGATTTTTGAGATGCGTGTTACATTGTAGATAAAAAAAAACAATATTATTTTATAAACGTCGATTTTTCTGTTAGGACCTTCAAATTTAAGTGACGACAAACTTCACTGTCATGTTCCGAGACACCCTCACACTTATTCAAATTTCTCACTGGGATATATTCAGCCGTCGAATGCACATTGGTACAATAAATTGCTTTTAAAGCTGTCTCTGACGTACATAAAATCCGTTACTCAAATAATCTTATTTTCACTTATGATATGTACCACTAGAGATCAAATAATATAAGTCGGTAATTAATCTTTTTATGGAATCATGAATATTTTGAAATTTAGTTCCGGAAAAAAAAATAATCGTTCGAGATATAGAGTGGTGTTCAGAAGGAGAAGTTTAGAATAAAATGGTCAATATTTTAACCATAGTTTTCATTTTATACAGGATGTCCCGAAAAGATTGGTCATAAATTATATTCAGGGGTCAAAAATAGATTGATTGAAACTCACTTATCTATTGTAACATGTCTATCGACCTGTTTCGATATAGTTCCAATTATAGTTCTGTGATCCCAAACTCTTCAACCCTGAACGTAAGACAATTGAGGTCTGCCAACGGACGCTTCCATTTTTTTGCACAAGGCCACGTGAAACACCCCTTTCTGTTATCGACCGCCTAAGAGGGCAGATCATCTTTCGCTACCTTTCATATCTTAAGTATCTATCTTAGGAATTTTGCTGTGGTAAGTTCAAAATAATAATTTATAATTAATAAGCTTCTTCTAAAGTACTGTCTGATATAATTTTCGTATGCATTCTTTATTTTTTTACAGAGATAGACGAAATTAAATTCAACACGTGGTCATAAACTGTTCTTTTATACTAATATGGTAGTTTTAAGCCAAATATTCTTTTATAATTCACTGTTTTACTTTTATACAAACATTTTCAAGCTTTTTCAGTTGCGAAATAACTCTTTTAATTATAAAATAACATTTTTATAAATTACTGTTAACCTATAAAATATTCTTTCGTAACACCAGTGCCGGTTCCATATATTTCCTAAGCACGATATTTTTTCATATAACTAAATAAATAACTTTTTGCTATGATTAGTTTCTTTCGGATCATTAGTATATTTTTTTAATTTAGCCGATAATTGCTATTTTTACTGTTTTAACATGGAACATATAATGTTGGAAAGCTTTCAGTAAATTAAATAAATTTTTTGACTTTCAAATAACTGCCTTCCTTTTCTTTAACCTGAAAAGCTGACCAACATAATGTGCCATTACATTCAATTTCCTATAAATCCCTGATCCACCTGTACTTCTAGGTAAGCACAGCCCCTAGGCTAGGATATAACCCAAGAATTTAACCCGAGAATATAACCCTAGGCTAGGATATAACCCAAGAATATAGCCTAGGATACAACCCGAGGATATAAAGCCAAGGATAGAACCCCAAAATACCGCCCTAGAACAGAACACATCAGTTCAGATCAAGACCTGACTTCTTCTCCAGGAAACCACTTCATCTAAGCTAAGTACCTATAAAAGTACAAATTCCTCTATTAAATTCCGTTGTTCATTTCCTGTGGCAGAATAAATTTGTTTTAACTCGTATCTTTCATTTTTTTAAATCCTCAACTATAAAAGTTGAGGGAGATATCGCCCGGGGTGATTTTTAGTAACTTTTTTATTATTAACTTATTTAAATTTTACAAGGCGTTTCTACCTTTTCCGCCTTAGTTTTTTGTAGTTTTTATCGTTAAAAAGGTAGTGGCGCCCTCAACTTTTACAACCCTTCTGTTATCCTTGTGTGACATAAACTTGGGGTCGAATCACCCTTGAGAGGAGTCTCTAGCCGGAGCCCTTCGAGCTGGTGCCCTTTGTGGGGTACAGACATACAAAAAAACATACAAAACAAGTTACAGGGTGATTTATTTGGAAATTTAAATTAATTTTTTCAACGTTGCTCTAAAACGTAAATTTTTGAAATTTTATATGAGACACTAGTATACGATAACCCATAAACTGGAAGTAGTAGCGTTCATTTATTTTTATTTATTATAGATTTTCAGAGGAGGTCAGCACTCTTTTGACCCCCCAACTTTTTTTGAGGGTTACATTTAACAAAATATGGAACGCTACTGGAATTAAACGTTTATTTTTAAACTTTTTTGTATTTCTTTGTACAAATTTCAGTTTGAAAGATACAACCACCCTTTTAAATGTCAAATATTGCAATTTGCTCAATGATTATTTCTTCCAGAATACTCTGCAGTGGTAGTGAGGATTGAAACAATAAATTTTCTACTACGAATATATCAATTAATATGCTCCAGTCTGGATACAAATATTTCCCATTCACCCTGCATCTTAAAATTAGGGATTTAGGGAGTTATTAGTGTATCAGGATAAAATACGGTTATGTTGTTCTTAATGTCTTTTCTAAAGTACTTCACTACATTTTGTATACTGATTTATCCTTACCAGCGGTATACAAAAACTTTTCGTTCATAAAATTTATAGGACAATCTAATGTTACTTATACGCTTCATAAAATTCATTGTTAGGGGAATACTTTTTTCTAAAGAAACCTTTTCAAATAATGTAAGAGATATTTCCTTAAAATATCACATTTTCTACCCTTATTATACCTGAGCATTACCACTACATCAACCCTGTCTCTGAAGACTGGATTATCGAAACCCGCGTCAGATAGTGTGAAGTGTGTAATGTTATAGTGCTGGTGTAGTGGTAGTGTTACTGGTGTTCGGTATGGGATATCGCCAACGATTTCAGAATTCCCAACTTACCTTTCAATACAATCAAGGAGGTAAATTGTAGGCTAATTAATTCGAAAATAATGGCAGCCACTTAAAGTAAATTGAATTTTGTTAAGGAGGGTGTGTCAAATCCGATAATACAAATTTGGAAGTGTGAACCTTAAAAGGGGTGGGGGGCAAAAATATACCAAAATAAACCTACCTATATTGGAAAAATTGCCGTTCTTTTAAACGGAAAGTTCTCTTTCAATTTTTCATGAGATGCACCCAAATTGAGCATGGAAAATCTCGATTTTTACCCAAAAAATCCTCATTTTTAAGCGATTTTTTAAAATTTACGGAAAATCTGTTTTTGCTTAAAAAAAGCATATAGGCTTAATTGAAGCCTATTAAAACAGGCTGAATATTTACTGTCGACGAGAGTCGAAATCAACGTTTCTATACGGGCCGATCGAGTTCCGTCTGTCGTGAAAATATCCACTGCTATGTGCTATTCCCACTTCGACCTCGTTCTTATCTCTTCTTCTACCACTTATTAATTAAATGTGAATTAAGAATTCACTATTGAAATGTAAATTCCTTTCCTGGTCAAAGCGTCTGAGCTTGACATGAACATGAGACGTAAGTCTGTTATCTTTCACATGATTTCGTGTATTTAAATAGTGGCAAAGAGGTTTTCATTCTTCTTTCCTGTGAACATGTGCCATTGAAGCAGAATTTTATTTTTATCTTATCTCATCTTCGAAAAGTGCATTCATGTGAATGGTAAGTTATTTCGCTAAATGTATGTTAACTATTCTTTCTTAACAGTTTTCTACTTTCCTATTTTTATTATGTAGCAATGTCGTTCCAGTGCCAGGAATATATATCGATATGATTTTGTTTTTTTTTCTTTCATATTATCTTTGAATATATTTCAAACCTTTTTAAAAATATATACAGATTTAAAATATGTATGTATTTACCGGTGTAGATTCGGTTATTCGATTTTATTGTTTTTTATTTGCTTTCTTTGAGTATTTCTTTTATCTAAAAATACAGGATGTATGAAACACGTTGTTAAATAATTTTCTTTAACAAAGTAATATAAAATCGATCAAATTCATACTTCAGACATCCTGGATTTTTTAGAATGGGGTAAATTTGTTCCTGATACTATATTTGATCCCTAGCACTTTACCTGGGACAGGAACTTTACCTGAGACACTACCTGGGTCAGGAATTTTTACCTGGAACACTCTACCTGGGAATCTTACCTGGAACAAGAACCTTAACTGAAACCAGAACTTAACCTGGGACTTCAAAAGGACACCATCTCCTCACCATCACTCCAGGAAAGTACCCTCTACATATATTCAGCTCATCAACATAGAACAACAACCTAATAAACATAGTCAATTTTTTTTCCTATTTCATTTGTTTTTTTTGTAACAACGTCAATATACAACTTGTAAATTTAATAACGTTGTTCATATAGTTTTTTTCCCTTCCAATCTTACAGGATTTGTCGCTATAATGCTGATGTGAGTAAAATAAACTAGTATTATTCAGAGTGGCGCCCACTTATCTTTCTTAACTTTCATAATTTTTATTAATTATTAACTTCCTTCAGTAACTTAATTAAAATAAATTTCAAGTAGGATTAGCCGAGAACCGGTAAGACTACTCTCTGAATTTGGTCTCAGAATCTACTCCTGAGGTGCTCTCTAAACTGAGTAGCCGTTGCACTACCAACAAGCGAGTGGAATAACTATTTTGGGAATGGGTTCCTAAAGGATTGAAAAATGCATTTTTCCCCTTCGTGGAGAATACTCTGGAAAACAATAGCGTTTAAAAGTTATCTACTGTTTTTTTTATGCAAAATATATAAAAGAGAAAACCCTCGTATTTGAATAGAAATGCCACTGTCTCTACTACTACACTTATTGATATTTAATTAAGTTATAATTAAAATTTTATAAAATAATGCGTGTATAGTTACTCAATTTTATACTTATCTTTACTCAAATGTTTGAAGGTATAATGTGTGGTTGCTTACCTGAAAAGAAAAATAAATTATTATAAAATTGAAATAAAATGAAGTACAAAATGTTTTTACCAAAAAAACAGTAAAAAGAATACAAGTTGGAAAAATTTGAGGAATTTTCACTTTTTTTGTTTTTACCAAAAAAACAGTAAAAAGAATACAAGTTGGAAAAATTTGAGGAATTTTCACGTTTTTTTTTTAAATGATATTAGCGCTAAAGTTATAAACATTCGTTAATTTATAAGTGAGAAAATTAATCTTTAATTTTATATTTACATTTGTCAGAAAATAATATGTTCATATAAAATGGAGGTACACAGCAATATCATTTTATGCAATGACCATTATTTAACGACGGTCGTAATTAATACGAGTATCTTAATAGCCATTAAATGCGAGTTACATACACTATTTTTCCGTTTTACCGTACTTTAATTTTATCATTAAATATGCACCAATTTCAATAAGTAAGTAAGCTGTAAGGAACCAATTTTTCCCTCAACCGATCCTGATTTTAAAAATTCATAACTACCCACTGACTAGTAATAAATTCGCATATTAAATAATATTAAAATTTATGTGTTTACTCGAGTATACCTCAAACAAAATCGTTGCCTTGAGATACTCCCAAGTTATTTTTTTTTGTTCCAGATCAAAAGCGGTTTTATAAATGCCATTATAGTACGGTCGATATGATACAAATAACGCAAGCTCCGGCAAATTATGATTACCCTAAATTGAGCACTCAAAGCGTTTTGGGTGCACTAAATAATTACGACTCTAAATAGTTCACTGTGCTCCTTCCGCTGAAACATGGTGAAGGTATAAGTACGTGATAGTTCAGGGGCTGGTGAAACGAACGTAAATATGATAGGCGGCACAGAAGGGGAAAGTAAGGGCAGCATGGCTGGGGAGATTGATGTGTAGTGGGAAAGGATCGGGAGAGTGGAAGAGGAGGGTAATTGGTAGGACGGTAGAGCAGAGTATGCTGTACGGTGAGGAGGTGTGGGGTTAATGCGAGGGTTAGGCAACTTCTGCGGGTGCAGAGAGGGATACTCCTGAGGGTGGTGCAGGGGTACAGGACAGTGGACTGGCAGCAGCAGTGCTCCCAAAGTCCTACCCATAGGACACGATGGCTAGAGCCAAGAATAAACGCTGGAGGGGTGCGACCAGAGAGGAAGTACAGGAATGGATGGAGGAGGAAATGGGAGAAGGTGGGAGGAGTATGAGGGCGCGCTAAAAGGAGCGATTGGGAATAGGAGAGATTGGATGGACCAGACACACTTCTTGACACAGGTGTTCACTGGACATGGGTCGAGAGTAGGGTACCTCCAGAAGATTGGGAAAAGAGAGACTGGAGTGAGCGAAAGTAGTGGAGGATGATGTGGGGCATGTGTTTAGATGCTGGAAGAACGGGAAAGTGCTGAATAAGTTGGAGAGGAAACTGGGGGAGGCGGCGTATTGGGAGAGCATTGAAAAAGTACTCCTATATTTCCAGTGGTCCTGACAAGTTTTTTGTTGCTAATGAGGATCCCGGAAAACGTTTGACGATATTCTTCTCCGTGTTTTAACTGTTGTAGGTTGTGAAGCAACTTTTCTCCAATGCGTGACTTTATCCCTTCCCAAAAACGACAATTTATTGCTGTGACTTTCTTATACTATTTCCTCATCATCAGAAATATTCTGCTCAGAGTCACTGTTATCAATTTGCTCTTCTATATGATCAATTCTCCATCATCAGACTGATCTATATCTGAATGTTCGTCGTACGCAACTTCTTGTCCCTCTTAGGTAGGTGATCTGTGGTTCCTCTTCATGGCTAAAAAACAATGGTGTTATATTTTTATTACATAAAAAAGACGAAAAACTTACCTCACAATCAAAATAACACTATAATAAATAATAAAACGTGATTAGTCACGCCGGTCTCTCACACCGTAGGACGAATAATTTTTGGCAAAACTACCACTTGCTACACTAAGATTAGCACTGCTGTTTAGGGATGTTAAAAAATAATCGAATTTGATATAAATCGATTATTATTTTCTTATAATCGATTTTTAGTTATCGAGTTTTATAGTAATATTAATCGATTTTTAGTAAACGATTTTATAAATTACGTGTTTAAATCGATTTTCGGAAACGGCTCGTATTATTTATCGACTATTTTTCAAAATATGGACAACTTTTGACGATTATTGACCATTTCTCAAAATTTTGAAAATTATTGACCATTTGGACTGTTTTTCAAAATGATGACAATTTTTAACCATTTTGACAATAATTGTCCATTTTTAACAGTTTTTAACAATAATTGACAATTTTTAACAATTTTTGATAGTTTTTGACAATTTTTCAAAATTTTAGACCATTTTTCAAAATTACTGACCATTTTTGATAATTATTGACAATTGTTGACAATTATGGACCATTTTTCCAAATTTTTGACAATTTTTGACAATTAATGACCATTTTTGACCATATTTCAAAATTTTTGACAATTTTTCAAAAACTTTAACAATTTTTGACAATTATCAACTATTTTTCAAAATTTTGACAATTTTCAACAATAATTGTCCATTTTTGATAGTTTTTGACCATCTTTGATAGTTTTTGACAATTATTGGCAGTTTTTGACAATTTTTCAAAATTTTTGACAATTTTTAACAATAATTGTCCATTTTTCACAAGTTTTGATAGTTTTTGACAATTATTGGCCATTTTTGAAAAATTTTCGAAAATTTTAACAATTTTTTACAATTATTGACCAATTTTGGCAATAATTGTCCATTTGTGACAGTTTTTGATGGTTTTTGACAATTTTTGACAATTTTTGACAATTTTTGACAATTTTTGACAATTTTTTACAATTTTTGACAATTTTTGACAATTTTTGACAATTTTTGACAATTTTTGACAATTTTTGACAATTTTTGACAATTTTTGACAATTTTTGACAATTTTTGACAATTTTTGACAATTTTTGACAATTTTTGACAATTTTTGAACATTCTGATAGTTTTTGACAATTTTTCAAATTTTTTAAAAAAATTTTTGACAATTGACCATTTTTGACAATTTTTAACCAGTTTTGATAGTTTTTGAAAATTGTTGACAATTATGGACCATTTTTCCAAATTTTTGACAATTATTGACCCTATTTCAAAATTTTTGACAATTTTTCAAAAACTTCACCAATTTTTGACAATTATCAACTATTTTTCAAAATTTTGACAATTTTTAAAAATAATTGTTCATTTTTGACAGTTTTTGACCATCTTTGATAGTTTTTGACAATTATTGGCCGTTTTTGACAATTTTTCAAGACTTTTGACAATGTTTCCAAAATTTTAACAATATTTCAAAATTTTTGGCCATTTTTGACAATAAAATTATCGACTATTTTTCAAAAGTTTTGACCATTTTTGACAATAAAATTATCGACTATTTTTCAAAATTTTAACAATTTTTGACAATTATTGACCCATTTTGACAATTTTTGACAATTTTTGATAATTTTTGACAATTTTTGACAATTTTTGATAGTTTTTGACAATTTTTGATAGTTTTTGACAATTGTTGACAATTATGAACCATTTTTCCAAATTTTTGACAATTATTGACCATATTTCAAAAACTTCAACAATTTTTGACAATTATCAACTATTTTTCAAAATTTTGACAATTTTTAAAAATAATTGTTCATTTTTGACCATCTCTGATAGTTTTTGACAATTATTGGCCGTTTTTGACCCTCTTTGATAGTTTTTGACAATTATTGGCCGTTTTTGACAATTTTTCTAAAATTTTAAAAATATTTTAAAATTTTTGGCCATTTTTGACATCAAAATTATCGACTATTTTTCAAAATTTTTGACCATTTTTGACAATAAAATTATCGACTATTTTTCAAAATTTTAACAATTTTTGACAATTATTGACCAATTTTGACAATTTTTGACAATTTTTGACAATTTTTGACAATTTTTGATAGTTTTTGACAATTTTTGACAATTTTTGACAATTTTTGACAATTTTTGACAATTTTTGACAATTTTTGACAATTTTTGACAATTTTTGACAATTTTTGACAATTTTGACAATTTTTGACAATTTTTGACAATTTTTGACAATTTTTGATAGTTTTTGACAATTGTTGACAATTATGAACCATTTTTCCAAATTTTTGACAATTATTGACCATATTTCAAAAACTTCAACAATTTTTGACAATTATCAACTATTTTTCAAAATTTTGACAATTTTTAAAAATAATTGTTCATTTTTGACCATCTTTGATAGTTTTTGACAATTATTGGCCGTTTTTGACCCTCTTTGATAGTTTTTGACAATTATTGGCCGTTTTTGACAATTTTTCAAAACTTTTGACAATTTTTCTAAAATTTTAAAAATATTTCAAAATTTTTGGCCATTTTTGACAATAAAATTATCGACTATTTTTCAAAATTTTTGACCATTTTTGACAATAAAATTATCGACTATTTTTCAAAATTTTAACAATTTTTGACAATTATTGACCAATTTTGACAATTTTTGACAATTTTTGATAATTTTTGACAATTTTTGACAATTTTTGACAATTTTTGACAATTTTTGACAATTTTTGACAATTTTTGACAATTTTTGACAATTTTTGACAATTTTTGACAATTTTTAAATTTTTGACAATTATCGACCATTTTTTACAAATATTGACCATTTTTGAAATTTTTTGACCATTTTCCAAATTTTTTTTAAAATTTTTGGCAATTATCGACCATTTTTCAAAATTTTAACAATTATTGACAATTTTTGACAGTTTTTGATAATTATGGACCATTTTTGACCATATTTCAAAATTTTTGACAATTTTCATATACTTTTATTTGATTTTTAATCTGATAAATTTAAATGAATGAATCTCTTAGGTTTATTATCTGAATATGAAAAGCATGTACTTTTCAAAATAATACATTTTTTCGCAGAAATTGATTTATTTTTCATTAAAATCGATTTCTGACAAATCGATTAATTTTGAATAAAGAAAAATCGATTATAATTTAATCGATTCTTTTCCATTAATCTCACATCCCTACTGCTATTCCGTCGCAACCCATAGAGAAGATACAGGGAGTGGGAGATAGCTCCCACCTTGATTTTCAGAATACCACTAAATAAAGTTTATGGTTGGTCTCACTACCGGGCGCGACTAACGGAAGGTTAAAACTTCACTTTTAGTCCACACTATACGAAAAAAATCAATCCATTTTCCAGTAAAATATTCATTCATTTCAAACTACTCCGTTGCAAATAAATGTTATTCGTTCAAATGCATATACATATACTGTTTATATAAATAATAAAAAAAATATAACATTTAAATCTAACAAATCCTGAAATAATAATATTTATATGATTAAATATTCAATTTTGTTTGAAAATTCGATAAATACGCTCGACGAATTAATACCAAAGTATTTTCAGTTAAAACCAAATTGTGCACAATTAGACAAAATTATGCAATAGACAAACTGATGGAATACAATTTCAATAATTATTATAATCAGCTGTAAATTTCCAGCCACAAAGGGATTTAACAGTAAATTCCATACCTGCCATTTTAAGCTAACAAGATTCCTTTAATTTAACGATAACGATATAACAACAATACGATACCATAGCAATTAGTATAGGTGACCCTGTTTAGAACAACAATGCCGGTACTGTCAAAGGCTTAAAGGAAAGGAGAATTGAGTTGAAGAAGTTAGTCTCCACAATAAAGCCAGAAAGAGGAGATTATTAGAATCCTCTTGAAATCCTTAGAAAGAACCAAAAGAAAGACAATTTAATGGAAGAGAATGGCTCAAAAATGGAGTCAGACCTACCTGGTAAGAGGTAGCCAGACATAGTGAAGGCATAAAAGGGTACCGGGCTCAGTGGGATTCCCTGTACCTACCTTCACGATCGCCTATTGCATCGAAGATAGGAAATACTCGATGGAGTACATGGTACTGCCATGATCACACATCAGAAGTGTGTTAGAAGAGCTTCATAGCAGCTGACATTTTGATTATCAGAATCATCTTGAAATCTTTAGAAAGAACCAAAAGAAAGACAATTACTTGGAAGATATTGGCTTAAAAATGGAGTAAGACCTACTTGGTAAGAGGTAGCCAGATATAGTGAAGGCATACAAAGGAACTGGGCTCAGTCCCTGAACCTACCTTTACGATCGCCTATTGCATCGAAGATAGGAAATACTCGATGGAGTACATATAGTTCACCAATTGGTACTGCCATGATCACACATCAGAAGTGTGTTAGAAGAGCTTCATAGCAGCAGACATTTTGATTATCAGAATCCTCTTGAAATCTTTAGAAAGAACCAAAAGAAAGACAATTACTTGGAAGAGATTGGCTTGAAAATGGAGTCAGACCTACTTGGTAAGAGGTAGCCAGACATAGCGGAGGCATAAAAGGGTACTGGGCTCAGTGGGATTCCCTGTACTTACCTTTACGATCTCCTATTGCATCGAAGATAGGAAATACTCGATGGAGTACATGGTACCGCCATGATCACACATCAGAAGTGTGTTAGAAGAGCTTCATAGCAGCTGACATTTTGATTATCAGAATCCTCTTGAAATCCTTAAAAAGAACCAAAAGAAAGACAATTACTTGGAAGAGATTTGCTTAAAAATGGAGTGAGACCTACTTGGTAAGAGGTAGCCAGACATAGTGAAGGCATAAAAGGGTACTGGGCTCAGTGGGATTCCCTGTACCTACCTTTACGATCGCCTATTGCATCGAAGATAGGAAATACTTGATGGAGTACATGGTTCTGCCATGTGTTAGAAGAGCTTCATAGCAGCAGACATTTTGGCACTAAAAGAACAATGGCACGAGTTATTGGGGCAACTGTCGACGGGACGTAGAATATTGGTGCAAGAAATGTGAGCTGTGTAATAGTGACAAAGGTACTAAAAAAGCCGAAGACGAGGAAAAATAGCTCTTTCCGTAGAGCCCTTTGAACGAATTTCAATTGATATTGTAGGTCCACTTCCTTTGACAGAAAGAGGAAACAAATACCTGGTGGTTGTAATGGATTATTTTTCCAAATGATACAAAATAGCACCACTTCCTAATAAAAAGGCAACAACACTACGCCTCTCCACCCACAGTCGGTATAAAGACATCATAGGACTATTTGCCAGTACGGGTTCGTTGGCGCCGGTCAACCAATATCAAATGTCACAACTAACTGTCATGTTTAGTTAACTTAACTCAATAATTTCAGTCTGCTTCGTTTAAAGCAGTAAAACTGAAATTTTAAAGTTGATGATTCAGTCGAAAAATTGAATTGAGCCGAGAAAATTTTCGCGCATCACTTTTTACAATTGTCTCAACAAGAATGCCTTGCCGAGTAATTTTTCTCTTTGTGGTACGTTCTTTTCATGTTAATTTGGATCCAGAGTTATATAAGAGATTCTTCATTAGTTTAGTATGAAACTTGATTGCCATTTATTTCCATCCATATAAATATATAGATTCGGATTCACTTCTATAAAAGCAACATAATCAGGAATATCCACCCTCGAACTATACGCGACTGAAAGGAAAACTAGATTTTTCACTTAAAGCAAAATCTCTCTATACTCTACTATCGGCGCGTCTGCCTTTAAATTGAAAGCGAGATGCTGGATGCTATTAGGTATATTCCATCTTTTAAAACCAAAACGAAGTTTAAAAATACCATTTTTTGTACTTCTACAGAAAGAAAGTAAGAAAGTTTGGGTGTGGGAAAGAAAAGCGTATATACGCTTTTCAGACATCGAAATCGATTATTTTACACAGGGTTAATGTATTCTGACACAACAATTGAATTTGGACGGTAATTGGCCGACTTAAAAAACGTAACTTCATCGAATGATCTAAATGGTCTTGTTTATTTGAACACCTGCATGACATCAAACTAAATGCCGCGTAGGAAAAAGTTATTATGCCGGTTTTGGAAAAAATTATTATGCCGGTTTTGGAAAAAATGATTATGCCGGTGTTAGCCGGCTGCCACTAATACAAATAGCTAGACTTTTGGTCACCTTAGCAAGTCAAGTCAGACATAGATAGTCAATTGTGCCTTGTTATATTATATTATATTTTTTCATTGTCTATTTATATTATTAGAATAGTTCATTCAACAGAATATAAATTTTCCGGTAAAGTATATATTTTTGTGATAACAAACAAAACAACTTTTTCTTTGTTCGTTCGACAAAATAGATGAACGAAGTAATTCTGTGGGATCGACGTTGGAAAACTTACTAGGCGATTTCTTAGAACGAGTGGATGCTCGGTCCAGTGTTCCTATTACGTTGCCGAAGTTTGTTCTTGGTTAAAATGACCCGAATAATGGACAAAGGAAATTTTCGATTTGGCTGTGAATATGACGCACATATCAGGTAGTTTTGAAGGCGAAGTAGGCGAGGAGAGGCAAAGTTTAATTGTTGGAGCCCGACTGATACAGTATTCGACAGCTAACTTGATGTCCTAAATGCTTTCTAGGGAGCTATTGACGCCGCCCATCCGATAACTGTAAACAGTGCCGTGCAAGTTCTGAGGATACGCTTTCTGTTACAAATTAACACAGCTTGTGCAATTGATAAAGTAAAGTCCGTCCGTAAATTTAATCAGAGAATAATTTTACAATAAACGATCTGCAACATCAAATTAATCAATACATAATACTTTTAAGCAAAATTAAATGCTCAAAATGCCATCCACCGGTTTCTTGACAATAAGCAAATCGACAAACACATTCTTGCACATTACGAATAACTTCCGGAGTAATTCTATCAACTTCGTCTCTGATTCGGTCTTGCAACTCCTGTAGATTTTGCGGTTTATCTACATAAACCTTTGATTTTGAATAACCCCATAGAAATAATCTATAGGTGTAAGATCTGGAGATCTTGGGGGCCACTCTATTGGTCCTCGTCTATCAATCCAATACTGGTTTAGCATATGGCGAACATCACGAGCATAATGCGGGGGTGCACCATCTTGTTGTAACCAGATACTATCATCTGGTAAGTCAGGATTGTTGACATTGGAATAACTGGTATAAATTATGGTTGCAGCAATTGCAGATAACGTTCACCTGTAAGATTATCTTCAAAAAAATAAGGACCAATAATTATTCCCGTCCAGACATTCATTTTCTTATGGTGTTGAGTATGACCTTCAGTCATCCAGTGAGGATTATCTTCACTCCAGAATCTGCAGTTTTGACGATTGATTGAACCATTTAGGCAAAATGTAGTCATAGTAACATAATTTGTTTAATAAAACCTGGATTGCGGTTACATAAATCCAGAAAAATGTCATAAAACTGCATACGGCGATCGGGATTATCAGCATTTTAAATTAAAAATTTCAGGATTTTTATAAAAAGTAAATTGCTTGCAAAATAATGAGTTTGTTCCATAATTTACCCGCGCTCTGTATATGCAGCTTAACTTCCAAAACGTAAAATGTAAAGCATAATTTTATGTAATAAATGCAGTGTCATGACAATAGACACTGAAATGATTAATCAGAATAGCAGTAAGCTCGGCTGTTCAACTTTAACAATTACCGTTAAGAGTATATTTACATAGAAAGTATCAAAGATCAAGCAAATAATACGAAGCTGACTATTCTACCAGTGGTGTAGATATAGTCCAACATAGATATATTTTTGTGTTCGTAAATTCTTCTCGGGCGAAAATGTTATAATTTTTTTTACTGTGCATTGTTTAAATTGCGATTTATCGAAGTGAAAACTTATTTAACCGCGATGTGTCATTTTTGAAACATATGGTTTGGTCACCGCCTAACCGTCACCACGTATCATGAACGTACGATTTAGTGAATAAAGGGACTTAATTTACTTTTCATTTACTACGATTACATTTTTGAAAGCGGTTGATTCATTTACAAAAATTTCCATCTACTATGGGAGTACAATTATATTTTTATTAGGGATAAATTTCTTCATCATGCGTGTAAGATCAAATTTTTAAAAGGGGGTCAACATGAGAGTGTAATGGATGAAAGGCATGGCAGGTCGCCATGTAATGGATACGTTGGTAGACTAGAGGTGTGGAAAGGCCTCTGAATCGGTGGTGTTGGAGGATCATCTCAAGGTAATGAATCAACAACTTCTAGCACTGGGATATGTTTGATTTATTTACTATAATACATTACACTACTTACTATGGCTAATGATATACATAAGTACCTAGCCGTATAGCATACTTATATTTAATGGTTAAATATTACTGATCTCTGACCATTCGACTATATAGAATGTTCTTCATGACTTATTCTAAATCAACTTCTCCTATAATAAATATGGAATGCATTTTTATATAACCAGTCAAGTTCAAATAAAACAAATAAACATATTACTGTTTTGTCTTACTACACGCTTTCTATTCAATAACCTTCTTAATTTATATTTATATAATAATGAAATGTTCGAACGTTTTGTTGAAATAAGATCAAGGGAATTTAATACTTATTTTAAATATTTTTTATATTATTATATTGGACTAAAAGGCATCACTAGAGTCTACTTCTTTTTTTCTTTCCTTTTTGTGATTACTTTGCTCAATTTAATTCACAATAGAGTTTTTATTATATTTTTAACTATTTTGGGAATTTTTCATTCCAAATTTTTATCCAATAACTCGATCTTCTCAGTCTGGCTTTTGTAAGGGCTATAGTTGTACTACACAATATTGTAGATGACATTTTGCTGCAACTGATTATGGACAATGTACAATTTTGGTGTTGATGGATTTCAGTAGAGTATTCGATACAATTAATTATAATTTATTGCTTAATATATTACATCGAATAGGTTTTATGGACGAAGCTGATCTTCTTATGCGCAATTATTCAAATAATCGGAAGCAACTTTTTTTCTAAATACATATACAATAAATTCAATTAAATATTTACAGTAATGCAAATTTCATGTTTATGCGGGTGACACTCAGATCTATTATAGTTTCCCTCCTTATCCGGTTGGTAATGCTCGTGACATAATTAATGAAGAGTTGAATACGTTTATTAATTTAGCATCTGAACATTGTTTATTGATAAATTGTACTAAATCAAACCTAATGCTATTTGGGTCTGCACACAATCGTGCAAAAATAAATATTCCAATTGCAATAAAGATTAATAATGATATATTAAATATTGTTAATGACGCTAAACACCTAGGAGTTATTATAGACTCGGACTTAAGATATGGAAATCGTGATTATTTTCCAAAACATCAGCACTGCACTGGTTTTATTGTCATTTTATAACTGATTTATAATGTTCCATTATAACTTCTACACAATGTTAGATACACTATAATTGCTTTTTACGATATCCCTCTCACACACACATTAAAAAAACACTAATACTGATATACATTTCTTGTAAATTATTTTTTAATTCCACAATTATTATATCTTTTGACGTCTCCATGAAATATGATGACTGACATAGACATATAGGTTTCGTCTGTTTCCTCTTAGTCGTAAAACTTGAACCTACTAGCATATTCAGCCATCATTAGGTAGTTGCCTGAAAAAAAAGTTGCTGAATATCTGTAATTGTGGAGACCATACAAGGTGAGTGAATTGGGAAATTTGGCTCAACTTTCGTTTAGCTGAAATCAGTTATGGAAAAATTGGATTAACGAATTGCGAAACGTCTACTTCATTATTTCAAACGGAAATCCAATCTTATCTAGAACTCTGAATTAGAAAATTTCAAAATAAAAGAAGGGGCAAAAGGGGAAATGTATCAAGCTGATAAGAAGCGATTGCGATTTCACTTTGATCTGTGTTAGTTGGTCGGGAAGCATTATTAGTAGAATTTTCAAATTTTCTAAAAAGGGGCAACAGTTTCTGATAACCAAAGTCTTATAATATTAGCGGTATGTTTAAAATTTTGATTGGAATTACACCTGCGGCATTCATTTTCTTTGTCAGCAGTGTCAGACGTCAAAAGATATAATAATTGTGGAATTAAAGAAATAATTTACAAGAAATTTATATCAATATAGGTGTTTTTTTAATGTGTGTGTGAGAGCAATATCGTAAAATGCAATTATAGTGTATCTAACAATGTGTAGCAGTTATAATGGATGTTTATAAAGCAGTTATAATATGACAATAAAACCAGAGATGTACGGACCTGATCACATCTTTAAAAATTCATAACTCGTTTTTGGTAAGAGAACGCCAATTTTTTCTTTCATTTTCATGTTCAGCGACCTCGAATTAATTTAAAAAAAATCATCAAAATACGCGTTGGTTCGCTAAACTAGATTTGTTTGAAATTTGTTATGAAATGTCATATTACGTTGATGTCCCACGTTGGAGGGCCAAATTTTGATGTATTGTTTTTAATACACCAAACGTTCCACGTTGTCCGCCAATTTGTAATGTTAAGTTTAATATTTTTATTTTAGGCAGGTTCACTGTGTAACTTATTGCCTACGCTACTAATATTTTTTATTTCTCTTCGTGGAGTGTTGATATTTTGAATTTGTTGCTATTAAAATATGGGTTGATTTTTCTATAAAATATAAATTGAAATGAAAATAAATTTGTAGATTTTTTTATGCTCAGCTAAACTCAATCAAAACAAAATTCTCCATCAAAGGTCGTGCGGTTTAATTTCTCACAGATGTATGTTTAACAAATCAAACTCCTTAACCTTCTTGTTGAATTGATACGATTTTATTAAACAATAGCAAATAGAAAACAAAATTTTTATAAAACTACAAATCTAAGTACAATATATTTACATGCTAGTGTGACAACACTGTTCACTGATCGTGACGTTGACTGATGACAAGCTTCTTGTTCAGTTTTACAAAATGGCCTACAGTTTAATGAGATTATTCACAATTGAAAAAATTAATGGTATAAATTATTATTATAAAATATTGTGTCATTATTGGAAAATTTGCTCTGTCGTCCACATAACGGAGAACGAATTCGTTTGCAGTAATTCGTTCAGTTTCGCGGGTATGTGTCACAATATGTTTGTAACTTCAGTAGTTTCTACCTTTCTTTCTCGTCGAGTTTTACATGTGTTAAGTTTATTCTTAGTGAGGTTATTTATAACATCACAGTATGTTCCTTATAGACTCCAAAACGGCTGGACCGATTTCAATGAAACTTTCAACAATCTTTAGATTGACCCAGCGAGTAATCCTGTAAAGTTTAGTGGTGATCGGAGCATTTTTTTATGACATTTTTTAATATTTTATAAAAGAGAAAGGTTCTGTTTTTTTTGGAATTGTCAATTTGAGTAGCAGAAATCATGGTTAGAGATGGAAAAATTATGGAGTCAGAACATTTCATACAAATTGAGACAAAACGAGAAAACATTTATCCAAATTTTTTAAATAATGTTCATAATTGTAATAATTATACTATTAATATTCATATAAATAAATAAGATACACGTTTTATATGGCATAAATTATTACCACCCAAGGGTGGTAAGTTTACTTACATAAGGGCAATCCTTATTGGTAATTGTTACTTACCTCCTTCAAAACAGTGTCAAAATGCATTGTTTACAATATAGGGAGGAGAAAACAATAAAGAAATTTATTATTATTATTATCTATTATTAAATACCTTACATGGTTTAACAACATTTGTTGGCCGGAATCAAATCAAAATTTTAGTGAAGTAATTTTTTTTAATTCACGGCATGCTTATTTTCAGCTCCTATCTGGAATGTCAATGGTAAATCCATAAGAATGCTGTAAACACCGTGAAATTTGATTCAACATTTTCCTATTGTAAAAGTATAGCAGTAAAATTTATTCAATCCTCTGCAAATATACCTCTACGAGAGTCGAGTTGAATATGTATTTATGCAAAAAAAAGAACGAATTGCGAGACGATTTCAAAGTATTCTCCACGAAGAGAAATGCGTTTTTGCTTTTACAATTTTTCATCTATTTCGTTGGTTCAGAATTAGTATTTCATTATGTTGTAAATCTTTGTATTTTATATTTTAACTCAATGCATTATCTGTATGTTACAAAGAACTCTGGTCAGTACAAGCTGGCCTTCATCGAGTTTTTTTATGATTAACTTAAAATTAGCATAAAAATTCAATCAAAATCAGTAGATTATTTACGTTTCAATAAACAAAAATATATATTTGTTGTAGACTTATTCTATAACATTTATGACTACTGAAACAGTACTCACTATAGTTGCTATGTAATATATACAAAATTACTAAACCTTTTCAAGTAGGATGTGATTTATTGTTACTCTAAGAGCCCTTGTGCCCTTATAACAATCCCTACGGTCTAAAGCCGTCATCTTTATGCATAAATTTACTATTTATTTTGTTATACTGATTTAAAGTTCTATTCCTCTGGATTTGACACTTATATCACTAATCACTTCTTCCAAACCGAGGAAGGATTGTTTGTGATCAGTAGCGTTACCGTGAAATTTTAGCCGAAATATATACCTACGTTATTAATACAAGCATGATGAGCTTACACTATTTATATATTGGAAGCTGCCTAGACGATTTTGATGAAAATTGGTATAAATAGTTCACAAATTATAGAAAACTTATAGACTTGACACTTCCGGTTATACCGGTAGAATTATTAAGAAATAAAACATAATGTCCTTAGCCATCTAATGATTTCTTCTGAAAATTTCGCGATTTTAATATTTTTTTTTCGTTTTTGGTTCCAACTCTTGGGAATATTTCAAAATTCTTCTCCATTTGTAAACACATTTTTTACTAAATCGGTTGGTATAGTGGATCCGAACTCAGTGTAACGACAATAAAATAAAGCAATGTTGTCAGATATATTTTCTAGAATTGTTAGGCTCACTATACAAATGTTCTCCTGAATTCAGTAAACTGTTAGTTCGTGATGTTCTTAGAAAGCTAGTTCGGAAATATTCAAAAAAATACACATAATATAAATTTATTAGTAAGCAATAAAATAAGTCGCTTAAAATTGCTGGAAAAAGAATAATTAATTAAAAACAACTTTAGGTATGGTACTATATTTAAGAAAATTTTGAATAGCTGGCAACGTAGTAACATCCAGTCCAGTATTTGGTATAATATAACGAAGTAACCGGACAGTTTTAACTCGGCCAACTGGAAAATCACACGTGTTGAACATCTGGCCTGACCTGGGTTTAGAAATTCCAGGGGTGTGCGTGAATTGTGTTGTAGAGAAATATTATCAAATATACTCGAGTGAGTTTAGTTGTTAGTTGTAGAAAAGTGTAGTTAATCTAAAGTAGAAAAGTATTAAAAATATAATATATATTATTTGTTGGTTTAGTAAGGTTAGTTGATTAAGTGGCGTGAGTGAATTGTTATTAATATAATATTTATTTGTTCGTAGACGTTAGGGTAAGTTTTACAAATATGATTTGTTAGTAATTAATTAGAATGGCATTTTTGAAACGACAGTTCAAGATGATGTATCGCGGGAATCTAATAATTTGGCGCCACAGACAAATGAGTTAGCAATAAATGATTAGGCCGAATTTCAGAACAAAGATTTACATGTTCAGTATCAACGCGTTGGGCATTATTTACAGAAAATGATATTACAAATTTTATGAGTTTTGTATGCTGGTTTATTTCAATCTACCATATTAATTTGAATGAAAAACAATATTTCACGATATTCGAATTTATAAAAAATTGATATGCACGCCATTGGGCGGCACATATCTTCAAAGGGATTAAAAATATGGGTCATTACATTAAGCCTAGGAGAACTATACCAATGTTTAAATCAATACATCCAGTCCAGTATTTGGCATAATATAACGAAGTAACCGGACAGTTTTAGCTCGGCCAACTGGAAAATCACACGTGTTGAACATCTGGCCTGACCTGGGCTTAGAAATTCCAGGGGTGTGCGTGAATTGTGTTGTAGAGAAATATTATCAAATATACTCGAGTGAGTTTAGTTGTTAGTTGTAGGAAAGTGTAGTTAATCTAAAGTAGAAAAGTATTAAAAATATAATATATATTATTTGTTGGTTTAGTAAGGTTAGTTGATTAAGTGGCGTGAGTGAATTGTTATTAATATTATATTTATTTGTTCGTAGACGTTAGGGTAAGTTTTACAAATATGATTTGTTAGTAATTAATTAGAATGGCATTTTTGAAACGACAGTTCAAGATGATGTATCGCGGGAATCTAATAATTTGGCACCACAGACAAATGAGTTAGCAATAAATGATTAGGCCGAATTTCAGAACAAAGATTTACATGTTCAGTATCAACGCGTTGGGCATTATTTACAGAAAATGATATTACAAATTTTATGAGTTTTGTATGCTGGTTTATTTCAATCTACCATATTAATTTGAATGAAAAACAATATTTCACGATATTCGAATTTATAAAAAATTGATTTGCACGCCATTGGGCGGCACTTATCTTCAAAGGGATTAAAAATATGGGTCATTACATTAAGCCTAGGAGAACTATACCAATCTTTAAATCAATACATCCAGTCCAGTATTTGGCATAATATAACGAAGTAACCGGACAGTTTTAGCTCGGCCAACTGGAAAATCACACGTGTTGAACATCTGGCCTGACCTGGGTTTAGAAATTCCAGGGGTGTGCGTGAATTGTGTTGTAGAGAAATATTATCAAATATACTCGAGTGAGTTTAGTTGTTAGTTGTGGAAAAGTGTAGTTAATCTAAAGTAGAAAAGTATTAAAAATATAATATATATTATTTGTTGGTTTAGTAAGGTTAGTTGATTAAGTGGCGTGAGTGAATTGTTATTATTATAATATTTATTTGTTCGTAGACGTTAGGGAAAGTTTCACAAATATGATTTGTTAGTAATTAATTAGAATGGCATTTTTGAAACGACAGTTCAAGATGGTGTATCGCGGGAATCTAATAATTTGGCGCCACAGACAAATGAGTTAGCAATAAATGATTAGGCCGAATTTCAGAACAAAGATTTACATGTTCAGTATCAACGCGTTGGGCATTATTTACAGAAAATGATATTACAAATTTTATGAGTTTTGTATGCTGGTTTATTTCAATCTACCATATTAATTTGAATGAAAAACAATATTTCACGATATTCGAATTTATAAAAAATTGATTTGCACGCCATTGGGCGGCACTTATCTTCAAAGGGATTAAAAATATGGGTCATTACATTAAGCCTAGGAGAACTATACCAATCTTTAAATCAATACATCCAGTCCAGTATTTGGCATAATATAACGAAGTAACCGGACAGTTTTAGCTCGGCCAACTGGAAAATCACACGTGTTGAACATCTGGCCTGACCTGGGTTTAGAAATTCCAGGGGTGTGCGTGAATTGTGTTGTAGAGAAATATTATCAAATATACTCGAGTGAGTTTAGTTGTTAGTTGTGGAAAAGTGTAGTTAATCTAAAGTAGAAAAGTATTAAAAATATAATATATATTATTTGTTGGTTTAGTAAGGTTAGTTGATTAAGTGGCGTGAGTGAATTGTTATTATTATAATATTTATTTGTTCGTAGACGTTAGGGAAAGTTTCACAAATATGATTTGTTAGTAATTAATTAGAATGGCATTTTTGAAACGACAGTTCAAGATGGTGTATCGCGGGAATCTAATAATTTGGCGCCACAGACAAATGAGTTAGCAATAAATGATTAGGCCGAATTTCAGAACAAAGATTTACATGTTCAGTATCAACGCGTTGGGCATTATTTACAGAAAATGATAATACAAATTTTATGAGTTTTGTATGCAGGTTAATTTCAATCTACGATATTAATTTGAACGAAAAACAATATTTCACGATATTCGAATTTATAAAAAATTGATTTGCACGCCATTGGGCGGCACTTATCTTCAAAGGGATTAAAAATATGGGTCATTACATTATGCCTAGATTATACCGAGTTATGAATTCCTCTTGGTTTCAAAATTTGGAACCTTCCAGTTGTGATATTGTTGAATTTAGGTTGAATTAGGTTAAGTTGTTATATCAAGACTAGCTTTTATCGAAATTGGTTCTAATAGGATTTTTAATTAATTTTGTTGTAACATATAAATTATTATGTTAAAATGTTTAGGTAAGTTTTTCATTCAAATATCCTAGAACAAATAAAATTGAAATTTCGAATTCTAATCCGATTTAAATATTCTTTTATATATTTGACATTCCAATTTTAAAGAGTATTGCATTGCACGAAGCTTTCAAGTGAGTTCAACGTTTATTGAATAAAATCGCATTGAGTTTTCAAACGTGTCAAAATAAAATGTAATTTAAATCGAAAGCATTAAGGAGTATTGATATCAACTTCGATGCAAATCACCCCCAAACCCCCTTTTTAACTCCGTTAGGCCATGAGTTTCAATAAAATATCAATCAATTCTGTTAAAGAATGTTTATGCAAAATTTGAAGTAGATTGGACCATTTTATATGTAGGGGAGAGTAGGGAGACTTGATCCCCAGGGAGAGTTGATCCCCACTTTGAATTTACCGCCCAAATATCGTGTACCGAGTTTCGTCGGCAACACTGGTTGAGTATCAACAAGCTTCATCCGAATATGCAGGTATTTGTGATTTTATGAGAGTTTTTTTAATTTTACTGTGTTAAAAATATTTTATGGTGAGTACTAAATGTTTATTTACCTACTGTGTATAAACAAAATCTGGTTTATAGTATATTAGTGTCGTTGTGTGGTATCTGGCGAATATTTTTAGCTGATTTGTGCTGCGTAATTTAGGTTATGTTTTGATTTATTGCCATTCTAAATATTTAGTGTTTTCTCGGGAGAGTTGATCCCATTGCGATAAGGGAGATATGATCAGGGGATCAAGCCTACCTTATCGAGTTTTAATTGGGGGGATCAAGTCTCCCTTATGTAATTTTATTTGTAAAATATTTTTTCGATTTTATTTCAGATGCCAAAAAATTACAAACCTAATGTTGGTTCAAAGAAGCGTGTTCAGTACGATTCTGAAATTATAGCTGCAGCTGTTGCTGCTGTGAAAAATGGGGTACTTTAAAGGTACTGCTAAACAGTTCAACATCAATGTAATGACGTTAAAGCGAATAATTAGACGAGGAGAGGATCGTTTGCCTGGGTTTCAAAAAGCACAAATTTTTAAAAGTGAAGAAGAACTGCAGCTTTCAGAATATCTTATTCAAGCATCTCGCTTAAATTAGGGTTTATCTTTAAAAAAATTTCTCGAACTTGCCTATGAGTTCGCTAAGGCAAATAATAAAAAGATTCATCCATCTTGGGAATCAAAAAGAATAGCAGGCAGGGATTGGGTAAAATGTTTTATGGAGAGACACAGCCGATTATCTCTCAGAACTCCTGAGCCCACTAGTCTAGCCCGTTTAATAAATTTACAGTGAGCAACTTTTTCGAAAAATTGCGAACTACGCTTGAAAAGTATATAGGTTTACTCCTGAAAAAATTTGGAATATTGATGAAACAGGAGCCACAACTGTTCACAAGCCAGGGAAAATTATTGGTGAAAGAGGTGTTAAGCAAGTAGCAAAAGTCACGTCGGGTGAAAGAGGACTGCTCATAACAATTTGTAGTGCAGTAAGTAAATGTTTGTGGAAATCATGTTCCTCCCTTCCTAATTTTCCCACGTGTAAACTGGCAAGATCGCATGCTACAAGGTGCACCACCTGGTTCTGCAGGAGCTCCTCATCCATCTGGATGGATGACAAAAGAAAATTTCTGCAAATATCTGCAACATTTTCAAAAATATTTCCACTGCTCTTCGGACAACAAACAATTAGTTATTCTCGATAACCATGACAGCCACGTAAACCTCGAAGTTATCGATTTTGCCCGAGCCAATGGTCTTATCCTTCTAACGTTGCCACCGCATACATCACAAGATACAGCCACTGGACCGAACCATTTTCGGACCTCGGAAAAAATATAACAATATATGACATTCAAGGCCTCCTAGGAGAAGCTTACCCCAAAGCTTTTTCTCCAGCGAATATTATTAGTGGATTCAGAGTGTCCGGAATTTTTCCATTCCAATATCTTTAGAGACGATGAGTTCAGCTCAAGTTTAGTGACCGATAGGATAAATCCTATGGGAGAGACTCCAGATTCTGATGCTTCAGAATTGCCTAGAATTCGTTCACCTAGTCCTCAGCTGGTCCGACCATCTGGCCATCGCGATCAATCGCCAGTTCAACCTTCTGTGTCTACAATGGTGTCCCCAATGGAAGTTTTCCCATTTCCCAAGGCCCCACCGAGGGTTGCGAAGGTCGATGTACAATTTTGACTGATACACCTGAGAAACAGGAATTAGAAGCAGAACAAGCAGAGCGTCAAGAGGTGAAGGTAAAATGAAGATTTAAACAAATTGAATTGTTTTATTTCATCATTTAGTATGGATCTTCATCAAGTAAAAGCCTCATCTATTCAATTTCTGTATTTTACTTGGCACTTTTGGATTCTAAAGCTTCGATGCCAAATGTAAAAATTATCCCTAGAAATCCTTACAATTTATATAATCCTCTCATTATGACGATAAAAAGAGATGAGGATGGTTATCTAGTTTTTAGCTTGCCATAGGTAATAATAATTATTGAATAAAATTAGTTATTTCGAAGCATAAATATTTTGTAACTTTGTCTTGTCAATATAGTCGAAATTACCTTGCAAATTAATTGATTATATAATCATTCAAAACAATGAAAGAAAATAAGAACACAAATACCTAATTATTAAAGAATGACTTAGTAATAGTGTTAGTTGTTGGTATTAAAAAATATTGTAAAACAAAGCACGACTAAAAAATTAATTTCGTCTATATACTCTAGAAATGGCAATAGCGCTTCTCATTAGAATCGCTTTGGTCATACCTTGAGTTGAAATATCTGAGCTTTATTTATTTTTTCCTCCAATCTGTTTTCTTATCTCATCAGTACTAGTTAGGTGGCTTCAATTATTTTTGGAATGAGGGTAGGTCCGTAGAATATGGGTAAAAAAACTGAAGTTTCTAAATTTTTTTAGCTGATATCTAATGTAGGTATATATTGCTATACTTACTTTCTTTCGTATTCAATAAATTATCTTAAAAAAAATGAAAAATTTTGTGTAATCATTAATAATGGGTTGTAATAGTTGTAAATATTATATCTATAGGTTATGTCACGTGAAAATATTCACAAGATTAGCTTTTTGCGATACATTTTCGAAATTGTCCAAATATAAGTGTAATTCAATGTCTGTCGGGGCATATAGCCCGAGAAGTAGTTGTTGCTTCTTAGTGGACGGTCTGCTCTTTGGAAATTAATTTTTCTAATTTTGTAAAGCGTTTAATAGTATTGAACTATTATTTTTTGACGTCTATGAAAAATAAAGTTTTATCTTGTGACCCAACAACGCAAAAATAAATAAACACATTTATCAAACATCCCATCTGCTCGATCATACTCCTTGTGTCTGTAACTAATTCGCGAAATAGTTTAATCCCCATCATTAAACTAAATCTAAATTCCCTCATCAATCTTTTGGGTTAATGGAGATAATGTGCTTGTCAAAATTGAATGACGTCGAAATATGGAGGATACCAATGGATTTTGTATTAGTTTTGGATTGTTTTAACTAACATTATTAATATACGAATTAATATAAACTGGAGACACACAGTATAATTGATGAAATTAAAAAAAAAATGATATAAACTGACCATCAATTCAAATTTACGAAAAAAAAAAATGAAGAAAAACAGTATAAATGGGACGAACATAAATAAAACCAAAACAAAGGTGATGCAGATATGTAGAGACAGTAGAGAAATGAATACAGCAATAGATGAAACAAGTATTGAGCAGGTGATAAGCTTCAAATACAAAATACTTTTTTCTACAGTCGCGCGTAAAATGACTAATTACCATATTCAAATGAAATCGTAAAGTCGACAAATACCGAGGATTGTTACTTTACGCTCTAGCGCAAAAAAGGAATCTTTTTCGCTCGCTTATTTAATCAAACCACGACCTCCGAATTAACTCAATTGGTGAATATTTATGGAACTCCCCTTCTGACTTCTGATCTGACTTCCTATTGGTAAGCGCGTGCGTGTGTTCTTCCCTCTCACTTCGACTATTGACTGATAATCTGATTCGAATTCTGACAAGTCTGAACAAGTCAGTAGATCTTATTAAGATTAATCATGATAGTTGAATAGATGAGGCTTTTACTTGATGAAGATCCATACTAATGATGAAATAAAACAATTTAATTTGTTTAAATCTTCATTTTTATTTTGAACCAACGTTCAAATTAAAATTAGTGACGCGTTTCGCTACACAGTAGCACTAGTTTGAAAAAGCTACTGTGTAGCGAAATGCGTCACTAATTTTAATTTGAACGTTAGTTCAAAATAAAAATGAAGATTTAATCAAATTAAATTGTTTTATTTCATCATCAATCATGATGAATAGCGAAAATGACGATTATTCTAGCACTCCTATTATAACTTCGAATGTGAGATTAATGGAAAAGAATCGATTAAATAAAAATCGATTTTTCTTTATTCAAAATTAATCATTTTATCAAAAATCGATTTTAATAAGAATAAATCGATTTCTGCGAAAAAAATTTTTTTGGATTATTTTAAAAAGTACACGGTTTTCTTATATTCCAATGAGAAACCGAAAATTGTCAAAATTTTGGAAAATGGTCAATATTGTCAAAAATTAAAGTGTCAAAAAATTTGAAAAATTGTCAAAAAGTGTAAAAAATTTTGAAAAATGGTTGATAATTGTCAAATATTGTCAAAATTTCGAAAATAGGTCAATAATTGTTGAAAATTTTAGAAAAATGTCAAAAATTTTGAAAAATTATCAAAATTGGTCAATAATTTTGAAAAATGGTCAAAAATGGTCAATAATTGTCAAAAACTATTAAAAATGGTCAAAAACTGTCAAAAATGGTTAATAAGTGTCAAAATTTTGAAAAATGGTCAATAATTGTCAAAAATGGTCAAAAACTAAAAAAAAAATTAGAAAACATGGTCAAAAATTTTGAAAAAATGGTCAATAAGTATCAAAAATTGTCAAAATTTTGAAAAATGGTCAATAATTATAAAAAATTGTCAAAATTGGTTAATAATTTTGAAAAATGGTCAAAAATTTTGAAAAACTATCAAAAATGGTCAATATTTTTCAAAAACTGTCGTCAAAAATGGACAATTATTGTCAAAAATTGTCAATAAGTCTCAAAAATTGTCAAAAATTTTGAAAAATGGTCAATAATTCTCAAAAAATGGTCAATAATTGTCTAAAATGGTCAAAAAATTTTAAAAAATTTGGGAAAATGGTCAAAAATTTTAAAAACTTGTCAAAAATTGTCAATAATTGTCAAAATATATCAAAAATTGTCAAAATTGGTCAATAATTGTCAAAAATTATCAAAATTTTGAAAAAATGGTTAATAAATACGTAATTTATATAATCGATTTACTAAAAATCGATTGATATTACAATAAAAATCTATAACAAAGAATCGATTATAAGAAAATAATAATCGATTTATATGAAAATCGAAAATTTTTCAACATCCCTAATTATAACCTAAGATAATATAAAAAATTGTTTTAATTATTAAAAGGGCGACTGTAATTTAATAAGTTAGGTTAGAATATTAACATATTAATTATTTGTTTCGATACTCGCCACCTAAATATAACGTCATTTTCGAACTAATCTGTTGACCGTCAAAAAAATTCCTCCTCGTTTTTGTTTACCAACCAATTTGCGAACTTAATTGGAAAGGTCGTTATGAGACGTCTCCCAAACGACTTTACACAACTCATATGCGAGATCTGCTTTAATGATAATAATTAATTTTCATAATTTGACCAATTATGTATACAACGTTATAATCATACCCGTTTCTACTGTCTAACTTTCCAAAAACAACACTTTTTATTTTTTTCGTGTTTTCCATCACAATTACGTCAAAACAACATTTTTTCACTTTATCCTAAAATATTCACAAATTATTCATCACATTCTCAAACTTTCACGTAAAAAAAACTTTATTATGCTTTACATTGTTCTGACAAAAGTCTAATTGTGATGAATTGAATGGAATTGTTTTGTAAATCGTCATGTTTTAATATTTCTGTTTCGATAAATCAAAGAAAATCTATGTGCCAAAAAGAGGTCCGTTATATTTTCTTACCTTCCTTGGTTTAATCTGAATATTTATTGACATTTTTTAGTAGCAGTAGAAACAGATTCTCGAAATTATTTAATTATTTTTGTTGACTGTCTTCTTGTTTGATTAGTTCGGCACCATCAGGCTTCGAGTCCTGGACACCACAGCCTTTAGGCTTTTTCTGAACTTCCCAGTTTAGATGGATATTGTCTTATTGGTTGTCGTTAATTGTGACCAACATGTTGTCACTTCATATTTCAAGAAGCGATTTTGTTATAACATCTGTGATTGGTTCCTTCGTGCCTGTATGCAGCAATTGCTCACACTGCTTCTGTGAGAACTTACAAGGCCTCAGCAGGCAGTACTTTGGAGAAATTTCTGGAATGGATGTAGAAAATTGGAAATTGATGCGTCTTCTTCACTCTGTAATAGGGAATCCAGGATAAACGATGTGAGCATAACATTTTTGAATTTACTGTTTGGACCCTTACTTTGTGGAATCTACTCATATTAATGTTATAAATGAAACTAACTGTTTCTAATTAATTCCTCTATTTAATGAAAAAATTATGAAAGGATATTGATAATTATTCTGACGATGATATGTCAATATCGAAATAATTATCAATATCCTTTCATGATTTTCATAATTTTTTCATTAAATAGTGGAATTAATTAGAAACAGTTTCATTTATAACATTAATTTTTGACCATATTTCAAAAACTTTAATAATTTTTGACAATTATCAACTATTTTTCAAAATTTTGACAATTTTTGAAAAAAATTGTCCATTTTTGACAGTTTTTGACGTATTTTGATAGTTTTTGACAAAATTATTGGCCATTTTTGACAATTTTTCAAAATTTTTGACCGTTTTTCAAAATTATTGACCATTTTTGATAGTTTTTGATAATTATCGACCATTTTTCAAAATTTTAACAATTATTGACTAATTTCAACAATAATTGTCCAGTTTTCTAAATTTTAACAATTTTTGACAATTATTAACCAATTTTGACAATAATTGTCCATTTTTGACAGTTTTTAAAAATAATTGACAATTTTTAAACATTTTTGATAGTTTTTGACAATTTTTCAAAATTTTAGACCATTTTTCAAAATTATTGACAATTGTTGACAATTATGGACTAATTTACCAAATTTTTGACCATTTTTGACAATGATTGACCATTTTTGACTATATTTCAAAAACTTTAACAATTTTTGACAATTATCAACTATTTTTCAAAATTATTGACCATTTTTGATAGTTTCTGACAATTACCGACCATTTTTCAAAATTTTTGACAATTGACCATTTTTGAAAATGTTGGACCATTTTTCAATTTTTTTTTAAAGTTTTTGACAATTATCGACAGTTATTGCCCAATTTTGACGATAATTGTCCTTTCTTGACAGTTTTTGACAATTTTTGACAGTTTTTGCCAATTTTTGAGAGTTTTAGACAATTATTGACCATTTTTGAAAATATTCATAAATTTTGTAATTAAATAGTGGAATTAATTAGAAACAGTTAGTTTCATTTATAACATTAATAAAATTTTTGAATTAAACAAAAAAAAAATTAACATGTCTCAATATTCTTTCACAGTCTTCTAACACGGAAACTCTACATTAATATAATGACAGTTTTGTACCCGAAACTAATTACGCTCTGATGATTTGATTTATTGAGAAATTTTAATACATCGTGTCGCGTTTTAATTAATCCCCATTAGAATAGAAGCTGTAACAGATGCTAACTGTAATCTCGATAATCTGTGGAAAACGCGTAGCTCTGACTACGTACAGAGTGCCAATTTTGGAGAAAAAAAACATTACAATAGGTTATTTTTCATAATTAAAAGGGAAAATTTATTTCTTTATTTATTTATTTAACCAGTACAAAAATACATAGGTAGTCCAAGTACTTTCCAGTGTATCCCCACAGAGGTGAGTACAGTTACCTGTTCGTGGGATTGGTTGCTTTAAACTAAAATTAAAAACTAAATCAATAATTCAAATTTGTTGCTTTTGATTATTTGCATTTTTGAGTGATCTTCTTTTGTTTTCATAGTTATTTTTGTTTACTCTATATTTATGTAATATTTCCTATATTATCGTTATAGTTGTTTCGCCATCAGGAGAGAGTATTAGAATTATCGGAAACCAGTAAACCAGAGGCGTACATTTATAGAATTATATTTATAATGATAGTCTATAAATATTTACTTTAGACCCCATGTCGCCGCCGGTTACAAATATTAGGTAGTAACTTTAAGTTATGTGAAAGATGTTGAACTTGGATTATATGCAAAATGTCATTGTCATATTAAACTGAAGTAACTTTAACGTTACAATATGTTTCAATTGTACCTGCATTTTACCAAGAAATTACAATAATTTGGAAATTTTACTGTTCTGACCTGATGTAAGTAGGTATTAAGGGGATTAAACAAAGAGCTATTAGACTATCCGGCTTTTACCCTACTCATTATGTCATTAGTTAATGAGTTCCAAAATTATTCCTTTAAACCTCCACTATATAAATTATTCTTTGCCTGGATCGTTTAGTAGTCTAAAAAAACATCGAAAGCAGTCATAGTATTTAGCATTTTATTTCGTTTTGAAAGGTATTCCTTTATCGTTAAATGAGAAACTTATTATTAAAAATGTGTATGACTATTGTAACGTTAATTTTGTTCACTTTACTGTTAATTAATAATAAATTATCGTATGGGCGGCGAATAGCCAGTCCTTTCTCATACCCAACACCGAGAAATGTTTCAAGGCTGAATATATTTACTGTCGTCGAGAGTCGAAATCAACGTTTCTATACGTGCCGATCGAGTTCCGTCTGTCGTGAAAATAGCTACTGCTATTTGCTATTCCCACTTCGACCTCGTTCTTATCTCTTCTTCTACCACTTATTAATTAAATTAAGAATTCACTATTGAAATGTAAATTCCTTTCCTGGTCAAAGCGTCTGAGCTTGACATGAACATGAGACGTAAGTCTGTTATCTTTCATATGATTTCCTGTATTTAAACAGTGGCGAAGAGGTTTCATTCTTCTTTCCTGTGAACATGTGCTATTGAAGCAAACATATCTTATCTTGAAAAAGTGCATTCATGTGAATGGTAAGTTATTGCGCTTAAATGTATGTTAACTATTCTTTCTTAGCAGTTTTCCGCTTTCATATTTTTATTATGTAGCAATTTCACAGGAGACTGTCATAATACTTTAAAATCAATATAATATAAATTGTAGTTTTTTTAGTAGATAAGCCATCAATGCTGTTATGATATGTATATTTGCTTATAGAATGACCAATTCGGAAATTCACGCCATGAGAAAGTGTGCCCAGTTCAATGTTGATAAAGGATATAGAAGGCAAAGGATTATCATAATGTCTGATAGTCAAGCAGCCATTAAAGCACTGAGCTCTCGTGTAATCAGTTCCAAAATGGTGTGGGAATGCTTAGGCAAACTCAATGAACTAGGCGAGAACAATATAGTCACCTTACTGTGGATTTAGTGGAAAAAACTAGTTCTTTATTGCAAAAGTGCAAAAAAGACTTTATTGTACTCATCTGTCATTTTACTTAGCTTTTTGTCATCATGGCAAACATAAACATTCAAATCGACGCCATTTTTAGACCATTTAGAGCAACCTAAATAACACATTTTTTAGTTTTTGCATGCAAGTAGAAAAAATAGTGTTTGCAACATATGCATAAAGCGTCTTTTTTTCACTTATGGAATTGATGTCAATTTTTCCATTCGTGAAAAAAAGCACTTGTTGCATAAATAACTATTTCGAATGATTCGAGAATTGGACAACTGGCGCCCGTACCATCTAGCTTTCAAAAAGAAGTTCGCTACTTATTTTTTTTTAGTTGATATTGAGCGTAAGAGGTTTCGGAGCAATTGATGGCTCGAATAAAGAATAGCAGTCTATTTTTAAAAAGTTATAAACTCCTCCAACAAATAAATCCATCGAAGCAAATGATTTCCAATAATTGAGTTTATTTTTCAGACGATTTTTCTTCTTCTTTGTATGGGTTGCTGGTGAATAAAAATTTTTTTGTTAAATAAATTTGTTTACTCCGAAGATTTTCATCGACAAAATGTAAATATTTTCTTTTATTCGATTCTTCATTAACCACCAATTCTGTTATACTCATTCTGTTATACCGAAAGTGAACGACAACTTTGTTATTTTAAATGTAACACCCCGTATATTATAAACTTTTCGGATTCTACATTAAATTTTAATGTCACTTTATGTAGAGCTATCGAGATATTAATCGAGATATTAATTTTTTAATAAAAAATTGACAGGTGCAGACCTCCATATTGAAAATTATTTGTGAACATCCCCAATACCAAATAAAAGACATCTTGTCGGGTTGATTAGTAGGACGATCAAGGCAATTTGTGACATGTCCAAAATTCCTTTTTTGTATACAGGGTTTGTAAAAAAATGATGAAAAGTTCAAGTTCAAAAAAGGTTGTGTGTGTGAGAGAGAAGATGGTCTCGGATTGTGTCCATTAACCATAGGGAGTGTCTAGAAGGTCTAGATATTAATCAGAAGGAAAAGTCTATATTTCCAATTTAGAATCAGTAATGAACCTTAGAGGTTCGTCAAAAATAGCCTTTTCGTTTTTCGCCAGAAGTGAACATATTAACAGCCTCCATCTTCTCAAGACTTCATAGAGGCAAGACCTACCTACCTCTTCCGGAAACAACAACTTCATAAGCTAAATACCTATAAAAGTACAAGTCTTCACGTCAAAAAGGTAGTGGCGCCCTCAAATTTTTACAACCCTTCTGTTATCCTTGTGTGACATAAACTTGGGGTCAAATCACTCTTGAGAGGAGTCTCTAGCCGGAGCCCTTCAAGCTGGAGCGTTTACAGTTACAAATTGGCGCCCTTTACAGTTACAAGATGTCTGAAATATTTTGCTGGATAATTCTCTATTGCTTGCAATACCGATTTAGAATTCGTCATGATGGCCACGTTTTGAATTGAATTCAAACTACACCAGTATAATGCTTCTTTAACAGCTAATGCTTCAGCTATATATACTGAAAAAATGTCTGACATTCTAAATCGTTTAACTAAGTTTAACAAAAATAGCTGCTCCGGTTCCGTCGTCATTTTTTGACCCATCTTTATAAATTTTTACTATATCTTGATTCGTGTAAGCCAATGTGGTTTTCAAAAAAAAAGTTTTGGTATAAAATTTTCTTACCGAATCTCCCGCGAGCACGAATTATTTCCGGAAATTTTCCTCAGTTGTTCAAGAAAATTCGCACTTCGAGAAAATTTCCGGAAATAATTCGTGCTCTAGGGAGTTTATAAGTGATAATTTCCATTCAAGCTTGTTGTCTAATTCCACTCGTTCTTCGAACTCGTGGAATTATTAACAACAAGCTTTCATGGAAATTATCGGTAATTTTTAAGCACTCGTGGTATTACCTCCGATAATAAAACTGATATTTTTTCAGCTATTTTTGCCGTATTGTTGCTTATAATAACTATAGGTCGCTCCATCGAAAAGGAAAAATATTTTTTCTACAACTGCTATGAAAAGTGACGTATTTCTCATACCTTACTTGATTTCAAAACCAAATATTGCTCATACTGTGAGAAATGATATTTCTCACGGCACTTTGCCCACGCCACATACATTTATATGGAGAATCAAATAAAATCGAGAAAAACTTAGTAGGCTACTGTCATCTTTAAATACCTACTTAGTTGTCACAAAACTGTCAGATTATATTAGAAAATATGTTAAAAATTTTAAAAAATTGTCAAAAATTTTTAAATATGGTAAAAAATTTTGAAATATGGTCAAAAATTTTTAAATATGGTAAAAAATTTTGAAATATGGTCAAAAATTTGGAAAAATGGTCAATAATTGTCAAAAACTGTTGAAAAAATGGATAATAATTGCCAAATATTTTCAAAAATAGACAAAAATTTGGAAGGATGGTTAATAATTGTCAAAAATTTACAAAAACTGTCAAAATTTTGAAAAAATGGTCAATAATGATAAAAGACTGTCAAAAATGGTCAATAATTGTTAAAAATTGTCAAAGATTTGGAAAAATTGTCAAAAATAGTCAATAATTGTCAGAATCTGTCAAATATTTAAAAAAATGGTCAAAAATAGTCAATAATTGTTGAAAATTGTCAAAATGTTTGAAAAGTTGTCCAAAATGGTCAATAATTGTTAGAACCTGTCAAAACTGCTCAAAAATTGGCAAAAATGGTAAATAATTGTTAAAATTTGGAAAAATGGTCTAAAATGGTCAAAATTTTTGAAAAATTCTCAAAAGTGATCAATAATTGTCAAAAATGGTCAATAATTGTTAAAATTTGAAAATATGGTCAAAAATTTTGAAAAAATGGTCAATCGTCAAAAATTGTCAAAATTTTCGAAAAATTGTCAAAAATAGTCAAAATTTTGAAAAAATGGTCAATAATTATAAAAAAACTGTCAAAATGGTCATTAATTGTTAAAATTTGGAAAAATGGTCTAAAATGGTCAAAATTTTTGAAAAATTGTCAAAAATGATCCATAATTGTCAAAATTGGTCAATAATTGTTAAAATTTGGAAAAATAGTCAAAAATTGTCAAAATTTTGAAAAATTTTCAAAAATGTTCAATAATTATAAAACTGGTCAATAATTGTCATTCTTTTTGAAAAATGTCAAAAATGGTCAAAATTTTGAAAAAATGGTCAATAATTATAAAAGACTGTCAATAATTGTTAAAAATTGTCAAAGATTTGAAAAAATTGTCAAAAATGGTCAATAATTGTCAGAATCTGTCAAAAATTGTCAAATATTTTGAAAATAGTCAATAATTGTTAAAATTTTGAAAAATGATTAAAAACTGTCAAAATTTTTTAAAAGTTGTCAAAAATGGTCAATAATTGTTAAAATTTTGAAAAATGGTCGAAAATTGTTAAAATTTTGAAAAAATTATCAATAATTATAAAAAAATGTCAAAAATGGTCAATAATTGTTGAAAATTGTCAAAATTTTTGTAAAGTTGTCAAAAATGGTCAACAATTGTCAGAACTGGTCAATAATTATTAAAATTTGAAAAAATAGTCAAAAATTGTCAAAATTTTTGAAAAATTGTCAAAAATGGTCAATAATTGGTTGAAACTTTGAAAAATGGTCAAAAATTGTCAAAATTTCGAAAAAATTGCCAACAATTTTTGAAAAATTGTAAAAATTGATCAATAATTGTCAAAAATGGACAATAGTTGTTAAAATTTGAAAAAATCGTCAATTGTCAAAAATTGTCATAATTTTCGAAAAATTGTCAAATATTGGCAAAATTTTGAAAAAATTGTCAAAAATGGTCAATAATTGTGAGAACCTGTCAAAAATGCTCAAAAATTGTCAAAAATAATTTTTAAAATTTGGAAAAATGGTCTAAAATGGTTAATATTTTTGAAAAATTGTCAAAAATGGTCAATAATTATCAGAAACTGTCAAAAATGGTCAATAATTTGTTGAAACTTTAAAAAATGGTCAAAAATTGTCAAAATTTCGAAAAAATTGCCAAACAATTTTTGAAAAACTGTCAAAATTGATCAATAATTGTCAAAAATGGACAATAGTTGTTAACATTTGAAAAAATCGTCAATTGTCAAAAATTGTCAAAATTTTCGAAAAATTGTCAAATATTGGCAAAATTTTGAAAAAATTGTCAAAAATGGTCAATAATTGTCAGAACCTGTCAAAAATGCTCAAAAATTGTCAAAAATAATTGTTAAAATTTGGAAAAATGGTCTAAAATGGTCAACATTTTTGAAAAATCGTCGAAAATGATCGATAATTGTCAAAACTGGTCAATAATTGTTAAAATTTGAAAAAATAGTCAAAAAGTGTCAAAATTTTTTAAAAATTGTCAAAAATGGTCAATAATTATCAGAAACTGTCAAAAATGGTCAATAATTTGTTGAAACTTTGAAAAATGGTCAAAAATTTTCAAATTTTCGAAAAAATTGCCAACATTTTTGAAAAATGTTCAAAAATTGTCAAAAGTGGTCAATAATTGTCAGAACCTGTCAAAAATGGTCAAAAATTGTTAAATTTGGAAAAATGGTCAAAATTTCTGAAAAATTGTCAAAAATGATCAATAATTGTCAAAACTGTCAAAATTGGTCTATAATTGTCGAAAATGGTCAATAATTGTTTAAATTTAAAAAAATAGTCAAAAATTGTCAAAATGTTTGAAAATATGGTCCTTAATTGTCAAAAATTATGAAAATTTTTGAAAAATGGTCAAAAATTTACGAAAAATGGCCAAGAATGGTTATTCTATGGTGCATAAGAAGCAAGCTTCTATCGGCGGTCCGACGACCGCTCACCTTTTGTTTTTGTTTTACTAACCATAAAAATAAATATTAAGTTACTTTATTTGTATTCTTTAAATTTGTGCACTCGTGTGTTTGCGGCACAAACTTCCACACTCGTGAGAAAAGTTGAACTTTCCCCACTTGTTGCACAATATACTATTACTAAATTCATGCGGTGGTAAACGATCTAAATAATTTGTTTTTCTACACCCACATGTATATTATCCATTTTCTGCACAATTTACAGAATGTAAATGTAGGCCATTCCGGTTAACTGAACGGATATGATTTCATATACATCCTAGAATGTATATGAAATCCACCAATCAGCATTTGCGTTTAGTACCCGCCAACTAATCTTTTTTTAATTTCATAGAAACGTCAAAATATTTCTATAGTTTTTAAGAAAAATATTAGTAAAAATGAGTGATTCCAGTGATGAATCAATAAATAATTTTCCGCCAGATATTCGCTTAGCCGCAAAGGAGACGTATAACGTATAGAAACAGAATAAATTGAATATTTAAGGGTACTCCTGACAAACGTCAGTTTTTATGTAATACATTTGACGTTATAGATAGATGATTAGAATATTCATCGGTAGTCCAGTGGTAAGTATCCCAGCCTCTCACGCGGTAGATCAGAGTTCGATCCCCCGTTGGGAAATTTTTTTTTAATTTTAATTTTATTTCTAAATAATAATAAAATAATAATAATAGTAAAATTATAAAAAAATTTCAATTTGAAGTTATATTATAGTTTAATAAAATGTTTATTTTCTAGATTTTTTCTTAAGTGGGTCGTAGAAAAAATATACTGTTCGACTCGTGTGGATTGTCCATATCGCTCTCGGACGATTGAGCACTCCGCCTACGGCGTCGTGCTCAAACTTCGTGCTCGTGCGATATGGCCATCATATCCATACTAGTTGAACAAACTACTATTTTCCTCCCCTCAATATATCAAGGTATCTAACCTAACCTAAAAAATTAATTTTTTAGAAAATAACAAAATTTAAAATTATGTTACCAAAATTTCTGACCGTTTAACGTTGTAGACGTGTACAATATACATAACCTCACATTTATTCGTTATCTGTTGCGAAATGTCGATAAAAAAGACAAGAAATTTAATATCCGGAAAAATTCTACCGAAATCTTCGTGTGAAGTTTTTAGTTTACGTTCATCAAACTTGACAACGATATTGTTGATATAAGACTCGCAAGTAGCGCAGATAGATTTACTCGGAAGGACGAAAGGGGTGAAATGTGTATATCAAAAATGTATTTACTTCAGAAACTCGTCACGTATCCAATATATAGAGACTCGTGTTTAACCATCCTACCTAAAACGATCAGTTATAGTCCAGTAAATAATGGGTCCCAGAAGCGATTATACCTGCCGGTCCATGAATTTTCCGTGAAGGGTAGGATTTGACTAGTAATTGAACATCCAGAAATTTCACACACCTCATCGCCATTTTGGGCGAGTATTCCCAGCACCAAAGTTACAAAAATTGGTTTCCCGCCAATATCTCCTAAAATATGGCATTTAGAGAATTTTTATATGAGGGAAAAATGAAGATCAGGGAATACCCCCCCCCCCCCCCCAAAATGGCGATTAGATGTGTGAAATTTCTGGATGTTCAATTACTAGTCAAACCCTTCCCTTCACGGAAAATTCATGGACCGGCAGGTATAATCGCTTCTGGAACCATTTATTTACTGGACTATTATTGGAATATAAATTTTTATACACTGAATCTGTGTGAATGATTCTTTCGAAACTTTTTTCACAATCTAATTCTATCGAGTTATTTGGTGAATTTAGTTTCCTCTCTTTTGCTTAATATATACCTAGTTAAATGGGAAATGTATTTCAACATAAATAATACCAAAAATTATTTGTTTATTTTGTGTAAGACAATTTTTTTTTCGCCCTGTTATTCTTAAAATAGTTTTCGTTTCAAGTAAAATAAATTAAATTATGGGCATCCCCTCATATTTCAGAAATGCATTTCTCGACAATACAACCAATTGTCTGATACAGATAAATAAAGTATCATAATGTCACGTCGGCGATAAAGTAGTCTTCGACGCCACGAAAGGGGAAAGTAAAATTTTAAGAACGATTCGAGTTTTAGTTCTTAGTAAATAAAGTGTTCACTTGAGCCAAATAAATCTGTTTGAATATAGTGTGAATTGTGGTGCATTGTACAATTAAATATCAGGAGTCACATAGGTGAGTCTATCTCACAGAGTAATTCAGTTCTGCTTGTTATTTAATATTTGATTTAAAAGTTATTGTATCACGTAGAGTATAAATATTTTCTAATCATTTTTAATAATTACTTTGTTTAAAGTTCTTTAATATTCAACGTTATTAAGAACATTAATTTTTTGTTGCATTTCCTATTCACCCAATCCTACTGTACTGTGGAGAGTTTGTGCCACCTACAGTTCAACTCACAAACCTATACTGTATTGTGGAGAGTTTGCGCCACTTGCGGTTTGTCCATTCCTGATACAGGGTGACTTCTCACGTCACCCATATCTCCTTCCACCCCCCTGTATTGTGGAGAGTTTGAGCCACTTGCAGTGTAACCTTATTTTTGCTGTACTGTGGAGAGTTTGTGCCCCTTGCAGTTTAACTCACAAACCTATACTGTATTGTGGAGAGTTTGCGCCACTTGCGGTTTGTCCATTCCTGATACAGGGTGACTTCTCACGTCACCCATATCTCCTTGCACACGCCTGTATTGTGGAGAGTTTGAGCCACTTGAAGTGTAACCTTATTCTTGCTGTACTGTGGAGAGTTTGTGCCACCTACAGTTTAACTCACAAACCTATACTGTATTGTGGAGAGTTTGCGCCACTTGCGGTTTGTCCATTCCTGATACAGGGTGACTTCTCACGTCACCCATATCTCCTTCCACCTCCCTGTATTGTGGAGAGTTTGAGCCACTTGCAGTGTAACCTTATTTTTGCTGTACTGTGGAGAGTTTGTGCCACTTGCAGTTTAACTCACAAACCTATAGTGTATTGTGGAGAGTTTGCGCCACTTGCGGTTTGTCCATTCCTGATACAGGGTGACTCCTATCGTCACCCTTATCTCCTTCCACCCCCCTGTATTGCGGAGAGTTTGAGCCACTTGCAGTGTAACCTTATTTTTGCTGTACTGTGGAGAGTTTGTGCCACTTACAGTTCAACTCACAAACCTATACTGTATTGCGGAGAGTTTGAGCCACTTGCAGTGTAACCTTATTTTTGCTGTACTGTGGAGAGTTTGTGCCACTTGCAGTTTAACTCACAAACCTATAGTGTATTGTGGAGAGTTTGCGCCACTTGCGGTTTGTCCATTCCTGATACAGGGTGACTCCTATCGTCACCCTTATCTCTTTCCACCCCCCTGTATTGCGGAGAGTTTGAGCCACTTGCAGTGTAACCTTATTTTTGCTGTACTGTGGAGAGTTTGCGCCACTTGCAGTTTAACTCACAAACCTATAGTGTATTGCGGAGAGTTTGAGCCACTTGCAGTGTAACCTTATTTTTGCTGTACTGTGGAGAGTTTGTGCCACTTGCAGTTTAACTCACATACCTATACTGTATTGTGGAGAGTTTGCGCCACTTGCGGTTTGTCCATTCCTGATACAGGGTGACTTCTCACATCACCCATATCTCCTTCCACCTCCCTGTATTGTGGAGAGTTTGAGCCACTTGCAGTGTAACCTTATTTTTGGTGTACTGTGGAGAGTTTGTGCCACTTGCAGTGTAATATTATTTTGCTGTACTGTGGAGATTTTGCGCCACTTACAGTAGTTATAATATTGTTTGTGGAGAGTTTGAGCCACATATTCCTTATATGCACTGGGGACAGTTTGCCCCCCTTGCACCTTTCCTAATAACCCTAAATATTTACTATTAGGCATTTATTTTTGATCAACCAAAATTAAAGTACTGATATGCCTAATCACAGTTCATTCTAATAAATTCTAATTAAATATATCAATCTTTACAAATCAATCATTCTCCTCAAGTCAAATTTTTTTCTCTCCTTACATTTGTTGGCGTCCAGCAGTTCTGAAACTACCAGTGTCGTACCATTTGAAATATAGATACCTACTATTTACTCATTCTAATAAGAGTACAAGTTCCGATTGGTAATCAATTTCATCGATGAAAAAATATCATTGAGGAAGAGATTATTCCGAAGAAAGCTGGACCATGCTCTAGTCGTTTGATTTAAAATGATATAATGGTTGGGTTAGATGGGAAAAAAGTCTTAGAGTAGGATCAGAGTCTGTATCCAATCTGGTCGACGGCAACTAAAATTTATTTCTCGAGTAATAAATAAATGTAAGATAAGTATTTCTATTATTATTCAAACATTTTTACTCTACATCCTCTTGGATTGAGTCTTTGTACCATTTCCCATATTATCTACTTCCATTCCAGTAACTTCGTGTCTTCACTGGTTCAACTGCTAAAATTTTGTCATTGTTCAGTAAACTATTTATATGAAGGCGACCTTCTGTCGACCCCCATTTGAATTGGTGTTTTTTGTTCATCCAGTTTCGGAGTTTTCCTTTGTAATGCTATAGAACGGCCCCGGGTCTATGAAGTCTCCTCTAACTAACTGGTCCGCCAATTCCTTACCTCTAATCCCCTAATGTCCAAGGAGAGTTTGTCTTTGGATTGCAATTAATATAGTCACTGCTGAAGACACTTTTGTCTCCACCAGTATATCGTTGGCCTTATCACAATTGTGTAAAGCCAGTGAATCTCCTCAGGTTTGTCCCTTGACTCTTCTGCACTGCCAGAAAAGCCTAGTTGCCCTGGTAGTAATTTTTACCAAGTGTGTCCTCCAATTCACTTTGAAATCAAGTGTCACTCCCAGATATTTTATTATTATTCACCCAGTATGAAAGATTGTAATCAATGTATGGGTTACTTTTTAATTAACGAGAATTATGAAAAAGATGTATAAATTTCGTGGGAAGATAAATCAGTTGATGTAGGACGAATTAATTATAAAGTTAGCGGTGTAAATGGAATAGTTAATAAATTAAATATTGGATACATAATTTATTAATACAAACATCGGCCGTAAATAACGGTATTACGTTTTTTGTTTGTACTAATTAATTAATTTAATTTAGATTGGTGTGTCACAACAGACCGCATAACCTGCTGCGATTTATGTAAAATAACAGATGAGCCCGAAATTTTAAAGTCGGTTTCGTTTACTGGAATTTTACGTTTATACAATTCGCATAATTTCGTGTGTGATTAACTGAAACTGAAATAATCACAATCGTATAGCGTAGTGAATTTTAATGAGGGAAAAATGAAAAATATAAATGACCAAATCATTTTTCGAATATTTACCAATAAAATAGTAGATATTTACTTTCGTATCCCAGCAATAGAAAATGTTTAGTCCATTGAAATGTTACATGAGCTTTACATTTTTTAGAGGACACAATTTTATTTTTGGGACATGTGTGGGGGGTCAATAGAAGCTTAACCCCAAGTTTGTAGGGTTGCCGGCCTTGTCCCCCGCCCGCCATATTGGAAAAAGGGGTGCAAACATCTTTTTCGCTATATCTCGTAAACTATGCGTCCTACAAAAAATTCTTGAATACATAATTTGTACGAAATCGCTTTGCGTACAAATATGTTCATTTAACTTTTTGCCCTAAATTCAAAATTAAAGAAGTTATAAGCAATTTTTTTTAATACATTTTACAACAAAATTACCTCAGACCAATCTTATAGATGCTCTTTTGAGGAAAATTTTTCTCTATAGTTTTTTTAATTTTATACGAGTCGGGTGATGGTGCGGACTAAGGGGTAAATGCAGAGTACACATTTTGGAACTACTTTTATTTATTTGTCTAAAATTTGCAATACTATTAAATTATTTGTACAATAGTTATTTGTGTATTTAGAGCGTAAAGTAACATATTGCCGCTTGAGAAAGAATGTTGCCCGCTCCGCGTCGCGCGGCAACATTCTTTCTCAAGCGGCAATTTTACTTTACGCTCGAAAAACACACATAATTTTTTCTACAGTCGCCCTTTTAATAATTAAAACAGTTTTTTATATTATCTTAGGTTATAATAGGAGTGGATTATGATTTAAGATAGTACTCTGACATTTTAGTCGCCATATTATTTATTAATGTTAAATATGAAAGTACAATTGTTACAATTATTTATTGCAATTTTTAATTCAGAAGAAATTTCTTCCATAACTGAAGATTGGAAATGGAATTCAAAAATGATATAAAAAACGTATAATAACCTTTTTGTGTTTTTCTGGTCTCTCGGTCCACCTTTATTACAATAATACACTTCAATCAGATTGATTATATTTTTTTAATGTCTACATATAAATATAATAGCTAACTACATTACAACAATTTATACATATTTACATTAAGTTATATACGTGTATGATAATATGATAATATTTTAACATGAGACAACTTTAAAATCTTATTTATACTCTTCAATTTTTTTAGCAACAAAAATTTGTTGTTATACTATATTCATAAAGAAGAGAGAGTAATAAAAAGGAAAATTTGGATAAATTTTGGACAGAGTGATCAATCACTTTTCTTCTCTTTTAAAATTTTTCTAATGTACAATTTTTAACAATGTAACAATTAAAAAAAAGATCATAAAACTAAGTTGAACATTTCGTTTTGACCGGATTCTCATGAGCATTGACGAACCCGGTCAACTTTGGAGCGCTGTAACAGCGTTTTAAATAAATGAAATTAAAATGAATTATCGAGAAAAATTTTCCTCAAAAGACCATCTACAAGATAGGTCTGAGGTAATTTTTTTTGTAAAATCTATTAAAAAAAAGTTATAGAGCAAAAAATAAAATTTTTATAGAAATTTTCTCACTTTTTTGCTTATAACTTCTTTAATTTTTAATTTAAGGCAACAAGTTATATAAACATATTTGTAGGCAAAGCGATTTGCTATCAATTATGTTTTAAAGAATTTTTATAGGACGCATGGTTTCTGAGATATCGCGAAAAAGGTGTTTGCACTCCTTTTTCCTAGATGGCGGCCCGGGGGACAAGGGCGGCAACCCCACAAACTTGGGGTTAAGCTTCTATTGACCCCCCACACATGTCCCAAAAATAAAATTGCGTCCTCGAAAAAATGCAATACTAGGTCCTTAAATTGTAACATTTCAATGGACTAGTTATAGTTTGGCAAATTTATCCGAAGCTGTAAAAGGAATGCGGCTGAAATTCGATATTGCCACGTTTAACAATAAAAAAGCTGAAGTGCTGAGTATGTAGTAATAATTGAATCATTATTTGAAAATAGACTTTTGATTATCAACAATATATTAATAATGATTATACGGTAGTGTTCAATTCAATCGAATAAACTGTCTATCACTTCCCGCAATTTACTATTCCACTATTAACCGGTCACTGGTGCGAAAAAAACAGTTCAATTATATAAACTCAACTTGCGTAAATATTTGGAATTACTACCGATGAAAATTTATTTAGAAAAATTTAATTTCGGATTTACAACCAAGACACTGTGTTTTCTCAAAATTTGTTTACGCTTTAAAAATTTTAAAAATAAAATTTATAGAACCGCATAAAAAGAAAACGTTTCATTTCATGCGAACGTAAATAAAAATCCAACTGTACAGGGTGGTTCATTAAGGGTGGCGACCGGCCGTATATATAGAATTTAGAGAAAAAAATTCTTATCAGAAAATCGGCTCCTAAAAAATAATTTAAAAAGTTTTTGAGTTCATAATTTTTCGCTAGGTGGCACAATCTATCACTTACAGAATATTCCCCATTTTAGGTTGGAAAAAAATACCAACTTTAGAAATTACTGTTCTTATTTTTTTGTATCACCAATTCTGAAGTGGTGGGGGAAGTGTTTTTTCGTTGATATAAAAATCACTGTAACTTCCATAGATATGCCTGAACCGATTTTCAAAAATATAGACTTCATGCATAGAGCATCAAAGGTAGATTCCAGAAACAAATATCAACAACACTTTTAAACCCTAAACTACTAAACTACCACCCAAATGATTTAAGAGCACTTCCGCATAGGCAAAAATTGCAAGTCACGTTCAATAGTTATGAATTCATATGCAAATCGGTACTCTTGTGCTCGATTCGTTGTCGATTTACTGTCAAAACCTGTCACCGCACAACTAGAAATTTATATCAGCGTCGAGACTAATTTGAAGCTAGAAACTATCAAAACCAGTAGTGGACTAAGGAAGAGTAAATAATTAATTATTAAACAATTTTTGTACAAAAATGCAGAGAAATTTGCAAATTTATTCCATTACGATGTAGTTTATGTTTAGATATTGTTTTACAAAGCATACTTGAGCTCTTTGAAATTAAAAGTATAGCCCCTTTTTAGGAAAAAAGTGAAAACAGATTGTTTACTGATGAAATTCAATTTTGAATTCTTTCGATATTATCAATTAATTTTATTTCCGCACGCCACTGTCTTATAAACGCTGCATTTAAGCGCGAATCACACACAGCGACTTGAAGTAGCACCAGCAAGCAGCAACTGTCAATATGGTCAAGTGCGGATCCAGGATTTTTTTCTGGGAGGGGCAGAAGGGGCGGACAAGCAAAAAAATCAACAGTAACTGTCAGAAATAAATTTGACGTATCATACTTCAAGTTTATTTCTGCAAGTTCAAGTATGTATAGGAAGGATAGGAAGGTTTATGAAAGTATCAAGACAATAAAAAGATTAAAGATTTATATTCCCTGCTAAAGATTTCCAGCACTTCATTAGCGTCCATTTTTGCCGCAACGTCTTGATGGATATGCATTAAAGGCAATCCATTCAAATGCTATTCTGTCATCCTGTTGCGAAGATATAACATCATTCGGAGTAAGTTGGAAAAAGGACGCTCGGCAGTGCTAGTAGTCACTGGAAACGTGCACAGCAATTGACAAAGATATTTGGCAGAACCGTTGCTATTTTGTAGGCATCTGCTGGAGATAATGGGATATTTTCTTTCATCTGTTGCCAAATTTTCAGCGCTCCTTTCAAAACTAACAAACAAGGAAGGTCTTCTTCATATACTTCAGCGCCTCGCAAAACATCCTCTACATCTTCGTCGCTGAAGTTATGGGACAGAAACTTTTACAACTGTCGATTCTTTGCATGGGAGCGTTAGGGAACCTGGATGACATTTCACTTAACATATAATCCAGAAAAGGATTATATACTGAAAGTCGGTAATATTCTACAACTGACTGAGTCTGAATGTTCGGCCGATTTGTTTGACGGCCGGTGATTCTGCGGACCGTGATTTCTGCACCAATTTCTTTTTCGATGGCCTCAGTTTTTCTAATGTGTCCTTGCTTGTTTCGCTGATTATCATCTTTCATTTGCAAATGCGTGAAAGGGATGCAACGAACAAAATTCGCAATTCCAACCAGAAATAAACAAGAGTTTCACTTATGTTCCTTCTGATATTTTATTCATATATTTTAACAATTTGGAAAATTTGATTTGCTTTCAAGTATGTACAGTGATGTAATCTACACAGTACACAAAAATACCGACGGGGGGGGGGGGGGGGGGCACGTGCCCCTTGAATACGCCCTTGAACCTGGTCACATTGTGACGGCTTGCTACTCACCAGTTCGCATTCTGCCGACTAGAGGCGCCAGTGGCGAATTTTGTGCTTCCTCCACCCAGCAGCTTCCTCAACCAACCCAGTGTGACCTTGCACGTGGATGTACCAAACTAAAGCTTGAAAAACTCTAAGATACAGTAGAACAGGTATCCGGTGGAGACGATACGCCGTAACAAATTTGAAAGTGGGGGTCCAGCAAAGCCATTAGTGCGAGGAGCGGCTAAATATTCTAGGAATATCAACGATGCCAATACCTTCTTCAATTATTTTGGTTAGGTTTGGTTAGGTTTGGTTAGGTTTGGTTAGGTTTGGTTAGGTTTGGTTAGGTTTGGTTAGGTTTGGTTAGGTTTGGTTAGGTTTGGTTAGGTTTGGTTAGGTTTGGTTAGGTTTGGTTAGGTTTGGTTAGGTTTGGTTAGGTTTGGTTAGGTTTGGTTAGGTTTGGTTAGGTTTGGTTAGGTTTGGTTAGGTTTGGTTAGGTTTGGTTAGGTTTGGTTAGGTTTGGTTAGGTTTGGTTAGGTTTGGTTAGGTTTGGTTAGGTTTGGTTAGGTTTGGTTAGATTATTATTACGTTTTAAAACAGATCATTGGTTAATTTATCGATAAGGGCAAGGAAAATAATTGAAGAAGGTATTGGCAACGTTGGTATTCCTAGGAACTTTAGCCTCTCCTATTCGTGCGGTAGACGTAAAGCTGTGAGCAGTTCGATATTTTTACACTGTTGCATTGTTTCATTTACTCGCGTTATTTAAATTTGATTTTGTTGTGATTTTACGTTTTGTATTTGTGAATTATGTTTTAAATATTTTAATTTTAGTCATTTTCAGAACTCTGCTAAAATTAAATAATAAGTAAATATTATGTTTTAATCAAATCAATATTTTTGTTTTCCTTCTATTCTATACAATGCTTTGAAAATTTTGACCTGATTATGGATCTACAAATCATGCAGAGCTTTTTATCAAGAATAATTTTTTTTGTGAAATGTAAGATAAACTTTTTCTCTATTCGTGTAAAACTTTTTGGGACCCACTGTATATCATACCTAACCAAAAATCATTACCTTATCCTTTTAATCATTAAATTTTTGTGTCAATTACTTGAAACTCATTTCACAAAATATCCTACTAAAAAATACCCAATATTACAGTGATCATCCATATTTTTTTTTAATTCTTCCTAATTTTTTGGATATTTTTACTTCTTTTTGAGTAATTTTGGCTTAAAACCAAGAATAACGTTCCTCTCGATTCACCTCTCCTCGCTCAACATTATAGTAAATTCCAGCATTTTTCAAACAAATTTTAATGACAGAAACCTCAAATTGTCAAAAATTATATGACAGATCTCCTCATGGAAGTTGAAGAATTGTCAATAATTTGAAACTCATTTCACAAAATATCCTACTAAAAAATACCCAATATTACTGTGATCATCCATTTTTTTTTTTATTTCTTCCTAATTTTTTGGATATTTTTACTTCTTTTTGAGTAATTTTGGCTTAAAACCAAGAATAACGTTCCTCTCGATTCACCACTCCTCGCTCAACATTATAGTAAATTCCAGCATTTTTCAAACAAATTTTAATGACAGAAACCTCAAATTGTCAAAAATTATATGACAGATCTCCTCATGGAAGTTGAAGAATTGTCAATAATTTGAAACTCATTTCACAAAATATCCTACTAAAAAATACCCAATATTACTGTGATCATCCATTTTTTTTTATTTCTTCCTAATTTTTTGGATATTTTTACTTCTTTTTGAGTAATTTTGGCTTAAAACCAAGAATAACGTTCCTCTCGATTCACCACTCCTCGCTCAACATTATAGTAAATTCCAGCATTTTTCAAACAAATTTTAATGACAGAAACCTCAAATTGTCAAAAATTATATGACAGATCTCCTCATGGAAGTTGAAGAATTGTCAATAATTTGAAACTCATTTCACAAAATATCCTACTAAAAAATACCCAATATTACTGTGATCATCCATATTTTTTTTTATTTCTTCCTAATCTTTTGGATATTGTTACTTCTTTTTGAGTAATTTTGGCATAAAACCAAGAATAACGTTCCTCTCGATTCACCACCCCTCGCTCAACATTATAGTAGATTCCAGCATTTTTCAAACAAATTTTAATGACAGAAACCTCAAATTGTCAAAAATTATATGACAGATCTCCTCATGGAAGTTGAAGAATTGTCAATAATTTGAAACACATTTCACAAAATATCCTACTAAAAAATACCCAATATTACTGTGATCATCCATTTTTTTTTTATTTCTTCCTAATTTTTTGGATATTTTTACTTCTTTTTGAGTAATTTTGGCTTAAAACCCAGAATAACGTTCCTCTCGATTCACCACTCCTCGCTCAACATTATGGTAAATTCCAGCATTTTTCAAACAAATTTTAATGACAGAAACCTCAAATTGTCAAAAATTATATGACAGATCTCCTCATGGAAGTTGAAGAATTGTCAATAATTTGAAACTCATTTCACAAAATATCCTACTAAAAAATACCCAATATTACTGTGATCATCCATTTTTTTTTATTTCTTCCTAATTTTTTGGATATTTTTACTTCTTTTTGAGTAATTTTGGCTTAAAACCCAGAATAACGTTCCTCTCGATTCACCTCTCCTCGCTCAACATTATAGTAAATTCCAGCATTTTTCAAACAAATTTTAATGACAGAAACCTCAAATTGTCAAAAATTATATGACAGATCTCCTCATGGAAGTTGAAGAATTGTCAATAATTTGAAACTCATTTCACAAAATATCCTACTAAAAAATACCCAATATTACTGTGATCATCCATTTTTTTTTATTTCTTCCTAATTTTTTGGATATTTTTACTTCTTTTTGAGTAATTTTGGCTTAAAACCAAGAATAACGTTCCTCTCGATTCACCACTCCTCGCTCAACATTATAGTAAATTCCAGCATTTTTCAAACAAATTTTAATGACAGAAACCTCAAATTGTCAAAAATTATATGACAGATCTCCTCATGGAAGTTGAAGAATTGTCAATAATTTGAAACTCATTTCACAAAATATCCTACTAAAAAATACCCAATATTACTGTGATCATCCATATTTTTTTTTATTTCTTCCTAATCTTTTGGATATTGTTACTTCTTTTTGAGTAATTTTGGCATAAAACCAAGAATAACGTTCCTCTCGATTCACCACCCCTCGCTCAACATTATAGTAGATTCCAGCATTTTTCAAACAAATTTTAATGACAGAAACCTCAAATTGTCAAAAATTATATGACAGATCTCCTCATGGAAGTTGAAGAATTGTCAATAATTTGAAACTCATTTCACAAAATATCCTACTAAAAAATACCCAATATTACTGTGATCATCCATTTTTTTTTATTTCTTCCTAATTTTTTGGATATTTTTACTTCTTTTTGAGTAATTTTGGCTTAAAACCAAGAATAACGTTCCTCTCGATTCACCACTCCTCGCTCAACATTATAGTAAATTCCAGCATTTTTCAAACAAATTTTAATGACAGAAACCTCAAATTGTCAAAAATTATATGACAGATCTCCTCATGGAAGTTGAAGAATTGTCAATAATTTGAAACTCATTTCACAAAATATCCTACTAAAAAATACCCAATATTACTGTGATCATCCATATTTTTTTTTATTTCTTCCTAATCTTTTGGATATTGTTACTTCTTTTTGAGTAATTTTGGCATAAAACCAAGAATAACGTTCCTCTCGATTCACCACCCCTCGCTCAACATTATAGTAGATTCCAGCATTTTTCAAACAAATTTTAATGACAGAAACCTCAAATTGTCAAAAATTATATGACAGATCTCCTCATGGAAGTTGAAGAATTGTCAATAATTTGAAACTCATTTCACAAAATATCCTACTAAAAAATACCCAATATTACTGTGATCATCCATTTTTTTTTTATTTCTTCCTAATTTTTTGGATATTTTTACTTCTTTTTGAGTAATTTTGGCTTAAAACCCAGAATAACGTTCCTCTCGATTCACCACTCCTCGCTCAACATTATGGTAAATTCCAGCATTTTTCAAACAAATTTTAATGACAGAAACCTCAAATTGTCAAAAATTATATGACAGATCTCCTCATGGAAGTTGAAGAATTGTCAATAATTTGAAACTCATTTCACAAAATATCCTACTAAAAAATACCCAATATTACTGTGATCATCCATTTTTTTTTATTTCTTCCTAATTTTTTGGATATTTTTACTTCTTTTTGAGTAATTTTGGCTTAAAACCCAGAATAACGTTCCTCTCGATTCACCTCTCCTCGCTCAACATTATAGTAAATTCCAGCATTTTTCAAACAAATTTTAATGACAGAAACCTCAAATTGTCAAAAATTATATGACAGATCTCCTCATGGAAGTTGAAGAATTGTCAATAATTTGAAACTCATTTCACAAAATATCCTACTAAAAAATACCCAATATTACTGTGATCATCCATTTTTTTTTATTTCTTCCTAATTTTTTGGATATTTTTACTTCTTTTTGAGTAATTTTGGCTTAAAACCCAGAATAACGTTCCTCTCGATTCACCTCTCCTCGCTCAACATTATAGTAAATTCCAGCATTTTTCAAACAAATTTTAATGACAGAAACCTCAAATTGTCAAAAATTATATGACAGATCTCCTCATGGAAGTTGAAGAATTGTCAATAATTTGAAACTCATTTCACAAAATATCCTACTAAAAAATACCCAATATTACAGTGATCATCCATATTTTTTTTTATTTCTTCCTAATTTTTTGGATATTTTTACTTCTTTTTGAGTAATTTTAGCTTAAAACCAAGAATAACGTTCCTCTCGATTCACCTCTCCTCGCTCAACATTATAGTAAATTCCAGCATTTTTCAAACAAATTTTAATGACAGAAACCTCAAATTGTCAAAAATTATATGACAGATCTCCTCATGGAAGTTGAAGAATTGTCAATAATTTGAAACTCATTTCACAAAATATCCTACTAAAAAATACCCAATATTACTGTGATCATCCATTTTTTTTTTATTTCTTCCTAATTTTTTGGATATTTTTACTTCTTTTTGAGTAATTTTGGCTTAAAACCCAGAATAACGTTCCTCTCGATTCACCTCTCCTCGCTCAACATTATAGTAAATTCCAGCATTTTTCAAACAAATTTTAATGACAGAAACCTCAAATTGTCAAAAATTATATGACAGATCTCCTCATGGAAGTTGAAGAATTGTCAATAATTTGAAACTCATTTCACAAAATATCCTACTAAAAAATACCCAATATTACTGTGATCATCCATATTTTTTTTATTTCTTCCTAATTTTTTGGATATTTTTACTTCTTTTTGAGTAATTTTGGCTTAAAACCAAGAATAACGTTCCTCTCGATTCACCTCTCCTCGCTCAACATTATAGTAGATTCCAGCATTTTTCAAACAAATTTTAATGACAGAAACCTCAAATTGTCAAAAATTATATGACAGATCTCCTCATGGAAGTTGAAGAATTGTCAATAATTTGAAACTCATTTCACAAAATATCCTACTAAAAAATACCCAATATTACTGTGATCATCCATTTTTTTTTATTTCTTCCTAATTTTTTGGATATTTTTACTTCTTTTTGAGTAATTTTGGCTTAAAACCCAGAATAACGTTCCTCTCGATTCACCACTCCTCGCTCAACATTATAGTAAATTCCAGCATTTTTCAAACAAATTTTAATGACAGAAACCTCAAATTGTCAAAAATTATATGACAGATCTCCTCATGGAAGTTGAAGAATTGTCAATAATTTGAAACTCATTTCACAAAATATCCTACTAAAAAATACCCAATATTACTGTGATCATCCATTTTTTTTTATTTCTTCCTAATTTTTTGGATATTTTTACTTCTTTTTGAGTAATTTTGGCTTAAAACCCAGAATAACGTTCCTCTCGATTCACCACTCCTCGCTCAAAATTATAGTAAATTCCAGCATTTTTCAAACAAATTTTAATGACAGAAACCTCAAATTGTCAAAAATTATATGACAGATCTCCTCATGGAAGTTGAAGAATTGTCAATAATTTGAAACTCATTTCACAAAATATCCTACTAAAAAATACCCAATATTACTGTGATCATCCATTTTTTTTTATTTCTTCCTAATTTTTTGGATATTTTTACTTCTTTTTGAGTAATTTTGGCTTAAAACCCAGAATAACGTTCCTCTCGATTCACCACTCCTCGCTCAACATTATAGTAAATTCCAGCATTTTTCAAACAAATTTTAATGACAGAAACCTCAAATTGTCAAAAATTATATGACAGATCTCCTCATGGAAGTTGAAGAATTGTCAATAATTTGAAACTCATTTCACAAAATATCCTACTAAAAAAAACCCAATATTACTGTGATCATCCATTTTTTTTTTATTTCTTCCTAATTTTTTGGATATTTTTACTTCTTTTTGAGTAATTTTGGCTTAAAACCAAGAATAACGTTCCTCTCGATTCACCACTCCTCGCTCAACATTATAGTAGATTCCAGCATTTTTCAAACAAATTTTAATGACAGAAACCTCAAATTGTCAAAAATTATATGACAGATCTCCTCATGGAAGTTGAAGAATTGTCAATAATTTGAAACTCATTTCACAAAATATCCTACTAAAAAAAACCCAATATTACTGTGATCATCCATTTTTTTTTATTTCTTCCTAATTTTTTGGATATTTTTACTTCTTTTTGAGTAATTTTGGCTTAAAACCAAGAATAACGTTCCTCTCGATTCACCACTCCTCGCTCAACATTATAGTAGATTCCAGCATTTTTCAAACAAATTTTAATGACAGAAACCTCAAATTGTCAAAAATTATATGACAGCTCCTCATGGAAATTGAAGAATACACGTTTTCCGGGTATTTATTATAAAAGGAACAGTATCAGTGACTGGTCTACGAAAGCATCAAGTTTTTTTGTGGAAACATTCTTTCATTCGGGATACACTTCTTGTTTCTGAAGAGATCAGAACAAAAAATGACTTTTTTTACCCAGAGGATTGATTATATTCTAGTACTAGTGTTGATATAAAACTGAGCATACCTAACTGCACCCCCCAAATGATTAATGCTTTTTTTAAATTGCTTTATAAATTGAAGTTGGTAAAAAACCTGGATTTTATACAGTGCGTCCGTAAAGTATGGAATAAATTAATCATTTCCTAAGCCACAAACTTTTCAAAAAAAAAACCGGAAACTCGTCGATTTTTAATGTCAAGGTTCTGGATTGTACAACAAAATTTCATTATACAGAGAGATCCAAATCAATACAATTATAAAACCGGATGAAGTTGCGTATCTGACATTTAACTAAATTTGCAAATACATCTAGGAAAATGCTAATTCACTTTGTCAGAAATTTTGGAAGACTTGTTGACCCAACTCATAAAACTGTTGAAAAGTGTGAAGACGAAATCATTGTTACTAGTGGATGAAGTATAAATAAGTCACCTGCAAATATGCTTTCGAAATATTGGCTACAAAATTTCAACTCATAGTTGGTATGACTCCAGATACCTAAGAAAAAAAAAGGGTGACTTCGAATAGTGGAAAAGGCCTCTGCCATTGTCCGTGTGGATATCAGTCGGTGATTTATCCCAAAGTGTACTCGATTTTTTGTTATTACGGGTCCTTTAAAGGTCTTCATTGATCTCAGAAATTTTTATTGGCCATCTTTCTTACCCCTTGATTTTTCAGTTGGTGTTTTCATTTCCAAATGTTTGCTGTTTTTCGAGGTTGGGAATATTTTGCGAACAATCACTGTCTAAAAGTTTATACATTCTCGGATTGTCTTCCAAGATCCGTCATTTTAAAGCTGGGAATTTCTCCTTTTTGGTTGGGCCCCCATTTTTTTTCTCGAGTTTAGTGGTTTTTCAGAAATCCAGGAAACCTCAAAATTATGGATTTTTCAACATCGGTTTTTGCAAAAAATATTAATGCTGCGAAAAAGATCATTAGAACCATTTTTGTAGATAATGAACTACTCTTCATTTTCCCCCTATATAAAAATACTAAATAATTAATTCGACCCCATTGATTGATTGATTGATTGGTTCGGCACCATCAGTCTTTAAGTTCCATCCTCTTAAAGTAAATGATTAAAAATTATAGCATCGCAAAAAATTGAAAACAAAACAATTTTATTAGGAATTGAATTCCCTTTCAAATGATACTAAGTTTGTCAAAATCCATGAAGCGGAACAAAAGTTATAACAGTTTTATTGAGACAGCTTTCCCACTCACCCCTACCAGTTATTTTACAAGATAGAGGAAAAAGTACTGGAGCAAACTTACGTAAAATGATCTTTTTGTGAACTCCGCCCTCTAGCGATGGAGTAGGAAACTTGAAAATAGTGTCCAGTCTTTTTTAAAAAGTTTTTGGCTTCGGTAATAATGAATTTATTCCATATTTCACGACACATTGTATATTAATTGGACTGAATTTATCGTAGGAAATTTATTAACAAAATAAAATCATTTAGTCTAAAAGCTTAATAGAAATTTGTTAAGTGGATTAGAATTTTGTGGTTTTCACTATACTGTTTCAGTTTAACAATAACATTGTTCCATCTCAATTTCTCGAATTTAAATTTAAAGCAGAGACGGACTTAGTTTGTATGGAACATGATGAATAGAATTATCGACTAATTTTAAGTGTTTTTTATTTATTGAATTGATCTATACAAGTGAATACTACGAGAAGAACACGTGGTATACTGAAGACAACCAGAGATAAATACTGAAGACCACCTTAATAAAGAAACTTCCAAAAGTTTTTCCCTGGTTCGTAAGAAAAATAAGAGTTCGTTAATAGTTAAAAAGTAAATATACAGGGTATAAAGAGACTCTCCTGCCAAACACAATCCAAAGATACTAGATGTGGTTTTATGTCGATCTAACCTAATTTACTTTTATCCGAGAGTTTCTCCTAAGGGAACTAGCGTCCTTTGAGGATGACGATGTTAGTATTTTAAGTATATCTAAAAAAAAACGCCTAAAGTACGACCAGAGATCTAAGAAGGTCGTAAATCAATATAAGCCGACGACCCTCATTATTACCTATTGTTCGAAATAAGTATAGATAAGCAATAAAAGTGTGTGTCTCTTAAAAAATTCCCAGGGACTCAATTCTTGAACTTATACGTATGTCAGTAGCATACGAATTGAATTCGAACGAAAGATTCGATTATGAACGTCAATCTTAATTCTTGGATGGCATGCGGAAGTATAAGGATGTTTTATCCGAATAAACAGTTTGAGAACTTCTCTTTTCTTCTTTTTTTGGTAATATCTCGGCGGATCATTTTCTCTGCATATTTTCTATTTTTTTGTACGTGTGCCGAAACAAATGTAAAATTTGTCTAAAAACAAGAGCCTGGCTTACAAAATAAACCGAAATTTATATCCCAAGCGTAGAACGATATTAATTTTATTTACTTTTTTCTTTATTTTATACTAAATCAGACTTAATATATGTTTAAGCATGGATCGCGCACTTAAGAAAACTATCAGAAAGGACCAGAGAAAAGTGTTAGTGCAATTTAAACTTCCCTATGCTGACGATTATTCAATGCTCCAATCGCCCCCAAAAGGGAGAAATCCTCCAACTTAACCATCAACAAACCTTGATACCTACCAATAAATCACGAGTATAAAATATGAAAAAGTTATAGTTCGTTGTTCGCTACCAAAAGAAAGTCTTCATTCACTGCTCACTCACAAAACCATTTTTTCTACAACTGCTATGAAAAGTGACGCATTTCTCATACCTTACTTGATTTCCAAACCAAATATTGCTCATACTGTGAGAAATAATATTTCTCACGGCACTTTGCCCACGCCACATATATTTATATGGAGAACCAAATAAAATCGACAAAAACTTAGTAGGCTACTGTCATCTTTAAATACCTACTTAGTTGTCACAAAACTGTCAGATTAGAAAATATGTTAAAAATTTTAAAAAATTGTCAAAAATTTTAAAATATGGTCAAAAATTATCAAAAATTTGGAAAAATGGTAAAAAATTGTCAAAAATGTCAAAGTTTTGAAAAAACGGTTAATAATTGCCAAATATTTTCAAAAATTGTCAAAAACTTGGAAAAATGGTTAATAATTGCCAAAAACTGTCAAAATTTTGAAAAAATGGTCAATAATTATAAAAGAAAAGAAAATTTTCAAAGATTTGGAAAAATTGTCAACAATGGTCAATAATTGTCAGAATCTGTCAAAAATGATCAAATATTTTAAAAAATAGTCAATAATTATTAAAATTTTGAAAAATGATCAAAAACTGTCCAAATTTTTGAAAGTTGTCAAAAATGGTCAATAATTGTCAGAAACTGTCAAAAATGGTCAATAATTGTTAAAATTTTGAAAAAATTGTCAATAATTATAAAAAAATGTCAAAAATGGTCAATAATTGTTGAAAATTGTCAAAAGTTTGGAAAAGTTGTCAAAAATGCTCAAAAAATTGGCAAAAATGGTCAATAATTGTTAAAATTTGCAAAAATGGTCAAAATTGATCGATAATTGTCAAAAATGGTCAATAATTGTTGAAATTTGGAAAAATGGTTAAAAATTTTGAAAAAATGGTCAATTGTCAAAAATTGTTAAAAATTGTCAAAATTTATGAAAAATTGTCAATAATTGTCAGAACCTGTCAAAAATGCTAAAAAATTTTCAAAAATGGTCAATAATTGTTAAAATTTGGAAAAATGGTCTAAAATGGTCAACATTTTTGAAAAATTGTCAAAAATGATCAATAATTGTCAAAGCTGTCTAAATTGGCCAATAATTGTTAAAATTTGAAAAAATAGTCAAAAATTGTCAAAATTTTGAAAAATGGTCAAAAATTGTCAAAATTTTGGAAAAATGGTCAATAATTATAAAAAACTGTCAAAAATGGTCAATAAGTGTAAAAAATTGTCAAAATTTTTGAAAAATGGTCAAAGTTTTTAAAAAATTGTCAAAAATGGTCAATAATTGTCAGAACCTGTCAAAAATGGTCAAAAATTGTCAAAAATGGTCAATAATTGTTGAGATTTGGAAAAATGGTCTAAAATGGTCAAAAATTTTGAAAAATTGCCAAAAATGATCAATAATTGTTAAAACTGTCAAAATTGGTCTATAATTGTCAAAATGGTCAATAATTGTTAAAATTTGGAAAAATGGTCTAAAATGGTCAACATTTTTGAAAAATTGTCAAAAATGATCAATAATTGTCAAAGCTGTCTAAATTGGCCAATAATTGTTAAAATTTGAAAAAATAGTCAAAAATTGTCAAAATTTTGAAAAATGGTCAAAAATTATAAAAGAAAAGAAAATTTTCAAAGATTTGGAAAAATTGTCAACAATGGTCAATTGTCAGAATCTGTCAAAAATGGTCAAATATTTAAAAAAATGGTCAAAAATAGTCAATAATTATTAAAATTTTGAAAAATGATCAAAAACTGTCAAAATTTTTGAAAGTTGTCAAAAATGGTCAATAATTGTTAAAATTTTGAAAAATGGTCGAAAATTGTTGAAATTTTGAAAAATGGTCGAAAATTGTTAAAATTTTGAAAAAATTGTCAATAATTATAAAAAAATGTCAAAAATGGTCAATAATTGTTGAAAATTGTCAAAATTTTTGAAAAGTTGTCAAAAATGCTCAAAAATTGGCAAAAATGGTCAATAATTGTTTAAATTTGCAAAAATGGTCAATAATTGTTAAAATTTGGAAAAATGGTCAAAAATTTTGAAAAAATGGTCAATTGTCAAAAATTGTTAAAAATTGTCAAAATTTATGAAAAATTGTCAATAATTGTCAGAACCTGTCAAAAATGCTAAAAAATTTTCAAAAATGGTCAATAATTGTTAAAATTTGGAAAAATGGTCTAAAATGGTCAACATTTTTGAAAAATTGTCAAAAATGATCAATAATTGTCAAAGCTGTCTAAATTGGCCAATAATTGTTAAAATTTGAAAAAATAGTCAAAAATTGTCAAAATTTTGGAAAATGGTCAAAAATTGTCAAAATTTTGGAAAAATGGTCAATAATTATAAAAAACTGTCAAAAATGGTCAATAAGTGTAAAAAATTGTCAAAATTTTTGAAAAATGGTCAAAGTTTTTGAAAAATTGTCAAAAATGGTCAATAATTGTCAGAACCTGTCAAAAATGGTCAAAAATTGTCAAAAATGGTCAATAATTGTTGAGATTTGGAAAAATGGTCTAAAATGGTCAAAAATTTTGAAAAATTGCCAAAAATGATCAATAATTGTTAAAACTGTCAAAATTGGTCTATAATTGTCAAAATGGTCAATAATTGTTAAAATTTGGAAAAATGGTCAAAAATTTTGAAAAAATGGTCAATTGTCAAAAATTGTTAAAAATTGTCAAAATTTATGAAAAATTGTCAATAATTGTCAGAACCTGTCAAAAATGCTAAAAAATTTTCAAAAATGGTCAATAATTGTTAAAATTTGGAAAAATGGTCTAAAATGGTCAACATTTTTGAAAAATTGTCAAAAATTATCAATAATTGTCAAAGCTGTCTAAATTGGCCAATAATTGTTAAAATTTGAAAAAATAGTCAAAAATTGTCAAAATTTTGGAAAATGGTCAAAAATTGTTAAAATTTTGGAAAAATGGTCAATAATTATAAAAAACTGTCAAAAATGGTCAATAAGTGTAAAAAATTGTCAAAATTTTTGAAAAATGGTCAAAGTTTTTGAAAAATTGTCAAAAATGGTCAATAATTGTCAGAACCTGTCAAAAATGGTCAAAAATTGTCAAAAATGGTCAATAATTGTTGAGATTTGGAAAAATGGTCTAAAATGGTCAAAAATTTTGAAAAATTGCCAAAAATGATCAATAATTGTTAAAACTGTCAAAATTGGTCTATAATTGTCAAAATGGTCAATAATTGTTAAAATTTAAAAAAATAGTAAAAACTTTTGAAAAAATGGTCAATAATTGTCAAAAATTATCAAAATTTTTGAAAAATGGTCAAAAATGGTCATTCTATTGTGCATAAGAAGCAAGCTTCTATCGGCGGTCCGACGACCGCTCACCTTTTCTTTTTTTGTTTTACTAACCATAAAAATAAATATTAAATTACTTTTCTTGTCTCCTTTAAATTTGTGCAGTTGTAGAAAAAGTATATTGTGCAACAAGTGGGGAAAGTTCAACTTTTCTCACGAGTGTGGAAGTTTGTGGCAGGAGCCCAAAGGGCGAGTGCCGCAAACACACGAGTGAGAAAAGTAGGTATATGCTTACCAAAACTCAAAAGTATACAAAATATTAAAAAATAATAAAAATAAACAAACATCTGTAAAAGTGTGGCTAGAGGTTTTAGAATACCTCAATTCGTATACGGAGAATCAAATTCGCCTAGCTCGACCCATTCGATGTCAAATTCGTATAACAAAAGTCGCATACCGATTTCAAGAATACAAAATACTTGATTTCATTCGAATTTTTTCCGAATATCGCCAAATCCATAAACGGATTTATTTCAAGAATTGGGTCCCAGGTCCGGATTAAAATATCTCATGAAATACTTTGGCAGTTTAATAATAGTAGACTCTCCATTATTGTCGGGTTTTGTTGACAGTTGTGTATTTAAATTTATTTGATAATGAAATTGATTTAGAACCCTTGGTGAGGATATGTTTAAATATGTGTAAATAATAAAATTTACTTACCTGGCCACCAGACTTTCAGTACTAATGGGCTATTAACGAGATTATAGCGATAATGGACTATTTATCTACCAGATTTGGAAAACAAGACTGTTTTGAGAACTGACCGCTTTCAAATTTCAGAAATAAAAGGGTGAAAGTTATAGTCTATTTCAGAAAGGTATAGAGTAATAAAATGGGGAATTCCGTCCAGTTCGGCTCAATTTCGGTGTCGGCCATAGGCGTAGGTATTGAAATAGTATTGTTTGTGATATTTAAATTTCAAGCAATTGCGTAAGAGAATTAGGAAAAGTATGTTTTCTGGCCTGAAGTGTCAATATCGAAATATTGTGTAGGGATTACTTAGGTAGTAGATTATACAGTTACGTTTTGCGTTTAACAGGTACCGTTTAACCTTCCATTAGTGCCTCTGCCTGATTTTTTATAATTTAATTTCTGTATAATGTATTTTTTGTATAATGTTCAATAAAAAATAAGTGTACCTAATACTATGTACATAATGCCTAATTTTTATTCTGTTAAAATAAAATTCTCTCCTTTTTACGAGTAACCTACCGGCACGCCTTTGGCACACTATTTTCAGTGTTTGTGAATGGATAACAATAGGCCAAACCCATATATTGACCCCAACTCGGGTGGTACTACCTGCACTTGATAAAAAGAAAGAATTTTACAATGAAATCAATGCCAAACTATGAACGTGGCTTAAATATTCGTTGGGCCACTCTGTGCTCCCTTTGCATACCTAATGAGGTTTTATTACTCTATACCTTTCTGAAATAAACTATAAACAACATTTATATAGTCATTACCTACCTAATATTCCGTTGTGACAGTTGTGACAGTTGTGTCTATTCGATTTTTGTGTCGTGAAAAATGTGGCGTCCAAAGACTCATCCTGAAGGTACTTCAACTGGTGGTCGTAGTACCACTGGTCTTCATATTTTACACCCTCATGGAAACAAATTCTATTAAATGTTTATACTAATTATCTCAACCCAATACCTTTATACATATCTATAAAACAAAATTTAATGGGAACTCTGCGTAGACTCGACCGCCTGCTGATAACTCAAGTGCTGGGTGATTTATGACCTTCTTAGATCTCTGGTCGTTCTTTACATCGTATACCCTGCTGTGATCAATTGCTTACTACAAACGCGCGTTTTTTATTGTCATCACAAGCGTTCAACGTGGGATGGGCAACGGGTAAATTTAAGTTTAATTGTCGATATAAACATAATTTTTAGAATATTCCATTGAATTATTCTTTCACGTTCTATTTAAAATAAAAAGTTTCAGTTTCCATCAATTAAATCTATTATTGAACAAAATAATTTAATTATGGTCCGTATATTTGGGGTGTTATATAACCTTGCTAGGAATATATAAGAACAGGGAAAGACGTGGTTAAACTTATTTTAAAACGTGTTGTTCAAATATAGGAAGTCGGAAGTTTTTCATTCTCCTACATACAAAAATAATTTTGTATTCATTCCGACTTTTGGGTTTGTATTTCAATTCCAACCGAGTCTAATTTCGACTAACCCAGTAGCGAACCCAGTAGCGAACCCAGGGGGTGGGCGAGTGCCTCGAGCAGTAAATCTTTAAATTTTACTCGACCGCCTGCGCCCATATCTGCTGTCTAACTGGATGAATTAAATATTGAATGAAAATACGTTATTTGCAATTTCTGTTTAACTTTAATCCCAGGAGTGGGCGAAAGAAAATTGGGGCCCAGCTGCTGAATAAATATTTTCCTAAAAATATTTAAGTACCTAAATTATTAAAGGTTTCTCAATTGATTTTCGAGCTGCCTGGGAACTGACATTCTATTGATGGAGGATTATTCGTCGTTAAGGTTTGGTTTTTCGAAAATCAGCAATTACTTCCGGCAAACAAATCGATATATGTACCAATCAGCAGTAGCAGTTCTTTGATCTTGCAGAGGAATTGTTGCTACATGACCAGCTTTTGAGACAAATGTCGATATGTGACTGCCGTTGTTGGATCGTCGCTAAGATTAATCCATCGACGTTTAAATTATCCATACCAATGAGAAATTGTCGACTGATGTGGTGCTTCATTGGCGAAAACAGAAACTAACTAGGCAAGGCAGTCTTGTTGAGACAACAACTGTTTTCGACAATAATTGTAAAAAATTATTGCGCGAAAATTTTCTCACCATAGTGTAATTCATTTTGTCTGTCGGGGCATATAGTCCGAGAAGTAGTTGTTGCTTCTTAGTGAACGGTCTCTGTTCTATGAAAAATATTTTTTCAAAAACTTTGTAAGGCGTTATAATTATATTAAACTATTATCCTCGACATTTATTGATAACACGATTTACTAAAATATGACAATTTTTACAGGAAACTGCAATTAAGTACATCATTTAGTCTATTAAAAACGTTTTTCATAAAATAGTACTCGTCTTGATTTATGTTGCGACCAAAACGTTGTATAGGCAATAATATGTGAAGGCTGGTCTATCTTTAATGCGTCATTGATTAATTCTGCCATGATTCTTCCAAAATTTCCCTTATCATCTTTTTTTTTCTCGGGTCGAGATGGGAAACTCATGTTCGAATGGTATCAGGACCCCAACAACCAAACCCACTTCAAACTCGCCGTTACCCCCGCCTCGGAACCACTACCTACCCTAGCATATTTCGATACGGGCGGCGGTCTCTCACACACTCTCCGCTCACACCATCGTCTTCTCCCAACTATCACTCCTACCTCTCATGCCATATCGAGTCCTTTCTCCCCCTATGCTCTCTACTACGCCACTCACCTCCATCCATTCCTCCTTCCCCCTCAACACTATCTCCACCATGTTCTCCCAGTACACCGCCTCCCCTAGTTTCCTCTCCAAATTCTTCAGCACTTCCTCGTTCCTCTAGCATCTTAACACATGCCCCACATCATCCTCCACTTCACACCTCTTGCACACTCCAGTCTCTCTTTTCCCAATCTTGTGAAGGTACCCTACAGGTCCAGTGAACACCCGTGTCAAGAAGTAGTTCACCTCCCCGAATTTCCGGTCCATCCAATCTCTCCTATTCCCTATCCCTAGCGCGCCCTCATACTCCTCCCCCTTCTCTCCATTTCCTCTTCCATCCATTCCTGTACTTCCTTCTTCCCTTCGCCATCACATTCACTTCCCTCGTCTTGCTCCGTCCCTTTACTAGCAGCCACACCGTCTTATCTTCCGCCACTTCCAGTCTGCACCGCTCTATCTTCTCTACAATCTTCCTACACATTCTCTCCGCCTTTCTTTCTATCTCCGCCTCTCCCTTTTCCGTACATACTAGACACACATCGTCCGCATACACCGTAATCTCACATCCCTCTTCATATACTATCCCGCAAACCTCATAAAACACACACTTCCAGAGCGTCGGTCCAAGAACCGAGACCTGAGGCACTTCAGCCTCCTTCTCATACCTCCACACTCTAGAGTCTACTATCACAAACCCCGTCGGGTAGTCCTCCACCAGGTTGACCAACCCCTTCCCCACTCCAAGCATCAGCAACACGCTTAACACTGCCCGTTTGCAGACAATGTTGAACGCGTTCCCGACGTCGAAGAACACGAGTAGGGCCAATTTCTTGTTCCTCCAGCTGCCCTCCCTAGCTCTTTTCACCAAACCCATCACTCTGCCCAGTGCCGAGATGCATGATTTCCCCTTCGTAAACCCGTGCTGGTTCATCCTAAAATCCCCATTCCTACCAACTTCCTCCTCAATCCTATCCTTTATTATCTCCTCCATCAATTTACCCATACCACACAGCAGGCTGATGGGCTTGTAGTCCCCGCCCGCTTCCCCTCTCCCCATCTATCCCTGGAGCTTTCCTTACTTTAATGTTTCTCCAACCTCCTCTACTTCCCACTTCTCTACCGGCCTTATCCCCCTCATTTTCCCTATCCCCTAGTACCATGGATTTCTAGAATTCTGCCCCCCACTCCTCCTTCTCCCCCTGTGAACAATTTTCCTATAGTCTCCTTCTCCCAATCTTCCTCTAGCACCTCGTTCCTATTTCCACCCATCCTCTTCACCGCCTCTCATACGCCTTTCCCCATGGATTGTTTTCCAATTCCCCCAGTAACTCTTCCCACTTCCTTTTTTTTCCCTCTCCGCCCTACGCTCCAGTTCCTTCTTCTTCTCTTTGTATCCCCCTCTACCCTCTATCCTTCCTCTTCCCCTCAGCATCCGTATTCGTTTTTTCTTACACTCCCTCCACAGCTCCTCTATTTTCTCATTCCACCAGAATTTGGCCCTCCGCTCACGCCTATTGCCCATTTTCCCCTCTTTTTACAGCACTGTATCACATTGTACAATTCATCTACATCATGTCCAAGTCCTCTTTCTGTCTCTCTCTTACCTTCTTTCCCAGACTCTCTGCCTCGGCCTTCGTCCACTTCCATCCCTACTCCTCCGATAATTCCTTTCTCCTTATATCCGTCTCCATATACCTATGCAAGCTCAAGCTCTCCTCATCCTCCAGCACCCTCCAACTACTTACTCTTTCCCCCAGCCCTTCATCACATGCTGTTATATCAATGAATGACGAACCCCCGTCACCCCTCACGAAGGTGGGCAGTAGTCCATCATTCAACACCACCAACCCGTTGGATGTCAACACTTCCTCCAGGATCTCCCCTCTCCTGTCCATTTTCTCCCCCTCCCCATCCCCATACAGTATTCTTAGCATTGAAGTTACCATTCTCCTTATGATCCTCCTTTTTCCTTTTGACACCCTCAGATCATCCTCCAATCCTGTCATGCTCCTCTCTCTCATATTCTTCCAGGCTGACATTTGGGCTTATATACACACACTCCCTTTTCATCTTAACTAATTAAATATTTACAAAATTATTGTTCAATATTATTAGCTTGAATACACTCATAATTTATTTTAATCTAATGCCCTCGGTTTATTTTGGAAACTCCAACGTATGTTTTCATTTCAAATCCTTTGACATATAATATACAATTAATCAAATTTCGCGATTAGCTAAAGCTTTTTGAACTGACAGGAAATGTAGCTTGGTATATTATGCGTCACTGGAGTTTGGAGAAATTTTAACCTCGGAAAAAGTTTCACTTTAACAAAAATTTGTAAATGAGGATGTGACTTTACATATTGAAAGTGGAATAGCATGGAGGCGAATGACTCATTTGCGAGTAGTTTCTTTTTTAAAAACAGTTTTGTTGTTAAATGTTATTTGCGGTTTCCATTAGAGGAAGAGTTTTCATTATTGGTATATTGATTTTAATAGAAACGGATCTGCTTTATACCTGAATTCTGAGTACATAAATAATATTTTAACAATAAGGTACCCATTACAATAACATGTTATTTATCTAATTGAAGATTATAAAGTTGGGATCTCATATTTCCGGACGGACTATAATTAAAATTTGTTAGAAACTAAATACCTAAATACTTAACACCTGATAAGGTTCGATGCTATTGGCGTTTGTCAAAATTTTACCACCAATAGCAGCCGAGTAGGCAGGGTATTATTACTCTGTCTCTCTTAGTTGGTAATTTCTGGGACATCAAGTTAGCTGTACTTTACTCTTGAGTAAAATTTCTATTTTTTGACAAACCTCGTGTATGCCTTGAAAAAATTGATATCTGATGGTAGAATTTTCAGTTTTGAACCATGCAGAACTTTCTATCAGGAATAAATTTTTTTCATAAAACCAATAATAAAAAAGTTTTCCATATGGTTCCAGCTTAAGTAGATACTTAAATTTGGATAAAAATAGTATTTGTAACTTTCATGCAAATAGGAATGCAAAATATTTTTAAGCGTTCCTATGAAAAGTTTTTTAATTTTCCTAGTCGAAAACTTTTCCAAATGGAATTTACAGCATTTAATTAAATTCTTCACATCTCGAAACTTCATTAATCGCAATGAAGTATTGAAAATATTTTTCAATATACAAATTAATTGATCTGTTGGTAAAGTTGGAATGAATGATATCTTAAAAAGTTTTTTACTTAATTACAGTTTCCTGTAAAAACGGTCATATTTTAGTAAAGCGTTTTATCGATAGATGTCGAAGATAATAGTTTAATGCTGTTTTAACGCCATACACAGATTTTGAAAAATACTTTTTTCAAAGAACAGAGACCGTTCACTAAGAAGCAACAACTACTTCTCGGGCTATATGCCCCGACAGACATTGAATTACTCTTCTAAGTTCAGCGGGGTTGGTATATCTGCAAGATATAACTATTAGCTTTGCGTGCCTGTTAGGCTTACAGTGCCCTGTTAACATATCTACTACGGCTTTGACAGTTTTCCTATCTTTGCTTATTAGGTCTGCCGTAAAAGTTGGCGAGTGTCCTCTACTGAACTGTTTCGCCTGTATCTGTCCTGGTGAGATTACCCACCATTCAGGAAGTTTCTGTGCAACCCACTTCCTTGTGGCCATATTTATTATCGACTTTGCGACGCTGCAGAAGGGTTACGGTCCAATGAATGGCATTGATGAGCCTTGTCTGGCCGTTTAATCCGTCAATTCGTTGCCCTTATGACCCTCGTGCCCTGGTACTGTATTCTTTTTAAGTCTGGGAATGGTGTTGAATATAGAAGGTTCCTTAAAAATCCTTCTTCTCCTTAGTTTTTTTGCGTTTGCAGTTACAGAATGTGTCCTTAAGAGAGTCCCTTGGTAGCAGTATTAAATATCTCCTAAATAGATCAAGCTAGACTCCGCCTTTGAATATAACCTACAAAACTTTCTAAAACGCTAACGCAAGATAGGATAAAAATCGGTTATCAAACGTTTTTCAGAGTTCAGCACATCCAATCTAAATTATAGCATTCGCCGTGAAAATGTTTTTAACTAATAACGAACATTTTAACAGGTTAAAACATTGTGATTCACTAGGGAAAGCGAGGTTATGGTTTAACGAGATAGTTAATTTTTGTGAAATTAAATAATAAACATTAATTTTCCAATTAAGATATTTGAGTCGTGGATAGTTGTTTTCATGAAAGTTGCGAGGAGAAATATATGACGGATACAGATGCTGCGCAGTACAGTGTGTCCCATTTTGGGTGAGACGTTTCACAAAAAAATGAGTGTGCTTTAGACCACACAACTGAAGTAAAACTTCTTTCGATCCTATTTTAAAAATTTGCTGAAGTAAATTGTAGGAACGCGAGGCCGAAATACAGAAGAGTAGCAAGGAGAAAGAGAGAGAGAGAGAGAGAGAGACAAGAAAAGGACAGATAATCAAACTCGCCCCAATGTCGAGAGTAGAATGCCGCGTATTAGTAGAGGAAGAAAATAGACGATGAAAAAAGAACGCTGCATATGACGCTACGACGCCAGCAACTAGTATGAGATACGCACTTACAACCTTCTTGATTCATTATCAGTTGATTGGGTCTCACTAGGTTTAAAATATTTCCTTGAATATGTTGTCACACACTTTTTATGCACAATTTCCGTATATAATTTCTTCTTAGTTGATGGTCCTGGAGCACCGCTTTCATATTCAGAGTCTGTGTCACTTCCTGCCATAATTTGTTATTATTCACAAAATATGAACTTTATTATGAATTTACAGTTTTATTCACTTTAAACGTAAAATATTTAATGAATTGAACAAAATATTAATTTATAAAATTGTTCAAGAACGAAATGAAATTACAAAATTATCAAGAAATCACCGTCTGCGTAACGCTAGCAATCTCCCAAACGAACTACTGACTGAGATATATATATATATATATATATATATATATATATTTCATGCACTGGCTATGAGAGGAAACGAGAAAGAAAATGTGCGCGCGCATTGCTCTCTCTTGCCTCTAGAGTAATATACGAAACGTAACTCTCTCTCTTTCTATCTTCACTAACCCATATCTCCCTATCAACTTTCGTTCACCTCACCCGATCACACTTTTCGTAACGCTCTCGTCACGCATTCACCAGCCTACTCACCAAGTCAAGCGTGCGTAAGTTTTACTTCAAAAAGTAGCAACGTTTCGCGAAAACCCCACGGCTCTATCTTTATTAATAGCCGAGAAACCCTGCAGTCTTACCCAATATGGGACAAACTTATTTCTAATTTTTTACAGTGACGTCGCGTCGTCAGAGCACAAAATAAATTTTAACCAGAACGTTCACTTCGCGGTATCCCTTTTAATGAGGCTTTGTGTGCTATACCGACTGATTTATGACCTTGTTCTAGCCGGCAAAAAATTTCGGTTTCACGAATTTATATTACAAATAAGGTTTAGTGTAAGTCCGGTAGAGATGCCACAATGAAGAAGAACCAGGTTCTATTTACAACGTAGACGAGACTGGTCTACAACTTAATACTAAACCTTCGCTGGTTATGACTGAAAAAGGTTCCAAGGCTGTAACAACCCCGACGCCTCAAGAAAAAGGTGAAGCTTTAACAATCGTATCTTGCTGCAATGCTGAAGATTTATTTTTACCTCAAGCCTGCATATTCAAAGATACTAATAAGAAATCAGAATTTGAAGTGGATATATTTACAGCGTACACGAGACTGGTCTACAACTTAATACTAAACCTTCTATGGTTACAGGTGAAAAAGGTTCCAAGGCTGTAACAACCCCGTCGCCTCAAGAAAAAGGTTGCTTGCTGCAATGCTGAAGATTTATTTTTACCTCAAGCCTGCATATTCAAAGATACTAATAAGAAGCTAGAATTTGAAGTGGATATGCCACCAGCATCCTTTGTTAATATGTCAAAAAAGTCGGCTATATAAACGCAGTATTGTTTCATCGTTGGCTAAAGGAGCATTTTTTACCTAGAAAGTCTCAACAAAAATGCCTTATGATTTTGGACGGCCATACCTCTCATACAAACGCAATAGATGTATTGACATTTGCAAAAGTGAATGACATAATTCTGCTTTGCTTGCCACCTCACACCACATACTATCTTCAGCCTTTAGACAGTGCGGTCTTCAAATCTCTTAAAGCGACGACTTTTGTCGAAGCAAGTAAATCTATGAGACTTACCAGGCTTAATTTTGGTAAACTTTTGAACGAGGCATGGGTAAAAGAGTCGTCTGTACACTCTGCAGTATCTGCTTTCCGATCTACAGGTACAGATACCTATATTTTTTTTGCTTTAGATAATTAATACATAATTTTTACAGGAATCTATCCTTACGATCCGAGCCAAATACCAGATTAAGCATTTAATCAATTCGAAACTGAAAGTGAAGTTAATCGTATGGAAAACATACAGGAAGTAGCGTTAAATGTTGCTACAATTTCAGCCACTGTTGAGTCACATTCTAGTTCAGCCGATGAAACTGGTGAAAACACTACTCAAGAAAATGATACTCCAGGAAAGTTGCTTACAAATAGTCTGACGCTATTAGTAATGTTAAAAGTAAAAGAGGTAACGTGGCTCAACTTTTAACATCTTGTGACAATATAGAGAGTTAAGAAACTTGAAATAAGCAGAAAAAAGAGAGCAGAGGCAGGAAACAATAAAGAAAAAAGTCTTTAAAGAAACTAAAGATGTCTATTCCATAAAGTGGAGCAGGTCCTTTTGGTATCAATTCGAAAGCAAAGGTGACGGCTAGATGAACCAAAAATAGAAGGGAGAGAAATTCAAGTGACACTTCAGATGAATTTTCAACACACGAGAGTATCTCTTTTGGTCAAGATGAAAATGACGAATTCGTGGGCTGAGGAGAGCAGTGGAATCTTACTAAGAAAAAAAATGAAGATTGGCTCCAGTGAATCCGGTGGTTACACGAGGGATGCACCGGATTCAGAAACATTTGCCAGCCATGTGGAATAGTAGATAGTTATATTCATTGGCATCTATACCGCCATAGATAGGCATCTCACCCAGACAATAAGGGAGAGATGCCTCTCTGAATTATTATTTTTTAATCACAATGTAATGATAGAAATGAGATCTTGAAACATTGCTAGTTCAAAACTGGTTGTAATATATGTGTCGTCGATGGATACTTGGTTAGGTTATAGGTGTGGAAGGGCCTCTGAATAGGTGGTGTTGCAGGTCACATGGAGGATCATTTCAAGAGAATGAAACAACTACTTCTTGCACTGGGATATGTTTGTTTTATTTACTAAATACATTAAACTACTTACTAAACTAATGCTATGCATAAGTACCTAGCCGTATAGCATACTTATGCGTAATGGTTACTAATTACTACTAGATGACTATTTAACTATAGATAATAGTTCTCTTCAAGCATTCTGCATCGACTTCCCTTTATGATAAATACTAAATGTATATTTATATAATCCAGTCAAGTTCGAGGAAACCAAATAAACATATAATTGTTTAGTGTTTCCTCACGCTTGAACTTGACAATAACCTTCTTAATTTATTTATATGATAATGAAATGTTCGAACGTTTTGTTGAAATAAGGTCAAGGGAATTTAATTCTTATTTTAAATATTTATTATTATATTGGGCCAAAAGGTGTTCTTAAACCGTTAAACGCAGATACATTATTTCCGAAAAGGTAAGTTATATGAGTTTATTTAATCAAACATATAAATATTTACCTAATGTAAAATACTTGGTAGGCTTACACGTTAATGAAGAATTTTTGTCAAAATATTTTATTTCGCATAAAAATTTTTGGTATACTTGAAATATTATTGTTTTCTTTTATTTACAACCTCAAAGAAATTTACAGTCCAAAACAATGTTGCCATGTATTAACTAAATATAAAATTTAGTGTATTGTGGGCAAAACCGACCATGGTCGTTTAAGAGAGCATTATTTTTATGTAAAACAAGCGTGGACCAAAAAAATGATTTGCCTCTGTGGCTTTGGAGAGGAACGATTTTAACGACTTCTGGGCAGAAATTGGGAGTGGTTTTTCGAACATTTTTAGGCCTCCGGGGGACTGGTCAGTAGCGTTTCGTATTTTAAGACTTTGGTCACATCACCTATGACCCTCCTATCAAATTAACCTCGAGCCGCCTCTGAGATTACCTACCATATTTTAAGAGTATATATTTCACCCACTCAGGTTTATTTATGTGTAATACTTTGAGTTCTCTAATAGGATTGGGAGTTAGTAGAGGTATTTAATCAATTCTATAGTACCCCAGGGTGTAATTTATGATCGAACTCGAACATATCTCACAAGTACAATATTGAGATAAGTAAAATAATATATTTTCAATTGAAATTAATATTTCGAGTGCGAAATGATCAATTTCAGACGACAGGCGATACATTTTAAATTAAATAGATATTTTAATGTTTCTATTTTGGTATTTATGTGCTTTTATAAAAAGTAAATTGAAGTATTTTTTTTTAGTCGATGCAGTTGGATACGTTTGAGTTACCTCGTCTATTAATCTGGGAGTGTTTCAGTTTCCATTAGCACACACACGCACACGATGCAAAAATACACTCGACTTCTCACAATATAATCTGAATAAATGCACAAAACCCAGTCAATCAAAAAGCGATGCAAACAATTCAATTGAAAAATAGTTTCAACCTCTAACTACGTGGAATCTTTCCATACTTACCAAATAAATTAAATAAAAAACAAATTCCACAACAGATACCTATATACGTTTTTTTATTTAAATTTAAAGCTATGGTCATTGTTACTATAAAAATATTTTGATATAAATCATGTACAAAAATATACACAATACTACTGCTTTCTTGCTATTGTATCAAAAATTTTGGAATTTGTGAATCCGAGTTTGATGTTTGTTATTATACGAGACAAATTTCCAGCAATTAAGTCAAGCACGTGGGGGATTCGGTAAGATCAATCAACTTCGAAAACGGCAGACGAACAGCCGAAAAAGATCAAAGCGACGATCCAAGCTAGGAGGAGCACCTACAAAAAGCACTTTTTAGTGTATTGTTTCGGGTACTTTTGAAATAGCTCATTTGCAAGTTACACAAAAGTAGACGGATGTGTTAGATCTAGGAACTGTTCTGTAGGATCCAGAGAAGAAGTCTCACTTAGGGTTGCGGGATACACTAGAAAGTATCGATATTAGGTATCGATACGGATCGGAACGTGAAGTATCGATACAGTAGAATATCGAATATTAATTTATCGATATTCGAAGTATCGATACGTTAACGATCCGAGATCTAATTTTTTCGGTAAAAAACACCTTTTTGGGGGGTGGAACAAGACATTATTGCGATTTCCGGCCAAAGTTGAGGTTCTAGAATGAAAAGTTGATAATAAAAGTTGTAGATCTTGGGAAAATCTACAACTTTTACATCAGTGACTTTTTCACATAACCTCAAAATTAGCTCGAAAAACGCAAAGAACTGCATTTTTCGTTTTTTTTTGGGGTTTCGTTACAAAATGTTCGATTTTAATGAAAATATTGTAGAAGGTAGCTTTGATAGTCACAAACCATGAAAAAAAATTTCAAATTTAAATTTTGGACATTTTTCGAGTTATGGCATATTTTCGGTAAAAAACACTTTTTTTGGGGGGCGGAAAAAGACATTGCGATTTCCGGCCAAAGTTGAGTTCCTAGAATAAAAAATTGATTATAAAAATTGTATATCTTGAGCAAATCTACAACTTTTTCATCAGTGACTTTTCCACATAACCTCAAAATTAGCTCGAAAAACGCGAAAAACTGCAAAAAAACTTTTAATTATTAGTTTCCTTAAAAAATGTTCGATTTTGATGAAAATTTAGTAGAAGGCAGCTTTGATAGTCACAAATCACGAAAAAAATTTTAGATTAAAATAACGTTTTTTCGGTAAAAAACTCTTTTTTTGGGGGGTGGAAAAAGACATTATTGCGATTTCCGTCAAAAGTTGAGTTCCTAGAATAAAAAAATGATCATAAAAGTTGTAGATATTAGAAAAATCTACAACTTTTTCATCAGAGACTTTTTCACATAACCCCAAAATTAGCTCGAAAAACGCAAAAAGCTGCATTTTTCGTTTTTATTTTTAGTTTCTGCAAAAATTGATCGATTTCGATGAATATTCGGTAAAAGGTAGCTTTGATAGTCACGAACTATGGAAAAAAATTTCAAATTAAAATATTGGAAATTTTTCGAGTTATAACGTTTTTTCGGTAAAAAACACTTTTTTTTTGGGGGTGGAAAAAGACATTATTGCGATTTCCGTCCAAAGTTGAGTTCCTAGAATAAAAAGTTAATTATAAAAGTTGTAGATCTTGAGAAAATCTACAACTTTTTGCTTGGTGACTTGTTCACATAACTTCAAAATTAGCTCAAAAAACGCAAAAAACTGCATTTTTCGTTTTTTATTTTTGGTTTCGTTAAAAAATGTTCGATTTTGATGAAAATTTAGTAGAAGGTAGCTTTGATAGTCACAAACCATGAAAAAAAATTTCAAATTGAAATATTGGAAATTTTTCGAGTTATAACGTTTTTTCGGTAAAAAACACTTTTTTTGGGGGGGTGGAAAAAGACATTATTGCGATTTCCGGCCAAAGTTGAGTTCCTAGAATAAAAGATTGATTATAAAAGTTGTAGATCTTGAGAAAATCTACTTTTTCATTAGTTACTTTTTCACATAACCTCAAAATTAGCTCGAAAATCGCAAAAACTGCATTTTTCGTTTTTTATTATTAGTTTCCTTAAAAAATGTTCGATTTTGATAAAAATTTAGTAGAAGGTAGCTTTGATAGTCACAAACCATGAAAAAATATTTCAAATTGAAATATTGGAAATTTTTCGAGTTATAACGTTTTTTCGGTAAAAAACACTTTTTTTTTGGGGGTGGAAAAAGACATTATTGCGATTTCCGTCCAAAGTTGAGTTCCTAGAATAAAAAGTTAATTATAAAAGTTGTAGATCTTGAGAAAATCTACAACTTTTTGCTTGGTGACTTGTTCACATAACTTCAAAATTAGCTCAAAAAACGCAAAAAACTGCATTTTTCGTTTTTTATTTTTAGTTTCGTTAAAAAATGTTCGATTTTGATGAAAATTTAGTAGAAGGTAGCTTTGATAGTCACAAACCACAATTTCAATTAAAATATTGTAAATTTTTCGAATTTTGACGTTTTTTCGGTAAAATACACTTTTTTAGGGGGTAAAAAAGACATTATTGCGATTTCCGGCAAAAGTTAAAATCCTAGGAAAAAAAGTTGATTATAAAAGTTGTAGATCTTGAGAAAATCTACAACTCTTATATCAGTAACACACATAACCTCAAAATTTGCTCGAAAAACGCAAAAAACTGCGTTTTTTTATTTTTAGGTTCGTTAAAAAAAGCACGACATCATTTCACGATATCGCTCATCACTATATATAACGCCACTTGCCGCTACCACTAAAAATCCCGTATCGCAAGGTATCGATACACTACAAATTTATCGATACTTGCAATGCATTGAAAAGCATAGTATCGATACAAAATATCGAGTATCGGAAGTAAAAGTATCGATACGCTGGAATATCGGATAGTATCGCGCATCCCTAGTCTCACTTCACGACGGCTGAGTTAGATATGGCGTGGTCCAGTTATTGACTTATACAGCTCTAGAAATCCCAAAAAAATCGCTCATCCTTAACAAGGATAGCTGACATTAAATTGATATCAATAAAATTAGACAACAGATATCGAAGAATAAATATATATAATTCAACGCTTTACAACAAAGTTTTGAAAAATATTTTTAATAATAATAATAGATATTTATTCTTCGTTATCTTTTGGTAAGGCGCTTTACTAAATACGACAATTTTACAGGAAACTGTAATAATTCTTTAAAATTAGACAAGCAAAACGCTGGTTTTATTATGAGATAACTTTAGTACGTGTGTGAAGCGACTTCAGCACAAGGTAAGTTTATGAATATTAAATGAGGTTAATTAATTGACATTTGAAATTCTGCACTAGCTAATTTGGAAAATATCTCCAGCAACCCATAGAACACAGGTTTATTAGTATATTTAATACCGGGTGTCCCAGAAGTTTCCGACCCATTTTAATTGCAAAAATCTTGAACTCAGAAACGATAGGGAGGTGCGGTCTTAGATGAACAATTTCTTTTTATATAAAGTTTTTTCAGTATAAATGTTTAATTAGTGAAATCTTATATAGGGGGTTTTAAAAAAATGGTACTTTTAAAATGCAAATATCGTCTATTTTTTGAATGAAACACCCTATATACTTTCATTCTATCTGAAAGCTGAACTCTTCCCCTTTCGGAAAATGTATAATTTGTTGAAGTTTAGATGAAAAATGAATAAGTTATTTCATTTTTAATGATGATTGTTTATTAGATAAATATGTCTGAACAAAAAATGATCAAAAGAATTGCGTAACATTTCCGAGGTAATTTGTTGAAATGTTCGGACAATGTTGCCTCACAGTAGTTCCAAAGTCTCTGGAATAGGATTATAGCTACTATCTCTGATAAAAAAAACATACAAAAAAGTCTGGAATCGTCAAGTCTGGTGAGTGGACAGGCCACTCAATTGGTATGGCTCTCCTAATTCACTTATCTCCAAATGTTTCTGCTAAAGAATTTCTAGCCACAAGTGAAAAGTGTGGTGGCGCACCATCTTGCTGAAAGTAAACTGAATTTATGATGCCATCTTGTTCAAAATGTGGATATAAGAATAGTTTGGCAAGTATATCTGAAGCTACGGGGCATCGGAAGGGGGGGGGGGAGAAAACATGGCCGATATCTGTCATAAACGTACCAATAGCGTGCGGTACCTATTTTATAAAAGTATTAAAAATAATTATTATTATTATATAATAATTATTTATAGAAACTGATTTATGCTTTGCTTTAAAGGTAAGGTATTTTTCAAAACACGGTACCTATTTGTTAAAAACAAATAATGTTAAAAATCGTAATTGAATTCAATATGGATACGAAATAATAAGATACCAAGTAAAACTGAAAATACGAAGGAAAATATTGACATTATAAACGCCACTGGATAATCAATGTCAACCAATTGTCGAAGTGAGAAGGAAGAACACACGCACGCGCATGCCAATAGGAAGTAAGGTGGTTACCTAGCAACGGGGGTTCGATAAATATTCACCAATTGAGTTAGTAGGAGGGCGTGGTAATTATGATTTTCGCACGACGTTGCCCGGCTTGAAGGAAACCCATAATATATTTGGAAAAGTGTTCATCTTTTAATATTCAGAAATTGGAAAAATAATGTTAATAGACAAAATCCAATGAAACAAGCACATTAAAGAACTAACGTTTAATCATTATTGACATATTGTTAATATTAAAAAGTCCATTTTCTAATTATTATCACTACATACTTAGCACTAGGTTTTTCATAGTTAAACGTGGCAATATCGAATGTTTTCGACCGCATTCCTTTCATTCCTGTTTAAGAACTATTCAAATCGGAATTAATTTCTTTGACAGATCGTGTCAGTTTATTGAGATTGTAAAAATTCCAAAGCATACTTTAACATTGACGCCTCTAGAGATTAGGGATGTGAGATTAATGGAAAATAATCGATTAATTAAAAATCGATTTTTCTTTATTCAAAATTAATCGATTTGTCAAAAATAAGAATCGATTTCTACGAAAAATCGATTGTTTTTGTATTATTTTAAAAAGTACACGCTTTTCATATTCCGATATTAAACCTAAAATATTCATTCATTAACAATTTATCAGATAAAATTATATGAAAATTGTCAAAAATTTTGAAATATGGTCAATAATTGTCAATAATTGTCAAAAACTGTCAAAAATGGTCAATAATTGTCAAAAATTGTTAATAATTTTTAAAATTTTGAAAAATGGTCGATAGTCAAAAATTTTGAGAAATGGTCAATAATTGTCAAAAACTATCAAAAACTGTCAAAAAAGGACAATTATCGTCAAAATTGGTCAATAATTATCAAATATTGTTAAAATTTTGAAAAATGGTCAAAAATTCGGAAAAATGATCCATTATTGTCAATAATTATCAAAAAAGGTGAATAATTTTGAAAAATTGTCAAAAATGGTCAAAAACTGTTCAAAATTGACACTTATTGTCAAAAACTATCAAAAATGGTCAAAAATCGTCAAAAACTGTCAAAAATGGACAATTATTGTTCAAAATTGTCAAAATTTTGAAAAATAGTTGTTAATTGTCAAAAATTGTTGAAGTTTTCGAAAAACTGTCGAAAATTTTGAAATATGATCAAAAATGGTAAAAAATTCGGAAAAATGGTCCATAATAATTGTCAACAATTGTCAATAATTATCAAAAATGGTCAATAATTTTGAAAAATGGTCTAAAATTTTGAAAAATTGTCAAAAATGGTCAAAAAATATCAAAAATGGTTAAAAATTGTCAATTATTGTTAAAAACTGTTAAAAATGGACAATTATTGTTAAAAATTGTCAAAATTTTGAAAAATTGTTGATAATTGTCAAAAATTGTCTTTTTTTGAAAAATTGTCAAAAATGGTCAATAATTGTCAAAAATTTTGAAATATGGTCAATAATTGTCAAAAATGGTCAAAAATTTGGAAAAATAGCCTAAAGTGGTATGACGTTTTAATAAACTTACTTGGTAAAAATAATTTAAATAAAGAACAAGGTATAATATGCCTAATGAAAATCAAACTAAATGATGCATTTGCAAGATTAGCAGATCAATTTTCATTATCAGTAAATGGAGTTTCAAAAATATTCAAAACAATCCATTATTGATTGTTTTGAAATAGAAATTCAGAAGCCTACTAATCCTGTGCACCAGGCATTGACTTGGTCACAATACAAAAAATGTAACACAGTCAAATATCTTATATCTTGTACCCCTGATGGATTTGTAAATGTGTAAAAATACACGGCAGAGAGAAGTTTATTAAAAATAAAACTTTCATAAAAATGTTTACAGTTGGTAAATATATCTGTTATAAATGGTTTATCATAAGAAAGCCACTGACAGATTATTTCATTTGAAATTTCAAAATCTGGTTTTGCTACAACAAAGAGTCCCTTTTTTTATGTCTTGCCATCATTTGCAAATGAAGCTGAGCTTTGTACTTATTAGTAATTTCCGCATTTTTATTATAAGTCTCTAGACTTTTTGCTGTTGCTGGACATTTGACTTTCACTACATATTCATTTGTAATTGCATCAGGAGAAGCTCCAAAAATCGGATTGTCAGCAATTATGAATAATCCAGCATCTTTAAATCGATAAGTAGTCAATTTTAAATGTTGACATCTACGTTATTAGGAGCTTTATCAAAAAAGTGTTCCAATATATTTTTACATAAATTGAAAGAGTAAGACAGTGGCGAGTTATACATTAGGTCTGTCCAAACCGCAATCATAAACTGTCAGAAACGATCAGAGAATAACTAGTCATAGCAAACACAACGCGTAATTCCTGTCACTGATTGCAATGATCGACTACTCTCTGATCTGATATTTTAGGCTGATGATGGTGCCATCTATCGTTCAGTAGTATCTCGGTTACGCAAATATTCAAAAGTCTCAAATTTCACCGCAATTTACTTAAACCGTTAAGTGAAAAAAAACGCTTAAACCCACAGAACATACCCAAGTCTTAAACCGCCACCTCTCAGTGGCTATGTAGCAGAATAGCGTCAGTCAAAAAAGTGCTGGACAAAACAGCGCTAGGTTAAAATAGCGCCGCACAAAAATAACGCAGAACAAAAACAGCGGAAGGCAAAGTAGCTTATTCCCATCCCCTTCTCGAAAATATATCAAAGAATTTGTATTCCACATAAAGTTTTCCCAAAAGAGGAAGGAAATAAGCTATTTTGTCTGCCGCTGGTTTTGTGCTGCGCTATTTTGACTGACGCTATTTTAATCTAGCGCTATTTTGTCCAGTTCTATTTTGACTGACGCTATTTTGTTACAGAGCAGTATATATGCATCTCTCTTTTTGGGGTCTCTGTTCTTCTCATTAGGATGACAGGCTATTTACTTTTTTAGACAATGCAAAAAGTATCCTGAAAAATGATTTAACAATAAAAATTTTCTTGAAAATTCTTCGAGCATCCTTAAAAACAGAAATACAGTTTTATTTATATCCTTGTGTACCTTTTTACTTTTACTTTTTCATTAAAATACTCAAAAAGACCTATAAATAAGGTTTTCAAAATAATACACTTTTATATTCACTTCTAGGACTGCCGGTATATATAAATATATATTAATCATAGATATAATAAACAACTTTACTTGTTTAACGGGGTGACTAACTAATAAATTTTGTCGATTTATATTCAGTAGCGTGTTGACTTTCGAATAGGAAATATCGGAAATATCGTTCAAAATTAACGTGTATCGTGAAGTGTAGTGAATAGTGCCTATATGGATTACTTGGATTACAATCTGATACATTTGCGGTGAGTTTTCATTTTATTTACTGGTAGTTATTGGTAATACTGTTTTTTAAAATATTTTTAATCACATACGAACAATTTTATTACTATAAACAATTGATTTTTAATATATCAACGAAGTATTTTACAATTGTTTATTAGATTTTAAATTTGCTATAATCCATTTCTGCTCTCTCACTATTTTTTTATACCAAAATTTTAAAATACTGAAAAGGGGGCCTGTTTATATTCCTAGCCATGACAAATTGTTCGTATATAAGTGGTTAGTCATGATAAACTGTATATATTTCTACCTCTTATTGGGGCTCCTATAAGAAATATTAAATGACAATTTATATGTGTATGCTTCCATTGTTTCTTAATATACAGAATTGATATATATTGTTTATTTATAATCCATTTTTGCATCCTTTTAATGTTTTTTATACCAAAATACTTAGAATTCTAAAAAGTCGGCCGGTATATATTCCTAGCTATGACAAATTGTTCTTATATAAGAGGTTAGTCATGATAAACTGTATATACTTCTACCTCGTATAGGGGCTCCTATGGGAAATATTAAATGACAATTAAAATGTGTCTGCTTCCATTCTGTTTATTAACATACTTTAAAAATTAGTTCATTTTATTCATATAAAAGTTTAGCAAAAATATCAGAAAAAAATATCAGAAAAATATCTGTAGGAGAATCAATACGAGGTAGGTATATGTACAGTTCTCCATGACTCATCTTAAATAACCGAATTTTCTTTAATATTTTATACTACATACCGGGTGTTTCTGAATTTATGCAAAAAAATTCATGTGGTGATTGCCCGTATAAAATTATAATAGGTCTTTTATATGAAAAAATTTCCTCACTCCACTCCCTTCCGAGATATCACCCCTAAAAAGAGGATGAGTGAAATTGAGTTTTTATTTCTTTTTTCTCAAATTTAAGTAAAGATGGAAACTTCAAATTTTGTGAATTTCGTGCACTCGCAATTACTTACCACCTGTATTTTCTCAACATTCCTGTTACTTTATAAGGGAGTGAAATTATCAACCCTTACTTTATTTAATATCAAATTTTTTTTCGAGATTGAGTTTTGTGAAATAAAATTATTATTTAAAATCTCTATTGTCTTGAAAAAATTTTTTTACTCTCGAAGTTTTTTCCTAGATTCAATAGATTCGGAGAAAAATTTTTTTTAAATCTATTGTATTTAGGAAAAACAGTTTTTCAAGACAATAGAGATTTTGAATAATATATTTATTTCACAAAACTCAATCTCGAAAAAAAATTTGATATTAAATAAAGTAAGGGTTGATAATTTCACTTCCTTATAATTTATAAGGAATGTTGAGAAAATACCGGTGGTTAGTAATTGCGAGTGCACGAAATTTACAAAATTTAAAGTTTCCATCTTTACTTAAATTTGAGAAAAAAAAACTCAATTTTATTCAGGGTGATATCTTGGAATGGGGTGAGATTAGGAGATTTTGTCATAGGAAAGACTAATCATAATTTTATAAGGGAAATCACCTGAATTTTTGCGCCTGAATTTAGGAACACCCTGTATACATAAAATATTTTTTAATGCTGATTTTAAACTTACGAACTTATAATAATTTTACAAACTGCGTATTTTAATTTAATGCCCAAGATTCCTTTAACTGAAGTAACAAGCCAAAAAATTATTATACAGGATGATTCTTTATGAAATGACCCTAGATGCCTTTGTTTTTTTAATCGTAAATGTTTTTGTTTTTGAGAAAACATGATTTTTAAAATTATTAGTTTAGTTAAATTATTTAGAATCGTTCGTTAATAAATTATTTTATTCTTTGTTTTAGGTTTCGTAAAGTATTGGTCTACTCCAAAGGAGTGTGAGTATACAGTAATTCTCAATTTCTATCAAATAACATCATATCTCAGTATCATCCTGCCTTTCTTTTACAACAAGATACTTTTTTCAAAAGACATGTCAATCCGAAAATTTTCTAAATACTATGCCTTTCGTTAATAAGTTGGTACTTTTCAAAAGACATAGGTAAGCTATGTCATTCCTCATATTTCCTAAATACTATGCCTTTCGTTAATAAGTTGGTACTTTTCAAAAGACATTGGTAAGCTATGTCATTCCTCATATTTCCTAAATACTATGCCTTTCGTTAATAAGTTGGTACTTTTCAAAAGACATAGGAAAGCTATGTCATTCCTCATATTTCCTAAATACTATGCCTTTCGTTAATAAGTTGGTACTTTTCAAAAGACATAGGTAAGCTATGTCATTCCTCATATTTCCTAAATACTATGCCTTTCGTTAATGAGTTGGTACTTTTCAAAAGACATAGGTAAGCTATGTCAATCCGAACATTTTCTAAATATTATGCCTTTCGTTAACAAGTTGGTACTTTTCAAAAGACATAGGTGAGCTATGTCATTCCCCATATTTTCCAAATACTATGCCTTTCGTTAATAAGTTGGTACTTTTCAAAATACATAGGTAAGCTATGTCATTCCTCATATTTCCTAAAAACTATATTTTTCGTTAATAAGTTGGTACTTTTCAAAAGACATAGGTAAGCTATGTCATTTCTCATATTTTCAAAATACTATGCATTTCGTTAATAAGTTGGTACTTTTCAAAAAACATAGGTAAGCTATGTCAATCCGAACATTTTCTAAATACTATGCCTTTCGTTAATAAGTTGGTACTTTTCAAAAGACATAGGTAAGCTATGTCAATCCGAACATTTTCTAAATATTATGCCTTTCGTTAACAAGTTGGTACTTTTCAAAAGACATAGGTGAGCTATGTCATTCCTCATATTTTCTAAATACTATGCCTTTCGTTAATAAGTTGGTACTTTTCAAAAGACATAGGTAAGCTATGTCATTCCTCATATTTCCTAAATACTATATTTTTCGTTAATAAGTTGGTACTTTTCAAAAGACATAGGTAAGCTATGTCATTTCTCATATTTTCAAAATACTATGCCTTTCGTTAATAAGTTGGTACTTTTCAAAAAACATAGGTAAGCTATGTCAATCCGAACATTTTCTAAATACTATGCCTTTCGTTAATAAGTTGGTACTTTTCAAAAGACATAGGTGAGCTATGTCATTCCTCATATTTTCTAAATACTATGCCTTTCGTTAATAAGTTGGTACTTTTCAAAAGACATAGGTAAGCTATGTCATTCCTCATATTTCCTAAATACTATATTTTTCGTTAATAAGTTGGTACTTTTCAAAAGACATAGGTAAGCTATGTCATTTCTCATATTTTCAAAATACTATGCCTTTCGTTAATAAGTTGGTACTTTTCAAAAAACATAGGTAAGCTATGTCAATCCGAAAGTTTTCTAAATACTATTCCATTCGTTAATAAGTTGGTACTTTTCAAAAGACATAGGTAAGCTATGTCAATCCGAACATTTTCTAAATACTATGCCTTTCGTTAATAAGTTGGTACTTTTCAAAAAACATAGGTAAGCTATGTCAATCCGAACATTTTCTAAATACTATGCCTTTCGTTAATAAGTTGGTACTTTTCAAAAGACATAGGTAAGCTATGTCATTCCTCATATTTTCTAAATACTGATCCTTTCGTCAATAAGTTGGTACTTTTCAAAAGACATAGGTAAGCAATGTCATTCCTCATATTTTCTAAATACTATGCCTTTCGTTAATAAGTTGGTACTTTTCAAAAGACATTGGTAAGCTATGTCATTCCTCATATTTCCTAAATACTATGCCTTTCGTTAATAAGTTGGTACTTTCCAAAAGACATAGGAAAGCTATGTCATTCCTCATATTTCCTAAATACTATGCCTTTCGTTAATAAGTTGGTACTTTTCAAAAGACATAGGTAAGCTATGTCATTCCTCATATTTTCTAAATACTGATCCTTTCGTCAATAAGTTGGTACTTTTCAAAAGACATAGGTAAGCAATGTCATTCCTCATATTTTCTAAATACTATGCCTTTCGTTAATAAGTTGGTACTTTTCAAAAGACATTGGTAAGCTATGTCATTCCTCATATTTCCTAAATACTATGCCTTTCGTTAATAAGTTGGTACTTTTCAAAAGACATAGGAAAGCTATGTCATTCCTCATATTTCCTAAATACTATGCCTTTCGTTAATAAGTTGGTACTTTTCAAAAGACATAGGTAAGCTATGTCATTCCTCATATTTTCTAAATACTGATCCTTTCGTCAATAAGTTGGTACTTTTCAAAAGACATAGGTAAGCAATGTCATTCCTCATATTTTCTAAATACTATGCCTTTCGTTAATAAGTTGGTACTTTTCAAAAGACATTGGTAAGCTATGTCATTCCTCATATTTCCTAAATACTATGCCTTTCGTTAATAAGTTGGTACTTTTCAAAAGACATAGGTAAGCTATGTCATTCCTCATATTTCCTAAATACTATGCCTTTCGTTAATAAGTTGGTACTTTTCAAAAGACATTGGTAAGCTATGTCATTCCTCATATTTCCTAAATACTATGCCTTTCGTTAATAAGTTGGTACTTTCCAAAAGACATAGGAAAGCTATGTCATTCCTCATATTTCCTAAATACTATGCCTTTCGTTAATAAGTTGGTACTTTCCAAAAGACATAGGAAAGCTATGTCATTCCTCATATTTCCTAAATACTATGCCTTTCGTTAATAAGTTGGTACTTTTCAAAAGACATAGGAAAGCTATGTCATTCCTCATATTTCCTAAATACTATGCCTTTCGTTAATAAGTTGGTACTTTTCAAAAGACATAGGTAAGCTATGTCATTCCTCATATTTTCTAAATACTGATCCTTTCGTCAATAAGTTGGTACTTTTCAAAAGACATAGGTAAGCAATGTCATTCCTCATATTTTCTAAATACTATGCCTTTCGTTAATAAGTTGGTACTTTTCAAAAGACATTGGTAAGCTATGTCATTCCTCATATTTCCTAAATACTATGCCTTTCGTTAATAAGTTGGTACTTTTCAAAAGACATAGGTAAGCTATGTCATTCCTCATATTTCCTAAATACTATGCCTTTCGTTAATAAGTTGGTACTTTTCAAAAGACATTGGTAAGCTATGTCATTCCTCATATTTTCTAAATACTATGCCTTTCGTTAATAAGTTGGTACTTTTCAAAAGACATTGGTAAGCTATGTCATTCCTCATATTTCCTAAATACTATGCCTTTCGTTAATAAGTTGGTACTTTCCAAAAGACATAGGAAAGCTATGTCATTCCTCATATTTCCTAAATACTATGCCTTTCGTTAATAAGTTGGTACTTTTCAAAAGACATAGGTAAGCTATGTCATTCCTCATATTTTCTAAATACTGATCCTTTCGTCAATAAGTTGGTACTTTTCAAAAGACATAGGTAAGCAATGTCATTCCTCATATTTTCTAAATACTATGCCTTTCGTTAATAAGTTGGTACTTTTCAAAAGACATTGGTAAGCTATGTCATTCCTCATATTTCCTAAATACTATGCCTTTCGTTAATAAGTTGGTACTTTTCAAAAGACATAGGAAAGCTATGTCATTCCTCATATTTCCTAAATACTATGCCTTTCGTTAATAAGTTGGTACTTTTCAAAAGACATAGGTAAGCTATGTCATTCCTCATATTTTCTAAATACTGATCCTTTCGTCAATAAGTTGGTACTTTTCAAAAGACATAGGTAAGCAATGTCATTCCTCATATTTTCTAAATACTATGCCTTTCGTTAATAAGTTGGTACTTTTCAAAAGACATTGGTAAGCTATGTCATTCCTCATATTTCCTAAATACTATGCCTTTCGTTAATAAGTTGGTACTTTTCAAAAGACATAGGAAAGCTATGTCATTCCTCATATTTCCTAAATACTATGCCTTTCGTTAATAAGTTGGTACTTTTCAAAAGACATAGGTAAGCTATGTCATTCCTCATATTTCCTAAATACTATGCCTTTCGTTAATAAGTTGGTACTTTTCAAAAGACATAGGTAAGCTATGTCATTCCTCATATTTCCTAAATACTATGCCTTTCGTTAATGAGTTGGTACTTTTTAAAATACATAGGTAAGCTATGTCATTCCTCATATTTCCTAAATACTATATTTTTCGTTAATAAGTTGGTACTTTTCAAAAGACATAGGTAAGCTATGTCATTTCTCATATTTTCAAAATACTATGCATTTCGTTAATAAGTTGGTACTTTTCAAAAAACATAGGTAAGCTATGTCAATCCGAAAGTTTTCTAAATACTATTCCTTTCGTTAATAAGTTGGTACTTTTCAAAAGACATAGGTAAACTATGTCAATCCGAACATTTTCTAAATACTATGCCTTTCGTTAATAAGTTGGTACTTTTCAAAAGACATAGGTAAGCTATGTCAATCCGAACATTTTCTAAATATTATGCCTTTCGTTAACAAGTTGGTACTTTTCAAAAGACAGGTGAGCTATGTCATTCCTCATATTTTCTAAATACTATGCCTTTCGTTAATAAGTTGGTACTTTTCAAAAGACATAGGTAAGCTATGTCATTCCTCATATTTCCTAAATACTATATTTTTCGTTAATAAGTTGGTACTTTTCATTCCTATGTCATTCCTCATATTTCCTAAATACTATATTTTTCGTTAATAAGTTGGTACTTTTCAAAAGACATAGGTAAGCTATGTCATTTCTCATATTTTCAAAATACTATGCCTTTCGTTAATAAGTTGGTACTTTTCAAAAAACATAGGTAAGCTATGTCAATCCGAACATTTTCTAAATACTATGCCTTTCGTTAATAAGTTGGTACTTTTCAAAAGACATAGGTGAGCTATGTCATTCCTCATATTTTCTAAATACTATGCCTTTCGTTAATAAGTTGGTACTTTTCAAAAGACATAGGTAAGCTATGTCATTCCTCATATTTCCTAAATACTATATTTTTCGTTAATAAGTTGGTACTTTTCAAAAGACATAGGTAAGCTATGTCATTTCTCATATTTTCAAAATACTATGCCTTTCGTTAATAAGTTGGTACTTTTCAAAAAACATAGGTAAGCTATGTCAATCCGAAAGTTTTCTAAATACTATTCCTTTCGTTAATAAGTTGGTACTTTTCAAAAGACATAGGTAAGCTATGTCAATCCGAACATTTTCTAAATACTATGCCTTTCGTTAATAAGTTGGTACTTTTCAAAAGACATAGGTAAGCTATGTCAATCCGAACATTTTCTAAATATTATGCCTTTCGTTAACAAGTTGGTACTTTTCAAAAGACATAGGTGAGCTATGTCATTCCTCATATTTTCTAAATACTATGCCTTTCGTTAATAAGTTGGTACTTTTCAAAAGACATAGGTAAGCTATGTCATTCCTCATATTTCCTAAATACTATATTTTTCGTTAATAAGTTGGTACTTTTCATTCCTATGTCATTCCTCATATTTCCTAAATACTATATTTTTCGTTAATAAGTTGGTACTTTTCAAAAGACATAGGTAAGCTATGTCATTTCTCATATTTTCAAAATACTATGCCTTTCGTTAATAAGTTGGTACTTTTCAAAAAACATAGGTAAGCTATGTCAATCCGAACATTTTCTAAATACTATGCCTTTCGTTAATAAGTTGGTACTTTTCAAAAGACATAGGTGAGCTATGTCATTCCTCATATTTTCTAAATACTATGCCTTTCGTTAATAAGTTGGTACTTTTCAAAAGACATAGGTAAGCTATGTCATTCCTCATATTTCCTAAATACTATATTTTTCGTTAATAAGTTGGTACTTTTCAAAAGACATAGGTAAGCTATGTCATTTCTCATATTTTCAAAATACTATGCCTTTCGTTAATAAGTTGGTACTTTTCAAAAAACATAGGTAAGCTATGTCAATCCGAACATTTTCTAAATACTATGCCTTTCGTTAATAAGTTGGTACTTTTCAAAAGACATAGGTGAGCTATGTCATTCCTCATATTTTCTAAATACTATGCCTTTCGTTAATAAGTTGGTACTTTTCAAAAAACATAGGTAAGCTATGTCAATCCGAAAGTTTTCTAAATACTATTCCTTTCGTTAATAAGTTGGTACTTTTCAAAAGACATAGGTAAGCTATGTCAATCCGAACATTTTCTAAATACTATGCCTTTCGTTAATAAGTTGGTACTTTTCAAAAGACATAGGTAAGCTATGTCATTCCTCATATTTCCTAAATACTATGCCTTTCGTTAATGAGTTGGTACTTTTCAAAAGACATAGGTAAGCTATGTCAATCCGAAAGTTTTCTAAATACTATTCCTTTCGTTAATAAGTCGGTACTTTTCAAAAGACATAGGTAAGCTATGTCAATCCGAACATTTTCTAAATATTATGCCTTTCGTTAACAAGTTGGTACTTTTCAAAAGACATAGGTGAGCTATGTCATTCCTCATATTTTCTAAATACTATGCCTTTCGTTAATAAGTTGGTACTTTTCAAAAGACATAGGTAAGCTATGTCATTCCTCATATTTCCTAAATACTATATTTTTCGTTAATAAGTTGGTACTTTTCAAAAGACATAGGTAAGCTATGTCATTTCTCATATTTTCAAAATACTATGCCTTTCGTTAATAAGTTGGTACTTTTCAAAAAACATAGGTAAGCTATGTCAATCCGAAAGTTTTCTAAATACTATTCCTTTCGTTAATAAGTTGGTACTTTTCAAAAGACATAGGTAAGCTATGTCAATCCGAACATTTTCTAAATACTATGCCTTTCGTTAATAAGTTGGTACTTTTCAAAAGACATAGGTAAGCTATGTCATTCCTCATATTTCCTAAATACTATGCCTTTCGTTAATGAGTTGGTACTTTTCAAAAGACATAGGTAAGCTATGTCATTTCTCATATTTCCTAAATACTATGCCTTTCGTTAATAAGTTGGTACTTTTCAAAAGACATAGGTAAGCTATGTCATTCCAAATATTTCCTAAATACTATGCCTTTCGTTAATAAGTTGGTACTTTTCAAAAGACATAGGTAAGCTATGTCAATCCGAACATTTTCTAAATATTATGCCTTTCGTTAACAAGTTGGTACTTTTCAAAAGACATAGGTGAGCTATGTCATTCCTCATATTTTCTAAATACTATGCCTTTCGTTAATAAGTTGGTACTTTTCAAAAAACATAGGTAAGCTATGTCAATCCGAAAGTTTTCTAAATACTATTCCTTTCGTTAATAAGTTGGTACTTTTCAAAAGACATAGGTAAGCTATGTCAATCCGAACATTTTCTAAATACTATGCCTTTCGTTAATAAGTTGGTACTTTTCAAAAGACATAGGTAAGCTATGTCATTCCTCATATTTCCTAAATACTATGCCTTTCGTTAATGAGTTGGTACTTTTCAAAAGACATAGGTAAGCTATGTCATTTCTCATATTTCCTAAATACTATGCCTTTCGTTAATAAGTTGGTACTTTTCAAAAGACATAGGTAAGCTATGTCATTCCTCATATTTCCTAAATACTATGCCTTTCGTTAATAAGTTGGTACTTTTCAAAAGACATAGGTAAGCTATGTCAATCCGAACATTTTCTAAATATTATGCCTTTCGTTAACAAGTTGGTACTTTTCAAAATACATAGGTAAGCTATGTCATTTCTCATATTTTCAAAATACTATGCATTTCGTTAATACGTTGGTACTTTTCAAGAAAACATAGGTAAGCTATGTCAATCCGAAAGTTTTCTAAATACTATTCCTTTCGTTAATAAGTCGGTACTTTTCAAAAGACATAGGTAAGCTATGTCAATCCGAACATTTTCTAAATATTATGCCTTTCGTTAACAAGTTGGTACTTTTCAAAAGACGTAGGTGAGCTATGTCATTCCTCATATTTTCTAAATACTATGCCTTTCGTTAATAAGTTGGTACTTTTCAAAAGACATAGGTAAGCTATGTCATTCCTCATATTTCCTAAATACTATATTTTTCGTTAATAAGTTGGTACTTTTCAAAAGACATAGGTAAGCTATGTCATTTCTCATATTTTCAAAATACTATGCCTTTCGTTAATAAGTTGGTACTTTTCAAAAAACATAGGTAAGCTATGTCAATCCGAAAGTTTTCTAAATACTATTCCTTTCGTTAATAAGTTGGTACTTTTCAAAAGACATAGGTAAGCTATGTCAATCCGAACATTTTCTAAATACTATGCCTTTCGTTAATAAGTTGGTACTTTTCAAAAGACATAGGTAAGCTATGTCACTCCTCATATTTCCTAAATACTATGCCTTTCGTTAATGAGTTGGTACTTTTCAAAAGACATAGGTAAGCTATGTCATTTCTCATATTTCCTAAATACTATGCCTTTCGTTAATAAGTTGGTACTTTTCAAAAGACATAGGTAAGCTATGTCATTCCTCATATTTCCTAAATACTATGCCTTTCGTTAATAAGTTGGTACTTTTCAAAAGACATAGGTAAGCTATGTCATTCCTCATATTTCCTAAATACTATGCCTTTCGTTAATAAGTTGGTACTTTTCAAAAGACATAGGTAAGCTATGTCATTCCTTATATTTCCTAAATACTATGCCTTTCGTTAATAAGTTGGTACTTTTCAAAAGACATAGGTAAGCTATGTCATTCCTCATATTTCCCAAATACTATGCCTTTCGTTAATAAGTTGGTACTTTTCAAAAGACATAGGTAAGCTATGTCATTCCTCATATTTCCTAAATACTATGCCTTTCGTTAATAAGTTGGTACTTTTCAAAAGACATAGGTGAGCTATGTCATTCCTCATATTTCCTAAATACTATGCCTTTCGTTAATGAGTTGGTACTTTTCAAAAGACATAGGTAATCTATGTCAATCCGAACATTTTCTAAATACTATGCCTTTCGTTAATAAGTTGGTACTTTTCAAAAAACATAGGTAAGCTATGTCAATCCGAACATTTTCTAAATACTATGCCTTTCGTTAATAAGTTGGTACTTTTCAAAAGACATAGGTGAGCTATGTCAATCCGAACATTTTCTAAATACTATGCCTTTCGTTAATAAGTTGGTACTTTTCAAAAGACATAGGTAAGCTATGTCAATCCGAAAGTTTTCTAAATACTATTCCTTTCGTTAATAAGTTGGTACTTTTCAAAAGACATAGGTAAGCTATGTCAATTTCTCATATTTTCAAAATACTATGCCTTTCGTTAATAAGTTGGTACTTTTCAAAAAACATAGGTAAGCTATGTCAATCCGAAAGTTTTCTAAATACTATTCCTTTCGTTAATAAGTTGGTACTTTTCAAAAGACATAGGTAAGCTATGTCATTCCTCATATTTCCCAAATACTATGCCTTTCGTTAATAAGTTGGTACTTTTCAAAAGACATAGGTAAGCTATGTCATTCCTCATATTTCCTAAATACTATGCCTTTCGTTAATGAGTTGGTACTTTTCAAAAGACATAGGTAATCTATGTCAATCCGAACATTTTCTAAATACTATGCCTTTCGTTAATAAGTTGGTACTTTTCAAAAAACATAGGTAAGCTATGTCAATCCGAACATTTTCTAAATACTATGCCTTTCGTTAATAAGTTGGTACTTTTCAAAAGACATAGGTGAGCTATGTCAATCCGAACATTTTCTAAATACTATGCCTTTCGTTAATAAGTTGGTACTTTTCAAAAGACATAGGTAAGCTATGTCAATCCGAAAGTTTTCTAAATACTATTCCTTTCGTTAATAAGTTGGTACTTTTCAAAAGACATAGGTAAGCTATGTCAATTTCTCATATTTTCAAAATACTATGCCTTTCGTTAATAAGTTGGTACTTTTCAAAAAACATAGGTAAGCTATGTCAATCCGAAAGTTTTCTAAATACTATTCCTTTCGTTAATAAGTTGGTACTTTTCAAAAGACATAGGTAAGCTATGTCAATCCGAACATTTTCTAAATACTATGCCTTTCGTTAATAAGTTGGTACTTTTCAAAAGACATAGGTAAGCTATGTCATTCCTCATATTTCCTAAATACTATGCCTTTCGTTAATGAGTTGGTACTTTTCAAAAGACATAGGTAAGCTATGTCAATCCGAAAGTTTTCTAAATACTATTCCTTTCGTTAATAAGTCGGTACTTTTCAAAAGACATAGGTAAGCTATGTCAATCCGAACATTTTCTAAATATTATGCCTTTCGTTAACAAGTTGGTACTTTTCAAAAGACATAGGTGAGCTATGTCATTCCTCATATTTTCTAAATACTATGCCTTTCGTTAATAAGTTGGTACTTTTCAAAAGACATAGGTAAGCTATGTCATTCCTCATATTTCCTAAATACTATATTTTTCGTTAATAAGTTGGTACTTTTCAAAAGACATAGGTAAGCTATGTCATTTCTCATATTTTCAAAATACTATGCCTTTCGTTAATAAGTTGGTACTTTTCAAAAAACATAGGTAAGCTATGTCAATCCGAAAGTTTTCTAAATACTATTCCTTTCGTTAATAAGTTGGTACTTTTCAAAAGACATAGGTAAGCTATGTCAATCCGAACATTTTCTAAATACTATGCCTTTCGTTAATAAGTTGGTACTTTTCAAAAGACATAGGTAAGCTATGTCATTCCTCATATTTCCTAAATACTATGCCTTTCGTTAATGAGTTGGTACTTTTCAAAAGACATAGGTAAGCTATGTCATTTCTCATATTTCCTAAATACTATGCCTTTCGTTAATAAGTTGGTACTTTTCAAAAGACATAGGTAAGCTATGTCATTCCTCATATTTCCTAAATACTATGCCTTTCGTTAATAAGTTGGTACTTTTCAAAAGACATAGGTAAGCTATGTCAATCCGAACATTTTCTAAATATTATGCCTTTCGTTAACAAGTTGGTACTTTTCAAAAGACATAGGTGAGCTATGTCATTCCTCATATTTTCTAAATACTATGCCTTTCGTTAATAAGTTGGTACTTTTCAAAAAACATAGGTAAGCTATGTCAATCCGAAAGTTTTCTAAATACTATTCCTTTCGTTAATAAGTTGGTACTTTTCAAAAGACATAGGTAAGCTATGTCAATCCGAACATTTTCTAAATACTATGCCTTTCGTTAATAAGTTGGTACTTTTCAAAAGACATAGGTAAGCTATGTCATTCCTCATATTTCCTAAATACTATGCCTTTCGTTAATGAGTTGGTACTTTTCAAAAGACATAGGTAAGCTATGTCATTTCTCATATTTCCTAAATACTATGCCTTTCGTTAATAAGTTGGTACTTTTCAAAAGACATAGGTAAGCTATGTCATTCCTCATATTTCCTAAATACTATGCCTTTCGTTAATAAGTTGGTACTTTTCAAAAGACATAGGTAAGCTATGTCAATCCGAACATTTTCTAAATATTATGCCTTTCGTTAACAAGTTGGTACTTTTCAAAATACATAGGTAAGCTATGTCATTTCTCATATTTTCAAAATACTATGCATTTCGTTAATACGTTGGTACTTTTCAAGAAAACATAGGTAAGCTATGTCAATCCGAAAGTTTTCTAAATACTATTCCTTTCGTTAATAAGTCGGTACTTTTCAAAAGACATAGGTAAGCTATGTCAATCCGAACATTTTCTAAATATTATGCCTTTCGTTAACAAGTTGGTACTTTTCAAAAGACGTAGGTGAGCTATGTCATTCCTCATATTTTCTAAATACTATGCCTTTCGTTAATAAGTTGGTACTTTTCAAAAGACATAGGTAAGCTATGTCATTCCTCATATTTCCTAAATACTATATTTTTCGTTAATAAGTTGGTACTTTTCAAAAGACATAGGTAAGCTATGTCATTTCTCATATTTTCAAAATACTATGCCTTTCGTTAATAAGTTGGTACTTTTCAAAAAACATAGGTAAGCTATGTCAATCCGAAAGTTTTCTAAATACTATTCCTTTCGTTAATAAGTTGGTACTTTTCAAAAGACATAGGTAAGCTATGTCAATCCGAACATTTTCTAAATACTATGCCTTTCGTTAATAAGTTGGTACTTTTCAAAAGACATAGGTAAGCTATGTCACTCCTCATATTTCCTAAATACTATGCCTTTCGTTAATGAGTTGGTACTTTTCAAAAGACATAGGTAAGCTATGTCATTTCTCATATTTCCTAAATACTATGCCTTTCGTTAATAAGTTGGTACTTTTCAAAAGACATAGGTAAGCTATGTCATTCCTCATATTTCCTAAATACTATGCCTTTCGTTAATAAGTTGGTACTTTTCAAAAGACATAGGTAAGCTATGTCATTCCTCATATTTCCTAAATACTATGCCTTTCGTTAATAAGTTGGTACTTTTCAAAAGACATAGGTAAGCTATGTCATTCCTTATATTTCCTAAATACTATGCCTTTCGTTAATAAGTTGGTACTTTTCAAAAGACATAGGTAAGCTATGTCATTCCTCATATTTCCCAAATACTATGCCTTTCGTTAATAAGTTGGTACTTTTCAAAAGACATAGGTAAGCTATGTCATTCCTCATATTTCCTAAATACTATGCCTTTCGTTAATAAGTTGGTACTTTTCAAAAGACATAGGTAAGCTATGTCATTCCTTATATTTCCTAAATACTATGCCTTTCGTTAATAAGTTGGTACTTTTCAAAAGACATAGGTAAGCTATGTCATTCCTCATATTTCCCAAATACTATGCCTTTCGTTAATAAGTTGGTACTTTTCAAAAGACATAGGTAAGCTATGTCATTCCTCATATTTCCTAAATACTATGCCTTTCGTTAATAAGTTGGTACTTTTCAAAAGACATAGGTAAGCTATGTCATTCCTCATATTTCCTAAATACTATGCCTTTCGTTAATGAGTTGGTACTTTTCAAAAGACATAGGTAATCTATGTCAATCCGAACATTTTCTAAATACTATGCCTTTCGTTAATAAGTTGGTACTTTTCAAAAAACATAGGTAAGCTATGTCAATCCGAACATTTTCTAAATACTATGCCTTTCGTTAATAAGTTGGTACTTTTCAAAAGACATAGGTGAGCTATGTCAATCCGAACATTTTCTAAATACTATGCCTTTCGTTAATAAGTTGGTACTTTTCAAAAGACATAGGTAAGCTATGTCAATCCGAAAGTTTTCTAAATACTATTCCTTTCGTTAATAAGTTGGTACTTTTCAAAAGACATAGGTAAGCTATGTCAATCCGAAAGTTTTCTAAATACTATTCCTTTCGTTAATAAGTTGGTACTTTTCAAAAGACATAGGTAAGCTATGTCAATCCGAACATTTTCTAAATACTATGCTTTTCGTTAATAAGTTGGTACTTTTCAAAAGACATAGGTAAGCTATGTCAATCCGAAAATTTTCTAAATACTATTCCTTTCGTTAATAAGTTGGTACTTTTCAAAAGACATAGGTAAGCTATGCCATTCCTCATATTTCCTAAATACTATGCCTTTCGTTAATGAGTTCGTACTTTTCAAAAGACATAGGTAAGCTATGTCAATCCGAACATTTTCTAAATATTATGCCTTTCGTTAACAAGTTGGTACTTTTCAAAAGACATAGGTAAGCTATGTCGTTCCTCGTATTTTCTGTTCTGTTTTTTTCTGCCCTTTCTCCCCTGTCGGTGTCATTGGGTTTGGAATTGTGAATTATTTTTTTATTGCAATTGTTAAGTAAGCCACATGTACCGACTTTTTTGTTTACGATTGACTTTTTCCCGCACGGATACACGCAGTATCACACTGTGAGAAAGTACTCGTTACCTAGGGTGTCGGTAAGCCTCGCTTGCAAAACGAGCAGTCATCCAGATGGGCGAGTACGCTTAAGTGTTTTCCGTTTGTCGAATGGGTATGGGTTGACAAGGAGGGGAAATAGTTGCCCAGTATGGGTTATCAAAATATCGTAAATTTCTAAGTTGGTATATGCAAAATGGCTATACTTGGCAAATTTATTACTAACAATTTTTTTCAGCGCTTCCTTTTCAGCACACTAACACTCTCTTACAGGCTTCAGAGATGTCATCAAATTTTTTGTACATTCTTTAATTTTGTTTGATTTTCTGTTCCAGGAATTTTTTTAGGGATGGATTTATTTGGAATATATGCATATATTTAAACTTGCAGATAGGCCTATCTAATAATTTTACTTTTTTTATGTCCTATTCTTATTAGGATAGGATTTTTTAGGTTACAAAAGTGACTTTGCAGTTTAGAGCTTCAGAATTTTCATTATTATTTGGTAAAGTTTTCTTTGCATGATTTTTTCTTAGCTGCATGGGTTTAAAATGTGCATGTATTGTAGGGGGTGATAAAGTAGTGTTGGTAATATTTTAATTATAAAATATTGTATGTAAAAATATCTTTGTTGTAATTCGTGTTTCAATTTTTCGGCTTTTATAAAAAAATGTAAATGTTAATATTTTATTGATATTAAACATATTTTTTTTATAATTGCTAAGTTTGCGTTTGTTTTATCCTGTTTGTAAATGTATATATCTGCACTTTGCTAGAGTAAAGATAAACTCTGGCTTAGTGCAGCCGGTAGAGAACATCCAGCTTTCAGGGGGTCGCATTTTATAGTTTTGTCTGTGATTTCCTCCGCCGGCGGGGAATATTTTCCATCGGTTGTGAATATTTTAACCGGTTGATTATATTTTCTACCGATAAAGGGAACAACTTCCAGTCGAGAAGGACAACTTCCAGCCGTGATGGGAAATTATTGCTTATATTTGGTTATAGATGGGTATTTAATTTCAGTTTTGTATCGCTTTGGTTATGTATATTAGGTAACAAAACAAATATGATATGTTGTGTTATTGTTAGATATTGAACTCCACTTTTACCATAGCTAATATAAATGCTGTTTCTATTTGTCTTTTTTACATTACTGTTCTACACTCTGAATTAAACTGTTACTTGAAAGATAACAGAACAGAGATATTATAGACAAATCTAATAATAATTATTAAGATGTTAGTTCTCTCCGAATTCCGGAACAATATATTTTTATCTTCTTATTTTACTTTTACCATTGTCTAGGATATTCAATGTGGTGTTAAACCGATACCAGGCTTTTAAACTGAATATTTTAGGAGAAAACTGGAAATTAAGAATTCCTAAATGTTTGCAACTTTCACTACAGATACGTCACGTACTTGAAGATGAAGCTAGCCACTTTCTGATTTGGATGTTTTATGCACTAATAGTTTTTTGTTTACAGTTTATATGAGCTTGACGTTTTAATATTATAAAAAAATAAAAGCATTGTGGTAATATCTTTTTAGTTAAATTTAGTTAGTTTTTCTCCAGAATAATCATATAAATCTTGTTTTGTAACATACTGCACAAACACAGCAGTTGCAACGCCTCGTAAAAAGTTTGTGACTGTGCCTGCAGTAGACGAAAATTGTGGTTTGATGCTACTAGAAGAAAATATAAACAGACTACTAGTTACTATTGCTGTGAAGTTGCTAATTATATATGTGTGTGTAGCCGTAAACATAAATCGGAAGCAAATTCGAACAATTCCTAAGTCATTCACTATAAAAGCAATATGACAAAAGCATAACCTATAGTTCATCACGATTTTAAAAAAGAAGACGTCAGAATTGTGGTCCTATGTCAACCCTTATGTAGCTAACTTCTCTTTTAGGTAATGTAGGTAACAGCATAAATGGCGAACTATTTAAATCATCCAAAAGTTGAATTTTCAAATCGACATAAAAACCTGGTGAGAATAAAAATATTAAAAATAATTGATTCCCCATTATGATTTTGTCCACCACATCATATTTTCTTTAAGTTTAACACCCCATTCTCATTATTACATTTGAATTGTTATCGAATCAAATAGATATTCTAGGGTTTTATAACTATGTAAAAGTGATAATAAGATAAGTTTAATTTCATTAATTTTAATTATATTCCTTTATTAACATACAGAGTGTGTTTATATACTGTCACAATATATCTTTGTAACTTCAGTAGTTTCTACCTTTTTTTCTCGTTGAGTTTTACATGCATTAAGTTTATTCTTTGTGAGGTTATTTATAAAATCACAATATATATATATATATGCAACGAAAAAATGTAATTCCTTCATTTAACTACCAAATAGCTCGATAGCGTGTACAAAACTTGGCTGTGAAAAAAATGGTACATCACAAGTTCAGGAAACATTTTAAACATAACCTACAAAGTTTCCAGAGCTATAAGCAATTGATTAAGTTCGTTGCCGGAATTTGGCATGCTCAAAATCTATTCAGCTCCCGGTCTATTACTAATAATAACAAAAAATTAGAATTTCATGCACTATCTTCATGATCTTATATTATTAAAGATACCCATTGTATGAGGAGAATTCAATAACAATGACTGATAAGAATCGTCACTAACATCACAATAGCCATTCAATCCAACTAATCCTGATTATACTTGTAGAAAGTCAGGATCGGACCTATTAGTTTTCACTATTTTCCAGTTTTTTATTCAATTTCCAAACTTCGACAAATATTGCCTTGGTTGTTCAGTATAATCAAGTGAAATACGTTTAAAAATAATTTAATATTTGGAATTATATTTATTCGGTACAAAACTTTAAATGTAGTGATTTGAAAAAAGAAAAAAGGCATACTACTAGTAGCGTAATATTAATTTTGAATGAAATGAAAATTCTGGAGGGTTAGTGATGTATGTTAAAGAATTAAAACCAATATTATAAATGAGGGACAGTATGAAAGATTGACAAACTTGGAAATAGAAAAAATACTGGAAACTGAGAACATAGAATGATAAAGGCATCCAGAATGAGATGGTTTGGACATATCAGAAGGATGAAAGAAGGTAGTAAAGTAAAGAGAATAACAGAGTGGACCCCCGTTACAAACAGACGAAAAGGTAGACCAAAAGCTAGATGGATTGACCAAATAGAGAGTCCTACAAAATAGAGACCTAGAAAAAAATGGAAATTAAAAACTGGAGGACAGGAAGGAATGGAGGAAAATCGTTGAAATGGCAACGAAACATGACAAACTTTAAATGCAAGCAGTGAATCAATGTGGATTGACTCTCCACTTAAACAAAAGGTTTATTTTTGCTGTTTTTGTTACGTAATTAATTTTTGGTTATTGTTATTATGATACTGAGTTTGTCAAAATTCTATATTTATGTATACCCATTTTTTCTAGCATCTTCGCTTAGAAAGTAGATATTGAGATGCAGTTATTACCATTTTTTCTTAAATTCCATCCTATTTCAAGTAAATGATATAGCATCGCATTTGAATATTCCCAAAAAAACAATTGTTCAATCAACGCCACCTAGCGACCGTTAAAACCACTGAAATAAAACGATGATACAATATTTTATTAGGCATTGAATTCCCTTTCAAATGACACCAAATTTGTCAAAATCTATAAAAGTTATAACAGTTTTATTGAGTCAGCTTCCCCACTCACCCCTACCAATTATTTTACAAAATAGTGGAAAAAGTACTGGAGCAAACTTACGTAAAATGATCTAATAATTACGAATATTCAAATTTTGTGGAACTATAACGGTACATTTTTTATAGAAAAATGATGTTTTTGTGTTATTATTGTGAACTACGCCCTCTAGCGTCGGAGTAGGAAATGTATGCGAGTTTGTACTACAGATTTTTTTCTCTAAGCTGTACGATGAATAGTTTCTGAGATACAGCGGGTTGCCTCTCTTAATCAGACACCCGGTACATAGTGTTATTACAACCAACATAACTGTAAATATTAAACAAATTCTACAACAGAAAAATAACATATATTACTCGACCGGTTCCACAAATAACATTTGCATCATCAGGAGTACATTATATAAATTGATATTTTATTAAATAATTATGGAAAGATTCCACTTAGTAAGGGTTGAAACAATTAAATAATAACTGTAATTGTCCATTTACACAAAATAACAAATTTAAAACCGAAAATGTTTACCAACCACGTGATAAAATAATTAATGTGACTACAATTATTGAATGACATTAACAATCACTTGTCTTGTCATTTGTTAATTTGTTTTAACCGAAATTAGTTGCTAAGATTCTGATTTGAAATGACTTTGTGTTTCTTTGAAAACCTTTATAATTTATTAATAGAAAATTATTCTTTAATAGGGTCATTAAGGAAGTTTTTGTGTATAGTGTGTCCCAAATTCGAGACATATCATAGGATCTCGAAAACGGTATCTAAAGTGATTTTTAAATTTAAAAAAAATCCAAGTCCGTATTTAAAAAAATAAGTTGATGATGAATGTTGGAATCCGAAACTTCAGATGGATATCTAGATTACATGATGTTGTAGACGATAAAAAATGACAATGAAGAAGTGTCAACTGTTTTTAAATGGTTCTACAAAAAAATGCAAACAAAAATCTGATACGCCTCGAATTTTGGGAAACACTGTACATTAATACGCAAAAATTAATCATGTTTTATGAAACGTAAATTCATTAAAACAGACCAGTTAGATAATTGGGTCGGTCCGTCCCGTACACGCAATATTATGTTAATAGATTCATTATCGAATGTTTTTTTCTCATTAGAGATTACAAAAATATCGTACATGTATATATATATACAGTACATGTATATATATATACACAGGAAACAGTAATTTGCAGTAGAATAGTATCAATTAAATTTAAAACGTAAGGAGATGAAAATCCCGTTCGGCGTGACGTTTCTTGTAATAATCTCAGTGATTTGCGTCAATGCTAGTCCAGGCAAACGTACCAGTGACCTTTTCGAACTGTCCATAGTACACTTCAACGATTTTCACGCTAGGTAAGAACAAAATAGTATATTATTTAACAAGCATATAATGTTGGGGCTATTATTAGGGGGGCTATTAAGTGAATACTAGCCATTATGAGCGAGTTGCCTGTTTATAAAGGAATTTATTTTTTGAAGTAAAACTTCTTTACGCACGCTTGACTCGGGGAGTAAGCTGGTGAATGCGTGACAAGAGTGTTACGAAAAGTGTGATCGGGCGAGGCGAACGAAAGTTGATAGGGAGATATGTGTTAGTAAAGATAGAAAGAGAGAGAGTTGCGTTTCGTATATCACTGTAGAGGCAAGAGGCTCTTCCTCTCATAGCCAGTGCACGAAAGTTTGCTAGCGTTACGCGAACGGTGATTTATTGATAATTTTGTAATTTCATTTCGTTCTTGAACAATTTTATAAATGAATATTTTGTTCGATACATTAAATTTTTTACGTATAGAGTGAACAAAATTGTAAATTCCTTTTAAAGTTCATATTTTGTGAATTTTCGGGTGAATAATAACAAATTATGGCACATACTCTCGAGTATGAAAGCAGTACTCCAGGACCATCAACTAAGAAGAAATTACGTACGGAAATTGTGCATAAAAAGTGTGTGACGACAAACATATTCAAGGCAAGATTTTAAACCTAGTAAGACCCAATCAACTGATAATGAATCACAAACGTAAGTGCGTATCTTATACTAGTTGCTGGCGTCGTAGCGTCATATGCAGCATTCCTTTTTCATTATCTATTTTCTCCCTCTACTAATACGAGGCATTCTGTTCTCGACATTGGGGTGCGTTTGATTATCTGTCCTTTTCTTGTCCCCCTCTCTCTCTCTCTCTTTCTCCTTGTTACTCTTCTGTATTTCGGCCTCGCGTTTCTACAATTTACTTAGCATCGAAAGAAATTTTACTTCAGTTGTGTGGTCTAAAGCACACTCATTTTTTTTCTCTTTCCCCCAATTTAGGAAGGTATTATAGGCTTACATATACCTATAATTTTTTCGACTTTTCAATAAATTTAAAGATACTATTTATTCCGCTTCTCTTATTTTTGGTGGGGTAACATTCATATCAGTGTCCGATTCGCTTTCCATATTATATTTTCTCGTAATTTCAATTCAAATTCAGTATAATAATTAAAATTCTTGCAATCAGCTATAAATTATTCAAAACATCACTCTATATAAAAAACTTGATGCGTTATTATATATGTATCCGTAGCGGAATGGTTTAGAGGTCTTACTGCGTGAAATGTAGAATTGTAGGCATAGGGTTCGAATCCTGGTCGCGGTGATAATTTTTATTTATTATATTGTGACATTTGTGTATGTTACAGTCAATTTGCGAAAAGACGCCATATATATACCGCGCAGACCGTTTAAATACAGACTGCCCAAATCAGACCGTTTATATAAAAAATATTTATTTCATAAATCGACTAGTCATTATATAAACAGCGTCGGCCGTATTATACTGCGTACTTATTTTTAGGCAGTTTGTGAAACAATTCAATATTTACATCTACAAACAAGACCGTAATAGAATTTTGTACTATCCCCAAATATTATTAATCTATGGTAAATAAAATAATTATTTCTATGCCTCACTATTTAGAATTTCTGTCTTGGTTAAAACAGATCATTGATTAATCTATCGAGGGCAAGGAGATTCATTGAAGAAGCCATTTTTTTAACACTGTCTACCTTCTTCAATGATTTTCCTTGCCCTTGTCGGCTAGTTGGAAAACAATCTACTATATTATTGGAGATTCCGTCACAGGGCTGGTTAGGAAATTAAACCCTTTTTCACAACTTCCAAGCTTCTCAAGGCTAAAATATAAACAAGTTCTATATTTACAATTATATATTATAATTATCGCGTATTGAGCTCTATCGAGTAAACATCGTTAAAGCAACAACAAATTTGTCTAATTCGTCTACGAGTTTTATCACCAAAATGTGATAAGTAAACGAATTCCATATTTTTGTTTCAGCATTTTTAAAATTGTAATTGGATTTTAATTATTCTACTAATTATTAGTGAATTCCATTGGTGTATCGGTAGGAAATTCTGCTGTAATAAGGTGAGCTCCTTTATAACTCTACTATCGTTCTCATTAGATGACTTAATTCAGATATAAAACGTATGCCCTTCTATCTCCCATACTCTAATCGAGTACTGTCACTTTTGGGTCATGAGTTTTCTTAGAGTATCCCTCGTAATCTCTGATAAAATTACTTTGAGTTACAAACCTCCACGAAAATACATCCTTCACAATATTCATCTCCACCGACTTGAATGTTTTGTCTGTAAACTCACCGTAGACTCCTGTCCTAAAGTCCCTAGTGGTCCTGTTACCAATCTACTCTCATCTAATCCTCCAAAGAATCCTGAACTCCCAACAACCTCTTCGGCTACTATTTTCCTCTCATTGACACTTCTCCAATCCTGTCTCCCCCTATTACTCCATCAGCATCAACTAACACATTCATAATCGCACAGATCTTTTAATAGAACTTTTAATAGAAAAATTTTCCGATACGCCCATTGCACGGTAATAAATTTAAAACCCGATCAATATTATGTAATACTAGCTAGATCGTTTTCAGTTAAAATCAGGACTGCTAATAATATTCAGAGCCACTCTACGAAACTTTTAGCTTTTAATTTTTTTTACAAACAAAATATAGATCTGCAGTCATTGATTTAGGATAGGAAAAAGTTATAAATCTGATCCGCGACGAATTTGGAGTGTCCCGTGGGATCGTGTGAGAAATGAAGACGTTCCCCGAAGAGCCTTTCTTGGAACGTTATAGAGATTATTTTTTGAGGTGAATGGGGTAAGAGACTAAAAAAAATTATTTTATCTACAAAATAATAGTAAAGTTATTTTTTTGATCAGTTCACGTCTTAATTAATAAAATTCAGATGTTTCTATTTAAAAATTTTCATGGGAATTTAAATCTTTCAATATTAACGAATGCTCTTTTGACGTTTAGATTAAAATGCTCCAAAAGTGCGTTACACTTTTGCTAAAAACCATCTTTTAATTCAAAATCCTCCGTCTCCTTTGTCTCGGGACGCTATTCATCGCTTTTGAATCCTCTGATAAGACGTAAATGCCGAGCTCTCCGAAATTAATTAAAAACCTAATAGAAAATTACTGCTATATAACAAAAATTACTGTTAGCAGGTACATACCGGATTGCCAAGTGTATTTGAGCCCCTTTTAAATGCCCGTATCTTAAAAAGTAATTCAGATATTAAGGTCCGGTTATTACCGAACACCTTTAAAAATAATTAAGTTTGTTTTCGAATATGTCAAGTTTGTATAGCTACTTCCGTTTAAACCGGAGTATACCTTTTTTTGATATACAGGGCAACTTTGTTATTTCATAAGCAACACCCTGTATTTGTATTATCTTTTAGAAACCTTAATCTATCCTCTTTCTTAAAATGTTTAAATTGTTAGAGTTTTTTGAATTCGTGTCAATGTTAGAGCGATTTTAAATAATTTTCCATACCCCAAAGAGTCGCTCAATGCAATTTCTTGTTCTGATTTGAGACTCGTTATACAAATTTTCCCACTCTCCATGTGGATTAGAAAATGGAGTTAGAAGATAATGGCACAGGGGATATCCACTGTCACCCAGCAGTATACCTTCACCCATTTCACCAGCTTCAAACCTCATTTTTATTAGTGAGTTGTCGAAAATATAGCTATCGTGAGTGGATCCTGGCCACCTTGTATGTATGTATGTATGTAGATTGGGGTGACATTCACTGAGACCTAAAAGATCTATTGTGCCCCCTTACTTCTACTTTGTTCATGAGGAAAGTCTCAGAGACTAGTAGCTCCTTCAGTCCTATTTCCCGGAGGAATTTTAGGATATCTGTAGGCTTTAACTTAGGTAAATGTCCCTCTTCTATCCAGTAATCTCCGAGGTGTTGTGCCCTAGGATTCTGAATTGCTGTGCAGTTCGCAAGTATGTGGATGGAGGTTTCTTCTTCCATACCACAGAATCTACATTCTTCTTCCTCCACTATTTTGAGCTTTTTCAGGTGCCCATTCAGGCGACAATGTCCCGTAAGGATGCCTGTTAAAACTCTTAGTGCAGTTTTACTTTGACTTATGCATTCATTTGATCTCAACAGGTTGTAGTCATCCAGAAGAATCTTTGATTTCCTAAGTCCTACTAGATCTTTCCAATGGTCAGATCTTCTCTTCTCTTCGGCTTTGCCTATTGATCCCAATATTACATTGGAGCTGATACCGCAAAAGGGTTCCGGCCCCCAAAAGGGTGTTCCAGTCCCCCTCTTTGCTAGTTCATCTGCTATTTCATTTCCTTCTATCCCTGTGTGTCATAGAATCCACAGTAAGGTGACTATATTGTTCTCGCCTAGTTCATTTAGTTTGCCTAGGCATTCCCACACCATTTTGGAACTGATTACACAAGAGCTCAGTGCTCTAATGGCTGCTTGACTATCCGACATTATGATAATCCTTTGCCTTCTATATCCTTTATCAACATTGAACTGGGCACACTTTCTTATGGCGTGAATTTCCGCTTGAAAGATACTCGGGGTTTTTCCCAAGCTTTCAGAGAGGCCACCTTAGCACAATTCTTAAAATTTTAAGTTTAGCATCACAGATAACTTGTGTGTTAACTGAAAAATATGACTTTCTATTTCTAAATATCTCGGATTGATTTCCTCCTAAAATTAGTTTAATTTAACTATAAGTCTATTTCAGAAAGGTATAGAGTCATAAAATGGGGAATTCCGTCCAGTTCGGCTCAATTTCGGTGTCGGCCATAGGCGTAGGTCTTGAAATAGTATTGTTTGTAATATTAAAATTTCAAGTAATTGCGTAAGAGAATTAGGAAAAGTATGTTTTCTGGCCTGAAGTGTCAATATCGAAATATTGTGTAGGGATTACTTAGGTAGTAGATTATACAGTTACGTTTTTCGATTAACAGGTACCGTTTAACCTTCTGTTAGTGCCTCTGCCTAATTCCAACCCCGTTTCAGATTCGGCTCAACCATGCGCCGCAAGGTGCCTTACCCAAAATTTTTAGACCTTTATAAGTATATTTGTTTAGTTTAACGCATCAGTATTTGCTGTTAAGCCGTAAATAGTGTTCACAGTATTATAAGATTAGTAATAAAATGGCGACATTTACACCAACGAAAAGATGTTCCAATAATTCTCCACTATCAGTGAATGAAAAACTTGTTATTTTAAATGTACACGATTGCATAAAATACGATTACCCGAAATTTACTGTACAAGAAACTGTCGACCGATGATCCCGAATGACTGGAGTTGGAAAGTCCACCGTTTTTAAATTATTGCGGGGGAGAAAGATAGCAGGCCAAGTGGAGCCTGCCAAGAAAAGTCCAGGCAGACCAGTAAAAGTCCTTGATGAAGACACCAAAAGTGGAATTCGGAGAAAAGTTCACTCTTTTTATTTTAAAAAAGAAATACCCACCCTAGATAAGATTTTAATGGAGCTTGGCCAGGATGACAGTATTCCGTTGATAACTAAAAAACTTTTATGGACCACTTTGAGAAATATGGATTTTGCCTGGGAAAAGCATAGCCGTAAAGCACTTTTACTGGAAAGCGATGAAATTGTTTGCTGTCGACGAAAATACTTAAGAAGTATAAAGCAGTACAGAACAGAGCAGAAGAAAATTTTTTATCTTGATGAGACGTGGATCAATGAAGGTTATACAGTACCAAAAATGTGGCAAGACAAAAATATAACCAGTGCTCGCCAAGCTTTCATGGAAGGCCTGTCAACGGGTATTAAGGTGCCTTCAGGTAAAGGGAAAAGACTAATAATCTTCCATATTGGAAGCGAAGAGGGATTTTTAAAAGAAGGTTTGCTAACCTTTCAGTCGTGCCATAAGGGAGATTACCACGAGGACATGGATTCGGATGTTTTTGAAGACTATTTTGGTGAAATGAGAAAATATCTTCCGGCTGATTCAGTAGTAGTTATGGATAACCGATTTATCATTCTCAACGCATAGAGAAGACTCCAACTTCATCTTGGAGAAAACAAGAAATTATTGACTGGTTAACCACCGAAAGTATTGTATTTGAAGATAATTTGATAAAAAAAAGAACTATTAGCTATAGCAAATTTACACAAACATCGTTTTATGAAATACGCCGTGAAAAATATAGCAGAAAAACATAGTGTAACTGTGCTGCACACACCGCCATATCATTGCGAACTAAATCCTATAGAACTTATATGGGCGCAAGTGAAAGGATTTGTAGCAAGACACAACACGACATTCAAAATGAAAGACGTTAAGCTACTGTTTGATCAATCCATTGAGGAGGTTGTAACGGTAAATGGCTGTACCTCACAGGGCACCAGCTCGAAGGGCTCCGGCTAGAGACTCCTCTCAAGGGTGATTCGACCCCAAGTTTATGCTGCACAAGTGTTACAGGAAGGTTGTAAAAGTTGAGGGCGCCACTACCTTTTTGACGATAAAAAGTACTAAAAACTAAGGCGGGAAAAGGTAGAAACGCCTTGTAAAATTTGAATGAAAGTTAATAATAGAAACGACTTATAATTACCCCGGGCGATATCTCCCTCAACTTTTATAGTTGAGGATTTATAATGAAAAAAAGAATTAAAAACAAATTTTTAATTTATTCTGCCACAGGAAATGAATAACGGAATTTGTACTTTTATAGGTACTTAGCTTATATGGAGTGGTTTCCTGGAGAAGAAGTCAGGTCTTGATCTGAACTGATGTGTTCTGTTCTAGGGCGGTATTTTGGGGTTCTATCCTCGGGTTGTATCCTAGCCTAGGGGCTGTGCTTACCACAGCTAAATCCATAAGATAGGTACTTAAGAGATGAAAGATAGCGAAAGATGATCTTTCCCCGTAGGTGGTCGATAACGGAAAGGGGTGTTTCACGTGGCGTTGAGAAAAATGGAAACGTCCGTTGGCAGACGTCAATTGTCTTACGGTCAGGGTTGAAGAGTTTGGGGATCACAGAACTATAATTGGAAGTGGCTAGTGACGACGAGCGCTAATTAAAAGGATTTATTCTGTAACATCGAAACAGGTCGATAGACATGTTACAAGGTGACACCAGAGAACTGGCGAAAAGCAGTCCAGCATGTCATTAAAGAAGAGGAGAAAATGTGGGATCTTGACTACTTGATCGATCGGACCGTCGACCCGTTAATTATAACGTCAAGAGGAGATGACAGTTCCTCAGATGACGAAGAATATTATGATTTTTTATAATTTAATTTCTGTATCATGTATTTTTTGTATAATGTTCACAAAAAAATAACCTAATACCTAATACTATGTACATAATGCCTAATTTTTATTCTGTTAAAATAAAATTCTTTCCTTTTTACGAATATCCTACCGGCACGCCTTTGGCACACTATTTTCAGTGTTTGTGAATGGATAACAATAGGCTAAACCCATATATTGACCCCATTTACAATGAAATCAATGCCAAACTATGAAAGTGGCTTAAATATTCGTTGGGTCACTCTGTGCTCCCTTTGCATACCTAATGAGGTTTTATTACTCTATACCTTTCTGAAATAAACTAACCATTTGATGATTTCGCAAATTTTTGGGGTGACCCGTTTTCCCTGACGCGCAGTGTATTTTATTTAAAAACGTTGTCAAACTGATCACACTGTATGCTCTGTGTGACCATTTATCTATAGTCAACATTTTTTTTCTACGACTTAATTGGTTCCTAACTTTTTAACTGAAAAATATGGGTATACTGTTTATATTTTAGTCGAAGAGGACTGTTGTTTTTACCAAAAAGTCTTGTTATTCCGTTGAAGTTATGCCTCTACGACGATTACAGGCAGTGTAGCTGGAGCAATTAGTGCGTTGGATACTAGAAGGTGTATCCCAGCAAGAAGTCGCTACGCGTTTAAGTGTGTCTCGAAGCGTCGTCAGTCGTGCTTGGGATCGACATGTTGCAACTGGAAATACAGAGTATACACATGGAGGAGGACGAGAACGAGTCACAACACAAGCTCAAGACTAGCTAGGAGAAACCCAACATTCACGACTTCAAGAATCAACAACTTCTTTAGACAAGCTACTGGACTAGTTATTTCTGGCCAGACTATCACAAAAAGGTTGCATATTCGTAATTTGAGGGCAAGAAGACGCCCTACATACCCACGGTTAACGGCGGCGCAGCGGAGCACAGCAATCGGAATCTTGAAAATTGGAGGCATTGTCTTTTCTCCGACGAATCACGATTTCGGTTGTATACGTCTGATGGTCGAATTTTAGTCTGGAGAGAAAGAGAACAGCGGTAAAATGCAAATTTAATGGCGCCAACCACTCCTTTCGGTGGAGGATCAGTTTGTGAGTGTTATGATGGCCTTACTGAGCTGCTGGTCTTGATTCATCAAACAATGACTGCTGTAAGATATCGCGACATGGTTATTGAGCCTATAGTCGTACCATTTGTTGGCGCCATGGGCGCAAGATTTGTTTTTATTGATGATAATGCTCGTCTTCGCCGAGCAAGACTTGTGAACAGCCAGGTAGAACATCATGGGTGTACTAGGATGGAGAGGCCACCCTGCTCACCAGATATGAATTACATCGAGCATGTTTGGGCTGAAATGTCCAGGCAATTAAATCGACTTGAACAACCTCCACAAACATTACACCAATTAGCTAACGCATTGAAAGTCATCTGGGCAGGCATTCCACAGCAGTTCATCAATAATTTAATAGATAGTCTTCCAAATCGAGTGCCAGCATTAAAGCGAGCCCGAGGTGGTCCTACACGTTATTAATTTTACCAACAGCAGTTGTAAATAGCATAATGAAGGAGCTTTGTATGATTTTATTTATTTTACTTAATTTGGCATTTTTTTTAAACACCCATTTTTCTTTATTGAATATTTGTTTTTTTGGGTTGCTTTTGTTATTCTCTGAATAAACTTTCAATCCACCAAAAACCGTTCTTTCTTTAAAATATTTACAAAGAAAATTCAGAAATTTGTATATTATCCACTTCAATTGTTGAGCAGTGTCTATATTTGTACATTTTTGACGAATTACAAATATTTTATTTACAAAATGTAGTGAAAGCTATTGTAATCAATTATTTCTTATAATTTGATGTACTAGAACGTACATAGCAAAATAACAACGTTTTTTGAAATAGTTGTCTAGCAACGTACATTTTCATCAGCAAAATATTTCCATACCTACCCCTTTGTTCTAAATTTTCGACAAAAAATTATAAAAAATGCTAAAAATTCGTAAAGAGGGGTTTTTTGGGCCGAAAAATAGACTGGCACATTTAGTTTTGTGATAAAATCATTATTTCGCCTCCAAATAGAGTCATGAAATTTTCGAAAATCCACTTTTCAAAACAAAAAATACTCATAACTCGACTAATAGGAAAGATAGAACGTTCTAGTCTTCACCAATCGATAGAGGGGACAATTTTACATATTTGAGTGAATTTTGAGTCTATATTTCCAAGGATTAAGGAAGTTAGAAAAAATCAATTTGTATCGCGAAATATTTCCATACCTACCCCTTTGTTCTAAATTTTCGACAAAAAAATTATAAAAAATGCTAAAAATTCGTGAAGAGGGGTTTTTTGGGCCGAAAAATCGATTGGCACAATCAGTTTTGTGATAAAATCATTATTTCGCTTTCAAATAGAGTCATGAAATTTTCGAAAATCCACTTTTCAAAACAAAAAATACTCATATCTCGACTAATAGGAAAGATAGAACGTTCTAGTCTTCACCAATCGATAGAGGGGACAATTTCACATATTTTAATGAATTTTGAGTTCATATTTCCTAGGATTAAGGAAGTTAGAAAAAATCAATTTGTATCGCAATACCTACCCCTTTGTTCTAAATTTTCGACAAAAAAATTATAAAAAATGCTAAAAATTCGCGAAGAGGGGTTTTTTGGGCCGAAAAATCGACTGGCACAATCAGTTTTGTGATAAAATCATTATTTCGCTTTCAAATAGAGTCATGAAATTTTCGAAAATCCACTTTTCAAAACAAAAAATACTCATAACTCGACTAATAGGAAAGATAGAACGTTCTAGTCTTCACCAATCGATAGAGGGGACAATTTTACATATTTTAGGTCCAAACACTCCATATATAAATCAAAAAGTGACATTTTATCAATAATTCTCCATTCTTTCTATATTTTCTTTAGTCCATTTCTGAATTATGTTGAAAAGTCTTTTACCCATCGGAAAATAAGTTTAAAATCATGTACAAAATTCCACCCGACATACAAGTTAAAATACACAAATACCGCGGAGCACTTGCACGAATGGGTGAGAATATAAATCAGCTGATGCGAGCCATGGACGCCACTTTATTGGCCTTGCGCCTTTCACTTTACCCCTACTCCGCCATGCGATAGATGGACGAAAAATTTGGAGACGATGTAATAAAAGTTTCACTTCAAAAATGGTTCTGACTTACCTGAAGGTTTGCTCTAGTCGTGAGTACCGTTCAATTTCCAGATGTTGCTGTCAGGTTCGGACGATGATGTTGGTTAAGTGACGTCCGTGGCAGGACAGTGATTTGATGCTGAAAAAATTGTAGATAGATAAAAATAAAAACCAATCTTTTATAGCATATCGAATAAAAAAAAGCGAAAATAATTTTTATTACAAAAAGCACCACATCAGTCGACAATTTCTGGTTGATATGGATAATTTAAATGTGGTAAAAGAAGATCGACATGTCACATATCGTGAAATTGGAGGGCATTTTAAAGACCACAATCCAAAAAATTTAACATGGAGAATTATCTGTAAAAAGATTAGTTTCTCGTTGGATACCGCATCTGTTGACGGAAGAACGGAGAGTAATTAGGGTGAATTGGTGACAAAAACTCTAAACCGGCTAAACGCAGGAAACTCAAAAAATATAACATGGTGAGTCATAACTATTGAGGCATAGGCTAAGGGCAATTTATTTGGACCAAAATATGGCGATAGGACCAAATATGCCTTAATAAAATATTGCTGTGGAAGTAATTGCCGAGTTTCGAAAAACCAACCCCCAACGACAAAAAATGATCCTCCACCAAGACAATGTAAGTTCCCACACAGCTAGAAAAACAATTGAGTTTTTAAAGCAAGAACAAAAAACACAGAATTGTTGGACCATCCTCCAGACAGTCTCGACCTAAGTCCCAGCGACTTTTTCACTTTTCCAAAAATTAAGAATGAATTGCGTGGATCATTGGTTCCAGTTCCAGTGAACTCCTGAAAAAACTCTTTTTTAAATGTACCAACAAGCTAGTGTTTCCAGAATTGCTTCCAAAGAATGCCGAAACGCATTTCTCTTCGTGGAGGATACTTTGAAAAACAATAGTGTTTAAAAGTTATCGAATGTTTTTTTCTATCTCTAAATGCAAAATATAAAAGACATGTTATTATTTATTTCAGGTTCGAGCAGATCAGCGCAGGTGGCAATACATGCAAAAATGCCGAGGAATGCATAGGAGGATTTTCTAGACTTTACAAAGAAATTACAACTCTACTTAATCAAAAACCAAAATCACTCTTATTAAACGCAGGGGATAATTTCCAGGGAACGCTATGGTACACTTTAGGAAAATGGAACGTCACTCAAGAATTCATCAACAAATTACCAATAGACGCCGAAGTATGTATATTCAATGTTTAGTTTGTAAAATTTTTTTGTCTTGTTAAGATAAATGGGTGATTTATGTAACAGTATTTTAATTGTAAGTCAAAAGTTCTAGGTCATACGAGATAAATGTTGATCGACTTTTCCCAAAATACACCGTTAAAACATTTATCACTCGTTAATTTTTTTCAATTTATTTTCTCACTGTCAAAGCTCCTATCGCCTTTATAACACCCTATGATTGAAAAACAAAGGTTAGAATTAAATGGAAATATACAGGGTTTGGCTCAACATCCTTCCCAATGTTATAACGTAAAACTTGTGTGAGTAAAAACGGTGACCATAAATCTTGGTAGATTAGTTTTGAAGTGATAATTTACCCTGACCCCACTTTGACCCAATCAGATACACAGGATGAAGGTCAAAGCGTTTTGATTAATGGTCAAGGAAGTTTAATACTATTTTTAAATCTTTGATAATATACAGATACATTCAAACACAAACGGAACATAGGGATTTTAAGCATTGTATCAGAACTGCTTTTGAACTAGTCGACCAACATCCAGCTTCAACAGATTATTACAATCGTTTATTTGGACACCTATAACATATCGTACAATTCCCACCACTCCGTATTCTCAACTGTGGGCGGTCCTTAATTAGCGTCAGACAGTCAGTAAACAGAAGTAGGTAGGTAGAGTACAATTTAAAGAATCCTATTTTATTTTATTTACGAATTTATTTTTATTTTGAAAGCCGTTATTGCCAAAAGAAATCAAAACTCGAAACATTAATTGTTAAAGAGAATTTAACAATTAATTTTCGATTTTAACAACATAAAACGTAAGCATATTGTTTCAACATGTAGCGACGTTTACTACCCCCATCAAATTATTATCGCAGTTCGCACATAACTAACAAATTTTGGAAGGAGAATGGGCGGGGTTTCATACATTGGTTCCGAATCCAGCTGTTCACATCAATACTTGCTATTCATTGAAGTGAACGTATAGAAATGTTTTGTTGGTGGACTATTAAGATCGGACAATACATTAAATCCCTATGTTCCGTTTGTGTTTGAATGTATCTGTATAAGTGAGGTACATTATAAAAAGAATCCTTCCAGCACAATGTCTATCTCACTCGGTCTCCGATACTACTCTTTTTCGGGATTTTTAAGTTCCAACCGAGCGATAGACAAAAGCAGTGTGTCTATTGTAGTTTAAAGGTAAAGAACATTTCACAATATTCTGTTGACTCAGCATCTGGTCTTAGGTCTTTAATAATAAAAGTTTATAAACCCCTCATTGTACAGTAAACGGAAACAGATCCTTAGTCGGTAAAACTTGGTTGGTATTTTTATTCGTAATAGTATAAATCAAAGGCCAAACTTAACTAACCTTATTAGAATTATATTAACAACGTTACAAGTTACAACAGTCTCTTTCACAATCATTCTTTCACCTGTTGCGCAAAATCGCCGGTTCCCCCCTCGGTCACAATTCGCAGCGACATCGGTCAGCAAATCCACGAACAACCGACTTCGATCAAAAACGCGCACTAAAGATACTAGATGGCATTAAGTCTATTCGTTCCACAAATGACCGTGAAATTTCAAATTTCGAGGGTAGCTGTCAAGACCAACAACAAGTAAAGATGCTACAATAAAATGCGGTTGCCCCCTTAAGTGGGTACGATAAAATTTCCAAAAGGGGATCATTTTATAGTATTTGAATATTTCAGGTCCTTGGAAACCATGAATTTGACGATGGTATCGAAGGTATCGTGCCCTATATAAAAGCTTTAACACATCCTATAATTGTTTCAAACATTGACGATAGCCAAGAGCCCACCATACAGGGTACTTACAAGAAGAGTATCGTCGTCGAAAGGGATGGAAAAAAAATTGGTATCGTAGGAGTAACAACTACCGATTGTCCAGTGAGTATTAACCATAAACATAAGATATTTTAAGCAGGTCTATACCACGAGTGCCATATTATGTGTCACTCGACTCTAGTAAGTATTTATATCTGTCAACGCCACTTTAGAGTGAGTCCTAACCACTTTTACGGCGTTACCACATATATTCAACGTGATAGAAAGTACATGTTAGGCAAGTAAAAAATTGCCATAACCTCAAAATTTAGCGCAACATTTGGCGCTCCCTAGGGAACACTCACCATAACTAGAGGTTAGTCCAGTCATCCATGCATTTCACCTAGGAATCTAACGGAATAAGCTGAATTTTTGTGGAAACCTTCATTTTAGCATTAAAAATGTCTTAAAAGTCACATATGCCAACGTGTGAGCATCCTTAGATATTCAAGGTCAAAAGTCGCAAAAATCAGTTTTTTTGAGAATATCTCGTTATCTCTGCCTTCTTTCGTATTTGCGTTTATTATAAAAGCTGTAGAAAATAAAATTCTCTACAGATTTTGTTTTAAACATTTTTTTGTACGTCGAACCGTTTTTGAGATAGAGGGCGCAGAGTGTGGAGCGTTCAGCCAGAGTATGTACCTGATGATAAGACAATCATTACTAAACTACAACAGAAGTATTTAACTGATGTAATATTTGTAACTGTAAAAGATTTCGCAAATTTGTAACTAGATCTTCACTTGGGCGCTAGAGTGGCCACTCGAGAAAGATGCCGGTATGGGACTCTTCTCAAGGGTGGTTCTACTTCATGTTAGTGTCACACTGGGTATGCCAGAGGGTTGTCAGACTATTCTAAGCTTTAGGGCGCCACTACCTTTTTGACGTCGACGAAAGAACAAAAATGAATTTAAATAAAAAGAAAACTAAGGTGAAAAAGGTAGAATTAAATTAAGATAATATTTATTTAAAAAAGTTAAAAACCTACGTTAGCCAGCTGTTAGTGTAGCTCTTATAGCCGATTGCATTCGAAATTAACAGAAAAAGAAATTAAAACATTAATTTTATTTCTACCGGGAACGGAACAAAAATGAAATGGGGCCTGTACTTTTTCTGGTAGTTAGCTTTAAAATTTCCTCCGGGAAGAGTGTGGATGGAAGCCTTGTCCTGAAGGTATCTCTGAATGTATCCTCGAAGGTCTTAACGGTTTTCTTGGAGGTATTCTAGAAGGTATATCTGAAGGTATCTTTGAGGCTGGCGTTACCGCAGCAACTTAGGTGAATAAAAATTTTTATTGAAGATAAGCAATATGTCTTGCCTTGAAGGCAGTCAATAGCAAAAAGGAGCTTTGCTCGTGGCGTTGACAAAATGGAGGCGGCCATTGGCAGGTGTCAGGGCTGGGGATTGGATGTGGCTCATGAGAGGACGAGCGATAATTAAAGGAGGATTAAAGAAGAATTTAAAAGTCGATAGACATGTTACATAATTACAAAAAAAGTAGAATCATTTACTATAAAATCTTTTCGCCAACTAGTGCAGCAGTTTTTGATCACAATAATCACAATAGTGAAGATTCCAGGCGGGAGAACCCGAAGATTACAGGAACCTAAACGAAGAAAGTAAAGAAGTGGAGTGGTACACTTAAACGACACGAGAAGAAAAAAAGGAAGAATTTTCATCCGAGGACTGACAAACAGCGAGGACATCAACGAGCTACAAGAAGAAATCCAGAAGGAACGAGTCCGAATCATCAAGATAAGCCAAATCCATTCTAGGTACGGCGAAACAAAGCTACTACATGTTGGAGCTGGATGTAAAAGAAAAATAAAAGATCAACATGTGAAGATAATATGGGAAAAGCAGAAAAGAGGAAATGGTCCGACACAGTGCTACAATTGCTAAGGATGCCACCATGGAGTAACGACTTGCCGACTAAGCACCAAGTGCGTCAAGTGAGGAGGTTTTTTAACGTTCCAACTATACGGGATGCCCAAACAACAATTTCTCGAACAAGTGACAACACTGTTAGCTCAGCTAATGGAAGTCACTTGGTAAAGGATCTCAAGATGACCCACCTACGCCATCTATAGAAAAATTAATCGAGGTTTCAACTAAGATCAGCTATAGCAAGTGGATCCACTCTATAAGATCGTCTTTAGTCGCAGATCGTCGGCTAACTCTAGTTAAAACTATATATTAAAAACTTCTTCCGTTTCCTAGTTCTAAATGTGGATTTATAAATGAACTTTCTATATTAATTTAATGTTCAATAAGTGAGGCACTGCAACACGTGTTACGGTTCGCTAGTAACACAATGAGTATTGAAGGAAATATAATATTAAGGGACTGGATGTTAATGTTGGCTTCGGGCAATTTGTGGTATAACTATTTCAAAAGTTTGCTGTTGGAACAACTTCAAACTTCTATTTCCTACGTAATACAATATTCAGTGTATTTCTCATTTTATTTTAGAGCATCTCCCAAACAGGCAACCTGATTTTTTTCGACGAATCGGCAAGTGTAAATGCAGAAGCCGAAAGACTCGTAAGAGAGGAAAACGTCTATACCGTTATTGTTCTATCACATTCCGGATATGATGTTGATCAAAAAATAGCCAAAAACGCGTCGGATAAAATCAGTTTGATAGTCGGTGGACATTCGCATTCTTTCTTGTGGACAGGAGGTGAGAGAAAAAAAGTTATTTATGTGCTAATTTTTAGTAAACAACAATTTATAGCAAAAAATCTGGACTAAATCAAATGTTGACAAAGATTATGTTCTAATATATTATTACAGTCGCCCAGGCTCGAATATTTTAACCTTTATCCTTTTAGCAGTTTAGCACCGTGGACTCCATGTCAGTTTTAGATTCGTCTGCGTACCACACCAAAGTTCCTTCCTGACTGCATGCTTCCAATCTATCCCACTTTAGCTGGATGTGGTTGGTTGCCGTTATTGTGGCCAACATGTTATCACTTCTCATTTCAAGTAGCAAGTTTGTGATAACATCTGTTTTTTCTGGAATGACTAAGGGAGTTGGTTCCTTCGTTTCAATTCCCATTACATTCCAGCCTGTATGCACCATTCTCGCTTCCGCCTTAATATGCAGAGCAAGTGGCGGAAGATTAAGAATTGCTTCCATTGCGGCAGTCGGGTTGCTTCTCATCGCACCAGTTTTGATAGCTCCAGTTCGGCTTTCCTCTGCTCTGTTTTTGTCCACCAAACTAAGGCTCCATAAGTAACCATGGGTCTCACCACAGTGAATTATCTGTGAATTTAGTCCCCATGTGTTTCCTATCGCCCGTTTGGCAGCCATCAGGGCCATTTTCCCTTTATTGGTTTTGTCATGTAGGTGTGAATTCCAGGTTAGTATTGCATCCAGAATTACTTTGGTTTTTTCATTCATTTATTCTCACCTGGTTGAAGTTTTTCAGGAGTATGTTTAATTGTCTTAGCCAAACAAGATCTTTCCAGTGCTCTCTTTACTGGATCATCTGCTATTTCATTTCCTTTTATTTCACAGTATCCTGGAACCCACATTCTTGCTTAGTTTATCGAGAATTTCTAGGCCTTCCCTTGCCATTTTAGACTGATTACACAAGAACTCAATGCTTCAATGGCTGCTGGACTATCCGTCATGATGATACTCCTCTGTTTCCTAAATCTTTTATCAACATTCGACTGGGCACACTTTCCTATGGCGTGAATTTCCGCTTGAACGATACGTGTGGATTTTCTCAAACTTTCAGAGTGTTCCTCTAACCGTACTCTTATCCCAGTTCCTTCTATTGGTTCAGAGCCATATCTATACCATTGAATAGTATTATTTCCAAGTTTGGTAATATTGTTTATATCCCATTCCTTCTTGTCCCAAGATTCCTAATGTCTAAAAAGTGAGGAAGGTTTTTTCACCACCATATGAAGTAGATTTTCCAATAACATGCTTGTTTGTTTTTAGATAATCCTCCAGGTCCAGATCCAGTTGCCGGACCATATCCAACCATCATAGACAGCAAACATGGACATAAAGTTTTAATAACTCAAGCAGCATGTTATACAAAGTTCGTCGGAAATATCACTGTGTATTTAGACCAAAATGGAGAGATTGTTGAATGGTCCGGTGCACCAATATATTTAGATAACTCAGTACCAGGAGGTTAGATACTTTTTATATTACAAAATTTAAAAAATAATGAAATTTTTGTATTTTTTAAGAGTGAAAACTTTGGCTCCGTTAAATGATTTTTGGTGGGGTCAAAACTTATAGGTTCGCGTTACGAACCCGCGACCAGTGGCGGCTCGTGGTTAATTTCGTAGGGGGGTCATAGGTGATGTGACAAAAATCCTAAAATACGAAACAGAAATTTTTCGAGAAACCACTCCTAATTTCTGCCCAGAAGTCGTTAAAATCGTTAAAAAAGCAAAATTTGTGGAGTTCCTTTCCAAAGCCACAGAGGCAAAACATTTTTTTGGGCCACGCTTGTTTTATATAAAAATAATGCTCTCTTAAAAAACAACCATATTTTATACATTTCTATACATATTAATATGACAAACTTAAATTAAATGATAATTACTCTAAATATTTTTAAAATTTGAGTGAATCCTTCGATCTTTTGTATTTGCAACAACTTATTACGTCAAAACACAGCTCATTATTCTCATTATTTCGCTTCAAATGCTCTCCTTTAAATCAAAATATATTGCGGCCTGCCAACCCCTCTACTCATCTCTTTTCTAAGCGAGTAATAATCAGCCGACGTAAGTCGATTCATCGTCGATATTAAACCGGGCTTGTGACCCATCACATTACATGGGCGTGTTTCTCTCACGCCGCGAAGATCGTCAGCGCTCGGCAAATTCCGTTCCCATATAACACCTTGAGGTCGACGGTGGACTCCAGCCCGCTTTCAAATTTTGGTTTTCGCCGAGTACTGATGCTTGATGCGGAATAACGTTTACACGGGGGTCTTGAAACGTTGTAGGTTTTAGGTAAATTTTATTTAAGAGGAATACTATACTTTATATAGTAGGTATATTTCATTTTTTTAAATGCTTATTTAATTATTTTTTAATGGGAGGTTATTGCCCCAATGACCCAATGGAGGAGCCGCCACTGCCCTCGGCATGCTATTGTGACGTGTTGCACCTCGTCTGCACCATAGGCGCACGATACATTTTTCATAAAGGGGCTAATTTAACTAAGGGCGTACGATACAATTTTTAGAAGAAGTTAATTTATTAGCAAAAAATTTTTCATCTACCAAGGGCGTACGATAATATTTATATACATTTATATAAATTTATTTCCATTCACCATATGCGTAGGTTTATCTTTTTTTAATCGATTTTAACGTTTTCAGATCCAGAAATTACCGAACAGTTGAAACCTTGGAAAGATCTAATTGACCAACAAGGAGATAAAGTAATTGGTTCCAGTTTGGTCCAACTATCAAATAGTTATTGTTTTATTCGTGAATGTGGTTTGGGAAACTTTGTTACAGACGCAATGGTCTATGAAGTAAGTGGTATTGATCTTCTTTAAGCCTCCTAATATACAGGGATAGTCGGAAATATCAAAGTGAAATTGGGTCACACTATGTGAAGCACTGACTCATTGGAGATATAAACTCCTAGGATTAGAGTACCCCAGGGAAAATTTCTCCAAGAAGGACTTGGTGAAAAGACTGTTGAGCCTGATAAGAGCTACTGGTGTCCTCACATAAACGGTACAACCAAGAACACAAAAAGCTCAAAGGCTGAGGTGCCGAGGTCTCGAAGTCTCAACTGGTGGTGCCGAACCAATCAATGAATCATGGAAGGAAAAAGTTGGGTTGTTGGTTTGGTGCAAACAAACCAACTCTACTGACAAATTGGGATGCGTGGAAACTAAGCCCATTAATATCGCTCGAACTTGCAGATTGGTCCCTACGTACTTAAGTTATGAAAATATTTACTTTTTAGTACACGAAATCAGCTCCCAAACGATCATGGACTCAAGCAGCTATTGGTATATCGAATCCTGGTGCTCTTAGAGCCGATTTATCTCCAGGAGGTAAGTAGCATTCATATTATTATATCTATTGATCTTCATCTCATACATTGTTTTTATTGAAGTTTTCTCTATTCCCAACAAATTTAGATTGAAACGTTTGTATCTCACTCTACTTTTTTTTCAGATATAACATTCAATGATCTAATGACAGCACAGCCTTTCGATAACACTTTTGATTATGGTGAGATTCAGGGAAAATACTTGAAAGAGATGTTCGAACACAGTGCAAATGCTGCTAGCTATTCTGGAATTACTACGGCTTCTCTAAGCCTCATTCAGCATTCAGGTACGTACAGATTGCGAAAATCCCTTTCTTACGCTGCGACTTATACAAGTACGACAAGGAAAATATGAGCAAAACTACGTGAAAGAGAGAGAAGACTTGTTAGCCCAGCGCCCAGTCCCCTCTACCGAAACAGTTGGGCGTGTATTCAGTCCCCTCCTATTTATTTTAACTGTTGTGTTGCCAAATGTACTTATCTGTAAAAATTATTCCTAATTTTTGTCTATCGTTGTTTTAAAATTTTCAACGGCATTTCAAGCGGCAACAATGTTAAATACCAATAATTGTTAAATCGAAAGCAGTGTACGGATTTTATTTATTGCAGATTGTAATTTGTCCAAATTTTTTCTTGAACTCCATTATTTCATTCTTATTTGTGTTGATCTCACTTATTTTTCAAAAGTCAATATTACTAATTTCGATTTTCTCCCATTAAATACACCGTTATCCGGTGTTAAAAGTCAAATGCAAAATAAGTTATTCATTACTTAGAAAGTATCAAACATTCTAAACTGGCAACGCTGCAGCAGAGACTGACTCCCCACTTTGTGAGTAGGTTCACTCTGGTTCAGTAGTTTCCCAACATGGAAGGAGTGAGGTTGTTAAAGAAATAAACAATACACTCGTTATTACGTAACCTGTACATCTTAAAATTCATTTTTGTCAACTTTATCGTTTCTGACCAAGCTGACAATTAATGTCTAACTACTATAGGATATTATTTTAGCCATTGTAATTTGAAAATAAAACATTTATTCTTGAGATAAAAATAATAAAGTAATTGGGTATAAAAAACTAAAGATCGATTCCATTAATAAATTGAGTTGAAAAAATAAAATAAGTAGGTACTTATTCTAAACATAAAATATGAACTTCTTCAAAAAATTAAACTAAAAATCCGTTCTAAAGGTAAACATAATTTTAATGAATTGAGTGCTCAAATAAACCACCTTGCTGTGCCAGGCAATAACCAAATCTGTCATAAAGATTTGATCTCATATCTCTAAGATTATTTGGCGTAATGCTGGCACAAACGTGCTGTATTTTCACCCTCAATTCATTTAAATTATTAGCTCTTTCAAATTCATGTTGATAAATGCTACTTTTAAAAAATCCCCAAAGAAAAAATCATTTGGAGCTAGTTCAGGTGATCTGGGAGGCCATTTAATTGTACCATTAGTACTAATAATCTTGTCGGGGAAGGAATTGGGCGATTTTCAAATGGCACAATAAACAAATTAACTATTGCATCAGCCGAATGACCTCCAAAATACCATTTTATAATTTGCACTTTTTCGCAGGTTTCGTATTTTAATGTGGGCATTGTAAAATGTTTTATTTCCAAATACAACGGCTTGCGCTAACCAAGGTCTGTAGCGAAAAGATCACATACGTTTAAATGTGAGTTCTCTATGTAAAGGACACTGTTGCCAGATGAAGGTGTTTAATTTTACCTAATAGTGTATGAGCTCGAAAAAAAGTTAACGATAACGTGACAAAAATATCATTTTTACAAATTAATCTGAGCTTCTGGCAACAGCGGTAGAACTAGTGGGGCGATGAACACACGTAAAACTGTTTTTGGTAGAGGGGACAGATCGCTGGGCTAACAAGTCTTCTCTCTCTTTCAGGTAGTTTTGCTCATATTTTCCTTGTCGTACTTGTATAAGTCGCAGCGAAAGAAAGGGATTTTCGCAATCTGTATGTAGGATTTGAGCATTTACTGAGACGTGAAAAGACCAAATTTACCCGATCAAATACAAACCTCTTTGTTCTTTCAATAATCCATGAATCTAACTTTTTTATTTATTTTATAATTATAGTAATGGACTTGTAAAATGATCCTAAATTAAATGCACATCCTTAAATCTCGTCTTACATTTTAAATTTAACCCTGTAACTATGTAACTTTTTCCGGAAAAATCTTATCATCATTAACGATATCGTTACATTTAATTCTTCAGGTTTTATAGTGGAAATAGATACCAGCAGACCTGCCGGTCAAAGAGTGATTTTACTTAAAGTCAGATGTCAGAAATGTATCGTCCCGATATACGAAGATATCGATATGGAAAAATATTACGCGATAGTAATCAACTCCTTCTTAAGCGGCGGTGGAGATGGATACGACATGCTGGCTAACAATATAAAAAATAAAAAAGTTGGTCGTAAGGACGTCGATGTTATAATGGATTATCTTAATCATAGATCACCGATTTTCCAAGAGGAAGGCAAAAGAACGACAGTGTTAAATAATACTGCTTTGTATCAAGTCACTAGATAATTTTTAACGATAATAAAGTGTTTTATTTAAAATCAGCGTTTTAATTTATTTAACCTTGATCCTCGACCTCAACATAAAATAGGCTATGGGCAAATATTCCCACTTAGTTCAAACTCAATTGAATGGCATCGACGTAGCTGCAAAAGAGATTTCCTGTAGAAACATATCGGGAAAAAAGTGGGTATATGTACTGATAGCAGAAGTACTACTAGCCTTGAGAAAGCCAGGGTCAGTACTAGAACGGTTGAAGCAACAAACATCAATGTAAAAGGTAACCGTGTGGCTGATACGCTGACTAGGAGAGCAGAAGCTCAAGAACTTTTTGAACTTGCCTGCTCCGTTAATGCAACAATTTCAGTAGTGGCAAGCCTAGTGCCTAACCTGACAGAGCAGCAGCAAACATATTATTGACCATGGCCAACAGGAGTTCTAAACAACTAAACCATAGAAAAAGGCTATCAGAAACATCCTTATGTCGAGGCTTTGAACAGGAAGATGAGGTGGTAGAGCATATAATCTTTGATTGCTTGGCTCTATCATCCATTCGTGAATCCGAGTTCGGCAAGTTTCGGCGAACACTAGCCATGCTCTTGTGGACGTTATCAATTATGGTTGACGTACTGAGAGGGAACTCCAGGATGACGCACAAATGGACTAGGTGCTAGTTGTCCTACTCCCCCAACTTGTCAGACTAGATCGATGTCGACAAAATATTGGCATTGACAGCGAGAAACATCTTTTAGCTAAATAAGATGCTGTAAATTTAGTGAAAGAGATGACTTCATACGAGACTGGGTGAGGCGAGGATTTCTCTCGTAGCCAGTTGTCTCGTCTCAACAAATATCGGTATTATACAAGAACCTAATGCTCATGGAAGTGGCGGAAGATAAGACGGTGGGGTTGCTAGTGGAGGGACGGAGCAGGACGAGGGAAGTGGGGGTGATGGTTAAGGGAAGGAGAATTCGTATGGAGGAGTCTGTGAAATACCTAGGAGTGTGGTTGGATAGTCAATTATCCTTCAAAACTCATATGTTAAAGGCGGCAGAGAAGGGCAAAGTGAGGGCAGCATGGCTGGGGAAATTGATGTGTAATGGTCCTGGTGCTGGCAAGGTCCTACCCATTGGAAGTGATGGCTAGAGCTAGGACCAAACGCTGGATGGGTGTGCGACCAGAGAGGAAGTACAGGAATGGATGGAGAAGGAAATGGAGAGAAGGTGGGAGGAGTATGAGGGCGCGCTAAAAGGAACGATTGGGAATAGGAGAGATTGGATGGACCGGAAATTCGGGAAGGCGAACTACTTCTTGTCACAGGTGTTCACTGGACATGGGTCGAGAGTAGGGTACCTCCACAAGATTGGGAAGAGAGACTGGAGTGTGCGAGATGTGGGAAGTGAATGATGATGTGGGGCATGTGTTTAGATGCTGGAGGAACGAGGAAGTGCTGAAGAAGTTGGAGAAGAAACTAGGAGAGGCGGTGTAGTGGGAGAACATGGTGGAGATAATGTTGAAGGGAGAGAAGGACTCGATGTGGCATGAGAGGTAGGAGAGATAGTAGGGAGAAGGCGACGGTGTGAGCGGACAGTGTGCGAGGGACCGCCGCCCGTCTCGAAGTATGCTAGGGTAACGGCGAGTTTGAGGTGGTAGGCATCCCTTTGGGGATGAGTCCAACCTATTCGAACAGGAGTTTCCCATCTCGGCCCGAAAAAAAAAATGTTCAGAATTCGAAAAAGTAGTTCCGATTATCTTCTGTATGTTCCTTGAGGTTTATTTTAATAAATGCAACAAAAATCGCGGAATCTTGTGTAGCCCTAGCAAAAGACAATTCCCAAATGATCCAAATCCAGTAATTCAGTTGCCCCATTAAAAACTATCTCTGCACTGTTCTAAAAATATTCATTACGTCAAATGTATGTTGTCTTTTTCTCATCCTTGTCAACTTGCTTAAAATTAAGGATAATGCCGTAAATTCCTCAGGTGTAGGAATGTCTAAATTTATGAATATTCCAGAGTATTGTCGAGATCTCTAAGTCTTTGTCTGGATTTTCAATGATTAAAACGTTTCATCATTAATCGGTAACCTTGAGTAGATCCTTGCATTTGAATAACAAAGTTGAATGTTTAAAATTAATATCTCCACTTCGTCAAAGTTTCAAACTTAATATCAAACGTTCTAATATTTTGTTGTACTGAAATTTTTATCTATCTTCAAAACATTCGCTTGTCGTACCTGGAATTCTTCTCAAACTATTCAATGTCTTTATTTTGCTAGTACTAGTTAACGAGTCCTAACTAATCCATGTTTATAAGTCGCATGGGAGTAGATCTGGAGAATACGGTTGGTGAAAAAGAAATTTTAAGCGCAATTCATTCGATTTTGTTGGCTTGTTCTATGTGGGGAAAATTGATGGGGATCTTTAAAGAAAACAGTCAGTAGTACTATCATTTGAGAGTCAACTAAGGTACTCACAAATAAAATTGTGGATTTCTGTTTTCAACTGCCGAGTGGTATTATTTAGTACGGTGTCTTTTTTTTCAAATATGGGTGCTCTAATTTCTCTGGGAAAAATTTGTAGTGACTAGTCATAAGTTGTTTAGTATTAGTAGCAAGTAAAAAATATAGTTCTGTCAATATGTCAGTCAATGTTAGCGTATGTAGATATCAGTGTGAATTTTTCTGTAAAATATAAACCAGTTTACGCCCATCAATATGATTTATACTACCTCGGTCACAATAGTTTTGGTGACGAACATGACATTATATTCAAAGATTCCAGAGTAGTGATTCCTTCATCATTACAGCATTCAGTCCTTGAAGAGCTGCATCGTTCCCATATGGGTACAACCAAAATGAAACAATTGGCAAGACGCCTTGTCTACTGGAAGTCAATCGATCGAGACATTGAGAAACTATTCAAGGCCTGCGAGTCATGTGCCACAATGAAAAACAGCCCACCAAAAGCACCTCTACTTCCTTAGGAAACACTGGAAGAAAACGGGCAACGGATCCACATCGACTACGCCGGGCCGTTCCAAGGTCATCATTTTTTATTGGTAATTGACGCAAAATCGAAATAGACCGAAGTCGAACCTGTAAAAACAGCTCCAACATCTTTCACAACCATTGAAATGCTGATGAAAAACATTTTCGCTCGATACAATTTTCATGATTGAAACTTTTACAGAGTTCTGCAAGGTAGCTGGGATTTTTCACAAGCAAATAGCACCGGGACATCCTTCTACCAACGGATTAGCAGAACGTAACGTTTAGACTCTATTATCAGCCAAGAAAGACGAACCACTTACCATTTACCAAGAAGTTCGAAAAATACTTTATTTTCGCTACAGGGCCACTCCACTTGCCATTGGGAAGACACCTTCAGAAGGATTCCTCCACAGGCAGAACCGCACACATTTGGACGCCCTGAAACCGACCAAAGTAGTGCAATCAGCAGCACCATCCAGACCAGCACGACATTTAAGTGTGGGAGACCGATTATTAGCGTAAACTCGTGGAAACCGGGAACAGGCGTAAAGAAATTTGGTCAGCTGCACTACTCAGTAAAATTGGACGATGGGTTCATATTCAAGCGTCACATCCACCAATTGATCAAGTCACGCAACAACAAAAAGAAAGTGGCATTTGCGGATGAAGTTGACTTTCCAGCTGAAGAGCATCAACAGATACCAGATCTTGGTAACATTGCAGTGCTCAATGTGATATCGTTGGGCACATGATGAGTGTGCGGGAATATTGATGTGACTACTGTATTGACAATTCCAAGATGAAGAAAGTGCGTAAACAGTTAGTAGATTGCTTAAAAAGATCTACTGACTAGGTATGTTAAAAAATATTCGATTTTTATTTTCTTAGAATCGATTTTTAGTTCTCGAATTTTGTAGTAATATTAATCGATTTTTATTAAATCGATTTTATGAATCACGTGTTTAAATCGATTTTCGGAAACGGCTCGTATTATTAATTGACTATTTTTCAAAATTTTGACAACTTTTGACGCTTATTGACCATTTCTTGAAATTTTGACAATTATTGACCATTTTTCAAAATTTTAACAATAATTGACCATTTTTTTAAATTTTAACAATTATTGACCATTTTTGACATTTATTGACCATTTTGACTGTTTTTCAAATTAGTGACCGTTTTTCCAAATTTTTGATAATGTTTGACCATTTTTCAAGATTATGACAATTTTTAACCAGTTTTGATAGTTTTTGACCATTTTCGACAATTTTTCAAAATTTTAGACCATTTTTCAAAATTATTGACCATTTTTGATAATTATTGACAATTGTTGACAATTGTGGACCATTTTCCAAATTTTTGACAATTTTTGACAACTATTGACCATATTTCAAAATTTTTGACAATTTTTCAAAAACTTTAACAATTTTTGACAATTATCAACTATTTTTCAAAATTTTGACAATTTTTAACAATAATTGTCCATTTTTGACAGTTTTTGACCATTTTTGATAGTTTTTGACAATTATTGGCCGTTTTGGACAGTTTTTTAAAAATTTTGACAATTTTTCAAAATTTTTGACCATTTTTCAAAACTATTGACCATTTTTGATAGTTTTTGACCATTATTATCGACCATTTTTCAAAATTTTAACAATTTTTGACAATTATTGACCAATTTTGAGAATAATAAATAGTCCATTTTTGACAGTTTTTAAAAATGATTGACACTTTCTAACCATTTTTGATAGTTTTTGACCATTTTTGACAATTTTTCCAAATTTTAGACCATTTTTCAAAATTTCAGTCCATTTTTCAAAATTTTTGACCATTTTTGACAATTATTGACCATTTTTGACCATTTTTGACCATTTTTGACCATATTCAAAAAACTCTAACAATTTTTGATAATTATCAACTAATTTTCAAAAATTTGACAATTTTTAACAATAAGTGTCCATTTTTGACAATTTTTGATAGTTTTTGACAATTATTGGCCATTTTTGACAATTTTCCAAAGTTTTTGACAATTTTTAAAAAATTTTGACCATTTTTCAAAATTATTGACCATTTTTGATAGTTTTTGATAATTATCGACCATTTTTCAAAATTTTAACAATTTTTGACTAATTTTGACAATAATTATCCATTTTTGACAGTTTTTGACAATTTTTGATAGTTTTTGACAATTATTTACCATTTTTGACAGTTTTTGACAAAAATTGTCCATTTTTAAAAGTTTTTGACAATAATTGACCATTTCCATATTTCAAAATTATTGACAATTTTCAAATAATTTTATTTAATTTTTAATCTGATAAATTGTTAATTATTCACCAATTGAGTTAATTCGGAGGGCGTGGTTTGATTAAATAAGCGAGCGAAAAAGATTCCTTTTTTGCGCTAGAGCGTAAAGAAACAATCCTCGTCATTTGGCGACTTTACGATTCCATTTGAATATAGTAATTAGTCATTTTACGCGCGACTGTAGAAAAAATTGGTCATGCAATATTTAAGTACAGTCTACCAACATCCCAACAAAATATATTTGAAGTTCTTCTCTTTTATACTTTACTTTTTACAGGCATTTCTAGCTTAGGGGGATCATTTTGGGCCAATCTCCCCTAAAATTTAAGTAAAGATAGATATTTTCGTAAGTGTTGAGAATTTGAATTTAAACAAAAGACATAAATAAATAAACTGCATTCCGGTAAAATAAATTTGGCAAATACAGAAAAAAGTTTTTTTCTTGATGCTACAGTGGCGCCATCTTAGTACACTATATTTTATGGACGTATTGAGATGTTTTTCTTCATATTTTCATAAAATAGTATGCAAATTCTGAAAATTGATCATTCAATCTTGAAGAGTTTTTTAAAATTATTGTTTTTATATAAGAGGCACAACTGTTTTTTCATACTAATAATGTATCAAAAATACGTGCATATGAGTATAAGCGCATTCAAAATCAGTCGAGATGTGGTGGGCGATTTGCTTTGCTCTGGCCGACCATCAATGTCTTCGATAATATATCATATTAAAATATATTAACAGAAAAATAAGATGCATATAGAATAAAACAGTGTTAAAAGAAAGAATTTTAGGAAATGATTGGTGAAATCCGGCATAAGTATTTCTTGAGGATTTTAGGAATGGGAAAATATGTGGGATGATCCATTTGGTATATCAGCTCATTATATTTTCAGAAAAAGGGAAGAGCTGACAACAATGTTTTAATGCCCCCATAAAATTGGACATATCTCCAAACCTTCGGGCAAGGCTTTATAAAATTGGAATAGGCTGCGGAAATAAATTCGACTACACCAAACTGGCTTGTTCATTTCGTTTTACATAAATTAAAAAGGGATGATAATGGTCTAGTCTACTACTACAAAAATCACAAATGTGAAGTATACTCCTCAACTACACATAGGCAGAAGCCTAAACCCAATTAGGTGTAGGCTCAGCTTTACAAACAGAATTTTTTAAAAATCGTGTGATTCGGTTCCTTAATAAATTGAGTTAATCCATACTTACAACTCACCATGTATTGCGCTTCATTGACCAATTCCAGCTACTTTTTGTGAATTTTCTAATTAATTGCTGTTTATACCCGATTGTTATGTTAATGTGTTGAGTGTAATAATAATAATATTACTGAAAGGTGATAAATCAATCGGCGCAGTCATTATTGGACTCGTATATCTCGCGAATCGTTACAGACATCTAATAAATTGCCATTGTTAAATCAACCAAATCGATTATAATTTCCGGACAGTATTTCAAATTATCTCGATGGAAAACCATTATTTTTAAATCTTGGATTCTGTAAATGTTCACTCCATTATCCCAATAATCGTTATACTTTTTTAAGATAAATCTAAAATCGCCATTATGAATATTTTTGATATTATTGACAACCACTTAAGACCACAAATGGGAAAAAATCATTTAAGGGATTAAGACTATTGAGAGTCCTAAAAGAACAAACGTGCTCTCCTATCCCTAAGACGTATTATAGACCAGGGTCGATAATTTTTGAAACAAAAAAAATTATAGTAGGATGAAACCTATTAGAAATGAAGAGAATACAACGAAAATGAAAGGAAAAATAATTTACGGGCGATCTGAGGTCGGGAAGTGGTAGGGGGTGAGTTTTTAAGGGTAAAAAACGGTTTATCTCGATTTCCGGCTAAACTACAAGTTAAATGGTAAAGTTGTGGGTGATATAAAGATCTCCAACTTTTGTATCCACACTTTTTTCACATAACCTCAAAATTCATGTGAAAAATTCAAAAAACCCAAGTTTTTGGTTATTTATTATATTTTACAAAACAAATTTTTTTTACAAAATTTGGTGAAAACTTACCTTTTTATGTCCCAAACACAATGTAATTTGTTTGATTTAAAATATTTATTTTTCCCCTTATTTTGACTCAATATCGAAAAAGCACCCTAATTTTCAATCGAAAATTCTCACGTCAAAATATCAGCTTTTTCAAAAAAGTCGGTGGGCTTTTTGTTCGTTGAAATCTCTACTTTCTGATGGCTTCAGCCCTGGTCTATTAAGTGATATCGTGTAATATTTAAATGTCTCTTTAGAGACAGCCATAGTTTTTCATTAAAACATTCTGGCCCAAAATTAAGGGATTTCTTAATTTTTTAAAATCCTTTTTTTGTTTTTGCTGCGATTTATTTTCTTCTTACAGGAATAGTAACCCAACATATCCTCAATAAGACGCCAGGATTGGATAAGGAATAGATTGACAGGACCGAACTTATACATATAAATTATTAATATGATTGAAAAATATCTCATCCAAAAATTAAATTTACATTAGAAGGTTAATTTTCTTGATTTAAAAATTTAAAAAGTCAATAATATACTAGATTTTTCAATTTACAGAAAACCAACACATTCTGATGTGACTATACTATAGAATTTCAATAATTCCATGTCACATAAATTAGCAGCATATAATTAAATGATATATAGAGCATTTTCAATTCCTATGACATATATACATCCTTGGTAAGTTCAAAACTCGACTACGGATCTATGGTATATAGCCAAAAAGTACCTTTTAAAAGAGCATAATACAGGTCTCAGCATTGCATTGGGTGCCTTCTGTACAAGTCCTACACTCAGTATTTGCAGTGAATCTGGTCCCGTTGGAATTCAGAAGAGATATTCTAACTCTAACAACCGCCAGTAAAGTTTTGGCAACACCAGAAAACCCAGTAATCCATAATGTCATCAGTAGAGTCGCTTGGGGTAAGTGTGCGCATGCGCTATCTTCAGTACAAGAGTAAAGGCGCAGTCAGTAGGATCGCGAAAGAGTCCTAGTAGTAGTTTTTAAACGTTTATTCGCGATTTGAACTTAATTAAAAATAATATACAGTGACAATTAAAATTAAGTGAAAAAGTGTGAAACAAAGAATAGAACTTTCCTGACGGACAGCAATTGCAGCTCAGCCTTCAGAGAAATAGAAAACATTCCTGGACGACAGCAATTGAAGCTTCTTATCCAGATTATAAATACAGTCTCTACAGTCTACAGGATATGAAATTGATCATCGCCTTTTTTCTGTGAGTACTTACTTATGTCAAAATCCTTTGCTCATAATCCTTCAAGTGATATATCCGCAATGATTTTAACAACCTTAATTGCTAGTTTAAATTTAAGTGATAATATTTCTAATAATTTTAATATAATAAATAACTATAACGACAATACAATTGTAGTCCCACAATTTGACGTTAAGACTCTTTGTATTTTATCTACTTTCGATGGAAAACCTAGTGAATTATTTGATTTCATTAAAGTAACAAACAACTTTATTATATCATTATTATGATAGAACACCCGGTAACGAAACATGCATTCAAAACATTCTATTATTACACGGTATAGTCTCAAAAATTGTTGGCAAAGCCAAAGAAGTTATCTCAATTTATGGTTATAATTATTAGGATGATTTAAAAACAACTTTAATACAAAATTTTAGTGATCAAAGAGATGAAAACTCTCTGACACGATATTTAGTTAATTTAAGGCAAAATTTTAATGAACAACCGCGACAATTTTATCATAGATGTCTTGAAATTTTAAATGCAGTTTGTAATTATATATAATAATTATATATAACTACTTTTGTTTTAAAAAAGCAATTTTCAAAACTTAAAATATAATTTGCATAACCATTGCAGTATTTTCAACGCTGAGCTCTACGCAATCCTCGAAGCGCTTAAGTACATCAACAGAACTGACAAAAAAAAAGACAATCCAATTCACCAAGATATTGACAGGGAAATCCTTATAGCCTTAAAAGAAAATAAACACATTGTATTCATCTGGATTCCTTCCCACATCGACATTGAAGGAAACGATACAGTGGATCGAATGGCCCGAAGCAACTTCAAATAACGGTTGTGACCAACTACACAAAATAGTGCCTAGTGACTTCAAAATTTACGTAAAAAACGTGGTTCTCAGAGCCTGGCAAAACAAGAGGACGCAGTGCTCCGAAAAGTTAAGAAAAATAAAAGAAAATGCACTTCAACTGCCTAACCTTTTAACAACAAGAAGGAAACATGTGATTTTTACTTGCCTTCGAATCGGTTACACTCGCCACACACATCTCCACTTAATTACGAAAGAAAACACCCCAAATTGTAATCAATGTCAAACCATAAAAAGTAAATTCAATTTTCCCCACAACATATCTGACCTTCTTGACAACGTTATAAAGTTTTTAGCCGACATTGAAATAAACAATATATTGTAATGTTTTTGTTATTTATTTAAACAGTTTTTACTTGTGGGATGAAATTATATACAATATGGCAAATTACTATCTATTTATTTAAAGAAACACACACACTGTATTAAACTTAATTTATATACACACTATACTCAACGTCTACTAATTTATTTACACTCGGTATATTAGTTCTAATTTATTTTCACCACTTGGATATTACCCTATTTATCTGCACTATTTAATTCACTAATTCTTCCGAACTAACTGTACTGTACTGTACTCGTTTCACTAATTGTTTCGAACTATCTAACTCATTACGCACTCAAAAACCCGCGTATATATAGTCCGCATCAGTTCTGGAAAGTTCTAGTACATTACGCGATCGCGCTATGCACAAACAAAACCGTTGTACTCGAATGTTCGAGAAAACACGCTGGCGGAGAATCCCGGCGTAGCCACCAAAATTTACAATCGATGGACAGGGCCGGCTTTGAGTTGGTGACCTCGCAACAATATTACTTACCGGAAATATTAAATATTGGTTGGTAAGATGTTTTGAAAAGGAAGTGGAATTTAAAAAAAAATAATTAAAAAAAGAGGTTGCTGAGGGGAAACTAGGGAGTTGTTGTGTACCGTGGACGAGAGAGGTGCGTCAAATAATTTTTTCTGTGTAATTTTTTTCTGGTAGAAAAACCAGAAAAGAGGGAGTTGTTGACTGGGGACGTGAGAAGCGTCAGATAATTCCTGTGGGGTGTAAATTTCTTTTCTGGTAGAAAAACCAAAAAAAAAGAGTCGAGTATAAAGTGCCAGAACGAGGTCTACGAGCGAGTTGTGGTATATTCGACCACATTAGGACAACCTACTCATGTACATGGTGAGATAACCAATTTATTAATATATTGAATTTGCGATCCAGTAAACTTTGTTCGAGCTATATATCATAGTTGATTGATTGATAAATATTTGGAGGAGTCGAATGCTGTGTCCAGGAAATTGTTAGTTATAACAATTTATTTGCTTCACGAATTTAAGGTTTAAAAAAAAACTAACGCATTGAAAGTGATTACAAGTGTATAAATAAGGCATTTAATTGTAGGTTGTATTTTTATTATTAATAGTTGCATACCTACGTTAAATTTGATATCAAATTTACTAATTTTCACATGATACTGAAATAATAATAAAAAATAATATTTAATTTAGGTTACGTCCTCACATTTCTGTGAGGAAAGTTACAGATCAGCTGTTTAAGCTATGGAGGGTAGAAGGAAGGAGCACCATCTTGTATGGGGGACAATTTGAAAAAGTGTCCACCTGTTAACAGCAAATTATAATTCGAAAATTCACCGAAATGGCGCTCGTGTAGCTAATGGAAATGATGTGAATTTAGCATGTGAATGTGAATTTAGAATTATATTTCATATGTATTTTTGTCTATGATATAATAATTTAAAAATACGCGGTGTGATAAACCTGAAGTATTTCTTTCCTTTCTTAATTTTGTATCTTACTCTAATAATTCATGGCGGTGTTCTTAAAATCTCTCCACTTGCTACTATGGCGCCACCTTTATTTGCTCCCTTTTGATGGACACTTTTTAATACATTCAGATGGTGCTCCTTCCTTCTACCCTCCATAGTTTAAGCGGAGCGAACATCACGTTCCGTAATTCGGAGAGGTGCGAATATTAGTAATAAGAGTATTTCACATTTCTATTATTGTCGACACGACAAAATATTGTAGTTTTGTTTATAGTAGTCGATGTTATTTTTGATTTCCATATTTTTTTGTTAGGTAGTTATTTATTAAACTAGAATCAGAGTATATAACTATTTCATTCGTACAAGAAAACATAAATTAAATAATTAGATTGGAACGCCAACTATGACCGACATCTATAATATCCTTGAAACACGACCTAGAGGTAAGTAGTCGAATCTCTTTCTGAGAAGCCGTGGCTAAAATATATGATTCTTTTGACAGATAATACGAACCACAACACTTAGACAAACATAACACAAACAATTAAAAATAAATAATACAAATTAACAAACACCAATATTATTTTTCCATAATAATATATTTGTTCGACATGCGCAATTGTGCAAGAGTGCGGGTGATCTTAATTGGCAATTTTAATAGCAGATAAGTACTTGGTGTATTTGACACTTCTTGTTCGTTATATAAACATAAGAAATTAAGACGAGAAGCCATAGCAACAGCTTCATTATATAAATATGTTTTTTCTACAATCATTAATAAAAGTGACGTTTTTTTAATCGATTTTCGTACATAAAATATGTATTTGTTAAACAGTTTAAAAAAGTGACATAAGATTGAGATAAAGTGACATTAGGGTGAGATAAAGTAGTTTTTTTAACGCTAATTTTAAATATTTCCGCTAATGGCTCATCTGACATTTTACTTAGCGTTTTGTCATCATGACAAACATAAATATTCAAATCGACGCCATTTTTAGTCCATTTCCTTGATTGAAGAAAAAATAGTGTATGCAACACATGCATAAAGTGTCTTTTTTTCACTCAGCTTTGTCCTGATGGTGTAAACGTTACTCCTAAGTATCTATATCGATTAGTTACCGTTAGCTTTTGGTTATTATAATAAAAGTCAAACTTAGGTTTCTGAAAACCGCCTTTCGAAAACTGCATAATTTTTGTCTTCTCTAATTTAACAACCATGTCATTAATGACACAATATTTTTCTAAAATTTTCAGCTTTTTAACAGCATCGATTTCCGATTGTGCCAGGATAACAAGATCGTCGGCATACAGTAACGCCAAAATATCGTTTTTTTTGTCAATGTTCACACTTTGAGCACCATTTTCATGAAAGAATTTTTCCAAATCTGAATAGTAGAGGGCTCAGTGGTTCACCCTGGAGTACCCCAGTAGTTACATTGAAAAGTTTGGACAAACCGTCAGATCCCTTAATCTGTATATTTGCTTGTGAATACAGTGAAGTTAGAACCCGGAGAATTATAGTAGACACGCCCAAGTTAAATAATTTTGACCACAACAAAGAGTGATTCACCGAGTCAAACGCCCTTTTAAAATCGATAAATATAGCAAAACTTTTACGTTTCTTCAGCCTAATATATGGAAGTTGATAATTGAGCTCAAGGTGTAAACGCCATCTAAACATCCTCGCCCAGTACGAAAGCCAGCTTGGCTCTCCTGTAAAATGTTACAATTATCTGCCCATGAGATTAATCTATTAAGTAAAAGGCCAGTAAATATTTTGGCACAACAGTTAACTAATGCTAGTCCTCTAAAATGTTGTGGGCTGTCTTGTGCTCCCACATAGATAGTAAAATATTGCTCCAAAGAGCTGGAACTGAAGCGCACTCAAATATACAGATACATTCAAATACAAACAGAACATACGGATTTAGTGTATTCGCCGATCTAAATAGTCCACCAACAAAACATTTCTATAAGTTCACTTCAATGATTATCAAGTATCGATCTGGACAGCTGGATTCAGAACCAATGTAAGAAAGCCCGCCCCTTCTCCTTCCAAAATTTGTTAGTTATGTGCGAGGTGTGTGCGAATGCGAACTGCGATTTAGTATTGAATGATTATTCCATGAGGGTAGTAAACGTCGCTACATATTGAAATAATATGCTTACATTTTATGTTGTTAAAATCGAAAATTAATTGTTAAATTCTCTTTAACAATTAATGTTTCAGGTTAAGATAATATGTTTTGATTTCTTTTGGCCATAACGGCTTTCAAAATAAAAATAAATTCGTAAATGAAACTTTGGTCTGGAACGACTTTATGAAACACCCTGTAAGATTGAAACTAATTTTAAAATATAACGCTTAATGGTGAATATGGTTCATCCAATTTTTATTCTAATATCTAGAAGGACATAGGAAATACTGGAAGTTATCGCACTAATCAATCACCCTGTATATGTGAAAATGAACTCTGGTCAGCACAAGCTGACCATCGAGTTTTATTATGATTCACTTAATACTAATTAATTGTCATATAAGATCCAGAAAAAAATGCGTGTTTTGCAAAAATGTATTTATATGAAAATAGTCGTTGAAGAATAGGGTAAGACAAATATATGTTGAAAACTTTTTCTGAAAGTAATTACACCTTGTAGATTTTTTTGCTCGTTGTTTTGGACATTTTCAAACGACGATTTGTATTTGAAGAGATGGCTTGCAATTTAAATAAGATTAAACATCATTAGGTACAATGCTAACTTCGTTAAAAGTGCTAATAGTTTTCTTTTATATTAAAAATTGAAAAGCTGCGCGTTGTCTAATCAGTACGAGGAAGAATTTTTATTTGAACTTTCGACTGTGCCATCTGAAAAAGTTAAGTTAATTAGGAATAAGTTTATTGTGAAAAATGAATGGGATGTCATCGAAGATGAGAACTTTTCCGGATAGAGTTCGAGTTTTCCACGGAAAAATAGTAATTAAATTGATTGAACTACTACTTATTCGAAAGAAGAAAAGTTGGAAAACTTTTTAATCAAATAATCTAAAAGGTAGCTACACAAAAAATAGGCTAAAAAAATTACCTTTAATCCCATTGTAGAACATTTAGATAACTACGTACGTTTGACTGATCTGCGCCATCTATCTAAAAAACGGTTCGACGTATACAAAAAAAAGGTTTCAAAGAAAAGGACTATGCTTCCATCTTATGGAAAATAAAAGACCACTAAAATGCGGATATTTTGATACCAACTTATTCGTCTTGAAAAATAGAACATTTGATAACATTGCGCCAATGTTGTAATTTAATTAATAAACCCACAAAATCAGTTCATTTGTCAGAAATTTTCGATTCGATTACAAAATAGGACTCCACCTGCTGCGGTGAAACAGAGTCGGACTTGTGAATATAGTTGTACATACGATGAATACCAGTTTCGTTGAAACAAAATAGGTAATAGGATTATATTTTTCAGTTGTATAAAGATATGATAGATTGCAATCAAATTATGTAAAAAAGGTACATCTCTCAATTGACAATCTAACATCTTTACATAAGTTTGTCATTTTGTAATAGCAGTTTATTATAACGTTTTCTATATTATAATAGTAAAATTATAATAGGTACATTTAATAACTGACCGACACGTATTTCGTAAACAATTCCGGTACAAACGAATTCCCGTCAGGATTCTTAATGACTATAAAATACACATGAGTTCCCGTCCGACACTTGCAGGTATCTTAATCCCGCACTCGAATTGCCGTCCAGTTTATTTAATCCGCTTACAGGTAAACTAAATAGTTTTGAAAATTCCAGTAAATCGTAATACCTATTCGTAATCCTGAATTCTAATGAAAAAGTTGAATGACCTATTGGGGTGGCTAGGGGGTCTGTCAGTACTAATTGCTATGAATATATTTTTCTATTATATTAAGTTGTCATTTTCGAAACGGCAGTTTATTAATATACATATTTCCGAACGTTTGTTGTCGTACGCTATAGTGATACACAAAATGCTTAAAGTAATACTAAGTGAAAAGGATAAACCCTTTCTGGTTAGGTTATATGTTAGGTTAGGTTAGGTTAGCTTCTTTACATGTATGTATTTATGACTCAGTTCAGTAGTAGTACGCAATAAAATTGTAGAATTAAAATTCCGTATTTTATTCCAATAATGATATCATATAAAATAATATCGTGTAATAGTACCAAACATAAGACATTTATATCTATTTCTTATTTCATACATCTGAAAACGGTCCTCCCTTAAAACTTTTACTGTTCACTTATTACAATTTACAATAAATACATAGCTAGATATCAGATGATTCAGAGAATTTACCGTAATTACCATAAACACCTTTTAGACAGGTCAGTTTTCACCCTGACGGGAACTCGAGTGACGGCTTAACGTTTCCTATTTATGGAACAGGTAGACTGGTTGACTGTAGTTGACGCTGCTGATCGAACTATACCTAATCATGAAGAAATATAATGATGCAAATTAGATTTCAGTTCACAGTGCTTTTTATGTCACGCAAGGGAAAACACTCATTGCCATCAAAATATATATAACACAAAAACCAGCTTCGGCTATCAAAAAAATACAAAAATTAAACAAAACCCGGCTTCGGCTATCAAAAAAATACAAAAATTAAACAAAACCCGGCTTCGGCCATCAAAAAAATTTAATAAAGCAAAAAGGCGACTTTAGCTACCAAAAAAATATAAAAACCGGCTTAGGCCAATAAAAATTTTTTTTCAGCTACACTTCGCGGATAGAAGGTAATGAGGTCCTCAGGCACTGCCTGTGGGGGGAAGGTGGAGCGCGTAAAAGGGGATACTGTAAGAATTATACATTATCTTTTAGTATCACCCTTTACGACGGGTTCATTACCTACACACATTTCACACGCATTTTTGTATCAACAGTTAATAGACATTTAGCATCTTGCATATAAAAAAATCTTTTCCGCATCCCTATCCTATTTTTTTTAAAGAGTTACCGATGCCAACAAATACACTACAAAATACTACAAAGAAAAAACAAAATATAAAAATTAACTGATAAAATTAGGTCAGTTCCACCCTGTCTGGTTTTATTTATTCATTTCTTATCACCGCTGATATCCTTACTTCGTGGAATCTGTAATACATGTCTATTTACGTATTTTCTCTCTGTCTTACTCATACAATCTCCGTAAGCGATTTTAAAAATAATATCATTAATTGTGGGTTAATTATAAAAGTCACAACATTGGCGCAATGTTATCAAATATTCTATTTTTCAAGACGAATAAGTTGGTATCAAAATATCCGCATTTGAGTGGTCTTTTATTTTCCATAAGATGGAAGCAAAGTCCTTTGTAAAGAAATTTTTTGAGTTCATGAATTTTCTTTAAACAGTCATGTACGAGACAAATTACCAGCAATTAATTCAAGCACGTGTGTTTTTTTTACTTTGAAAAGAAATGTCGCGATTTGGAAAGAAATTGATTGTTATCAGAGAAACGTCAATATTGACTATAAATTAAAGTGGGAGATGATAGCTGTCATGTGCTGGGACATTTCCGCTTATTAATAATTATTATTATTAATCAATGCTGAAAATTTTTCAGATACTTTGCTGGTTACCATTGCAACAATGTCGAAATAAAGCATCTGATTGGTATAAAATTTTGGTGGTAGAATTCCTGGAACGCGAATTTTAGTTCCTACGCCCACTAGTCGGTAAAATCTCTCCAGCCAGTCGCAACAAAAATTTTGTTGGAGATGGATGTAAACGTAATAGTTGTTAGTTTGCTCTGCGAAGAAGAGGAACGTAACCAAGAAAAAGCGAAAATGGGTTCACGAAATTTGCAAGAAAAGGAAGACAGAGAGTCAATACGCAACATTATTTCCGGATTTAATAACGCATCAGGAGAAATCTTTTCAATATTTTAGAATGACATAATTCCTTCCAGCAATTACTTTTGACTTCTTGATTTGAGTAATTTTTATGACTCAAATCATATAGTTCTCTATACTCGCTGACAAGCAGAATGAGCCTTTCTTTATCAATTTTGAGATCGACCACTAAACACCCACTACACACAACGAACTAACGGGAAAAGAATTCTCGCCCGATAGTTACGTCCGTTGCCGATACGTACGCTTGGTTTCATTTACGTACAAGGTAAAAATAAATTCGCGTTCCGTTGCGGCGCGGTCCGGTCTAGTACTCGCGAACCTTAAGTCTCCATGAATATCAACACACTTTTGAAGCAATTTTTACTATCTTTGCCAACAATTTTACGTTGAGTACGAACTTTTCTAATTAAAACAAAGCGCGAAGAATGGAAGTATTTTTTATATTGAAGTTTATAATTTTCGAGAAAAAACTTTTATAGCAAACATTTTACGCTACATAATAAGTGGAGGAATATGTCAATAACGGCGCTAACAATTATCGGCGATTAACCCATAACAGGGAAAATATCCGATGGTGATTAATTCAAGTGCACACCTCGTAAGAATGTTGGAGGCTCTCCTTAATTCCTTCATAATAAAAGGCCGAAACGGTTTTATAAATAAGTGGATAAGTTATAGTGGAGTGGGTTACAAAAAAGCACGTTTTCTGATAAAGTGTGATTGAATGAATGTCTATCGGAGCACACGATTGATTATATTTTTGATTTTTTTACAAGTTTCCGTTAATATTAGGATATATACTGTTATGTTTTATTGTGATGTGTTTTTATTTTATTTTTTTAATTTTTTGTTATTATTATTGGTTCACCTTTTTAATTTAAGAAACCCCTTGTATACTTACTTTATTTTTTTAATTTGTATATCCGGCTAGCTATTGAAAAAGGGTTTCAACTCTTTATCTCAGTTTGCGGTACCCCCAAATTAATTTTACAATGAAGAATAATTTAACTGATTCTCTTTAAAATTTTAATATGATGAATGTTTGAATTTATAATAAGAACATGAAAAAGAATTTTAATTGAAATTTTAATCTTTATAATCTTCTTTACTAAATTTTTTATATTCCACTGCAACTAAATATTCTCCTTTTTCTTCCTTTTTGTATTGTAATTAATAAATTTATTCTGGTAGTTTCTAGTTTAAATTTCTAATAATTACTTGCCGCATTCCCCTCGTACCACAAACAAGAATCGGAGGAATCGCTTTAGATTTGTGCCATGCGCATAAATACTGTAAATGATTCTATTGAACTAAAATGGCTGGTAACGTTACAAACAAGTGTCTTTTGAAAAGGAGTATTATTGAATTGCTTTGGATTATTTATTTCAATAAGGTAAGCTTCCTTTTTAATTTATAACTACTAATATCAACAATCTTAACTAAATATCAAATAAGAAATACGCAATTGGTAAATAAATGTTTTTACGATGTGAAATATTTTTAGGTTATTTCTTTTTAGGAACAACGTGTGAAAGAATATTCACTCCTCTGCTGTGTGGGATATAAAATAGCATCAAATCTGCATGCTGATGTCATATACACTATTGTAGAAAGTAAATTAAACTTTCTCATGAACAAATTGTGTCTGGTTTCCTTCGAATACCTGGGACGCTATCTCCAGTCGAGTTTAAATATGTGAAAATAAGCTTACCGCTTTCTGGTTCATAATAAATGGATGTTATCTCTTACAAGGTTGTTAACTTTTCCACTTCTCTGGTTTGATTTTTCAGGCTTTTTTTAAATTTTTTATCTTCACCATCAAAATTCTTGTACTTCCTCGTTCCCAAATCGAAAACCAATTTTTTTCTTGTTTATCTTTGACCAGTCGACTTGCCATTCTGATAAATTGTTTTAGAGTTATTTTTATTGATTTCTATTGATGTTAAAGGTACTTTCACATGTTTTAATACCATGTCCTCTATGAACTACACTTTTTTTAATCGGTTGATTCTATTCGCGATGATCAAATGTCACTTCACAAATTTTTAAATTAATGACATAAATCTGTTTGGATTACAACATTTCCACACTATGTACAAATAGTGTGTCAATTCTAACATCATTTATTGAGGTTTATAAAGATAATTCTGAAGTGCATAAAAAGCCTAAAGACTGAAGTGCCGAGGTCTCTGAGCCTCTGACTGGTGGTGCTGAACCATTCAATCAATCATTTAAACATATGTCATAAGTTTTGTCATTAATGAGATACAGGATGTTGACTTTTTTGTAATAAATGATAAAACTAAAAATTTATTTCAACCTAATTTTTCTTTAGTGACTGGTTTCCAAAACTAATGGAAAAGAACATGTTTATTCTCTGTTTCCTTTGGAATTTTGACAAAAACTGTGTCAAACCTGAAATCCAACGCAAAAAGAAACAAAACATTTTTATCATTTTAATTTTGTTGTAGTTTGTTTTCAGTTAATATAGACCGGTAGCCCATGACACATGTAGGCATCATTATTTCGAATGGAAGCCGTTTTCACCATCGAGGGGTCATTTGGAAAATAAGTAGAAGCTATTCCCCAAGACCCAAACTGGATAATCGACGCTACAGTGGAAATTGAAAAAAAAAAGAATTTTCAAGAAACTGGAACAATAAACTCATGGATTCCGTCTACTTGGATGCATTCCCTGGGGTCATACTTTTCATCCGAAAACAATATGGCATACAAATTCGAGGGATACTAAGGGTTGATATGCGAGGGTTAAAAATTGATAAAGAGGTGAAACAAAATTAACTTATGTATGCCGAAGAGAGTTTGACGTTTATAAATTGAATTAGCAAATAAAGCTAAAATGTATATGACGTTACGAACTCTGAACACGTATATAAGTATAATTATGTGCTCTGTATAGAGAGGCAAACCAGAAACGAATACCAGAAAAAATAGTTAACAAGTAAATGTTAGTCACAGTTTGGCACACTTAGGAGTTCATTTGAAATGATTTTAAACGGCACGGAACTATAGGTTTGTTCACGAAGCAAGTTCCTAACTGTTATGAACATATTGAGTCTGCGCAGTATAAAATAAGCGTTCCAGCAGAGCAGAGTTCAGAGCAAATTATAATTATTTGGTGTACCCGCAAGACTAGAAACTTGTTCAAAACGAGATCGTTACTCGTTCTCTTGGTTCCAAAATAAAAAGAGAAATTTTAAAGAAGAAACAATACAGCAATATGACACTAAATTTGTTGAACATTACCTATAGAATTCGCAAATAATGTGTAAATAGCATTTCAAGAAAATTTGAAGATCGATTGATCATCCTTTCTTTCTTATCAAAATATTCAGTCAATATTACTTTTCAGAACTGTTCCAGCACACATTTGTTTGGAACCTACTTGGTACGTTATTCTAGTCACGCATGCGCATCAGATAATGTTAATGTATCATTATATTGTTAAATTTCAAAATGGTTTATTACTACATAATAATATAAATATTTGACATAGAATTTATGACATAGTTCTACTTTTTATGCGCAGGATGAATATTCCGAACATCTTGCTCTGAATTTATTTATCAGGGTACATTTATGTACTTCGGAGAAGATGTGCATTTTATCAAGTGCATAAGAGAAATTGAGGCAACGAATGCAATCTAAGAAAGACTCCTAACATTCTACGAGATTCGCATAAAATTCCATTCGTCAAAAGAAAACTAAGAGAGACGCATTTCAAACGAAGGTAAATGTAACTCAATGCAACGTTGTATAGTGAAAATATGAGGAAAATGTATTTGTTGATGGTTTAAGTATTGCATTTCCAGTGTTTTCAGTATATTTAAAAAAAAATAATATCTTTAGATCTGGTAAGTTTATACGAGAGTTGTCTTTTAAGTATTGCATATAACAACATAGTTGGCGCCTGTCAACCAACAAATATCAAATGTCAAAATTAACTGTCATTTTTAATTTATCACCCTTTTACTCGTCCCCTGGCCGTGATGTTAGAAAGGGTATACAGATACATTCAAACACAAACGGAACATAGGGATTTAATGTATTGTCCGATCTAAATAGTCCACCAACAAAACATTTCTATAAGTTCACTTCAATGAATATCAAGTATTGATCTGGACAGATGTAAGAAACCCCGCCCCTTCTCCTTCCAAAATTTGTTAGTTATGTGCGAACTGCGATTTAGTATTGAATAATTATTTGATGGGGATAGTAGTCGTCGCTACATATTGAAACAATATGCTTACGTTTTATGTTGTTAAAATCGAAAATTAATTGTTAAATTCTCTTTAAAAATTAATGTTTCGAGTTTTGATTTCTTTTGGCAATAACGGCTTTCAAAATAAAAATAAATTCGTAAATAAAACAAAATAAGATTCTTTAAATTGTACTCTACCTACCGACTGCTGTTTACTGACTGTCTGAAGCTAATTAAGGACCACCCACAGTTGAGAATAAGGAGTGGTGGGAATTGTACGATATGTTATTATGGGTGTCCAAATAAACGATTGTAATAATCGTGTTTTTAATCTGTTGAAGCTGGATGTTGGTCGACTAGTTCAAAAGCAGTTCTGATACAATGCTTGAAATCCCTATGTTCCGTTTGTGTTTGAATGTATCTGTATGGCAGTGGGTTTGGAATGCTTTTAGAAAGCAAGAAGGTTCTTTATCAAATATATATTTATATTATGATGTTTTATATAATTGATGATACAATTAAATGATATAATCTACCTTCAAAAATAGTAGGTAATAATAGATCAAAGTAGATATTAAATGAGAGTCCAAAAGTGCTGAGTAGAAAGTTTTCTAATGAGAGTCCAAAGTTGCTAAGTACGAATGACCGCAGTTGGCCTTTATATAATAGGAGGATAATAATATACAGAGAGCAGCGGAAGGACTTTGTGCTTAAACATCAACTCGATGTTTCTGATAAAATATATATATTCATACTGACATTACATTCTTATTACTAATGAAGGTATTTGTAAAAGTGTTCTTTTACAAGAAGAGTTTTAAAAATAAATAGTAAAAGTAAAAAAGGACTTTTAATCCACCATACTTTGTCTCAGACAGTGCCATTAACCAGAAGGCATACGGAGGAAGGAGCAGGAAAGAGGTGTCCTCCCAATATATAGCACCAATGGTCAAGAAATTTCCAAAGTAATAAAGTTGGATTAAAAGTGCAGTAAGAAATAGAAAAAGAGAAAGAGAAAAGGCCTGGAAGACAAACATTTAGTTTAGTATATTACACTGTATTGGAAAAGTATAAAGTGAAGGATATATCTCATTTATTTTTAAACTTAACTCAGTTGACATGTGGCCTTAAAGTAGCTTTGAGTTGAACAAAGTTTAAGTCAATAAATAAATTTCAGAGGATATTAAAGATGCATACCTATATCCACATATACAGGGTGTCAATTTTAAAACTTAAAATGGGCTGTACCTCGTGAACGAAAAGCGATTTCAAAAAAAGTTCAAAACCGTTTCTATGGTAGAGAGGGGGAAATAAAATGACATGAGAGAGAACCCCCTATGCCCCACCTACAAAAATTTGAATGGCAACCTCCTACTTGTGATACGTCGTTAGAAAGCCTGTAGAAAATTCTTTCCGACGGTCTAAGTCTTAATTATACAGGGTGTAACAATAAAGTAGAAAAATTTATTTGATAACAAAATGAAAAAGTGTTAAATGTCAGCTAACGTGTTTTATGAAAGACATCCTGAAAAACATGTAAGTCACGTGTATATCCGTGATTTAGAGAGACGGGTATAGTGGCAAATAGAAGAAGGAATGCTGCAAAAGTACTCGATGATGTTCGACATTTAACACTTTTTCATTTTGTTATCAAATAAATTTATCTGCTTTATTGTTATGACTTAGACCGTTGGAAAGAATTTTCTACGGGCTTTCTAACGACTTATCACAAGTAGGAGGTTGCCATTTAAATTTTTGTAGGTGGGGCATAGGGGTTGATGGGGGTGCGTTCTATGTATAAAAGACACAATAAAAATGTTGTAACTATTCAATAATCCTTTGATTTTACAATTTGGCTTTTCGAAGGTTTTCACTTTCAAATGCTTCTCACAAAAAGTGGTACAATTTTCCGGTTGAGATATTTATATTTTTTCTCTATAGTCGACGGACTCGAATAACTCGACTAAGCTGCAAGAAAGAGATAATGGGACGGGATTTGAGATTGTTGAGACTGGTTATGTTGAAATATCTAAAGTTAAAAACGAATTTAATAACTTTTGTTTTCCGCAGACGTCTTCAAATGTCACAAGTTGGATTAAGCCGCAAGACGTTTTTAAACCTAATGTCTTTCTGAGTTAAGAGGAACTAATGAACTTTTTGAACAAGTTAAATAAATTGAAAATATAAGAACTTGACTTGTAAAAGCGCAAATTTGAGTAAAATAAGGTGGATAAGGAATGATGCTTGCGAAAACGATGCTTTCTATAATAATAAAGTAATTACATTTTGAAGTTCAGTGTGATGGAGGAAAAAAAGATCAAAGAAGACAAAGCTTATATTTTGAAATACTGGTATACAGGGTGCACCAGATAAACCGTCCATTAGAAAGATTTCGAGAAGTGGTTCTTAACCCTAGAATATCGGTCACTCGTACTCGTATTATTCATACTCTATATCCACTTCTCCTTCTTAATATGATTAAAATATAAGAAATATAATATGTCAAAAATTTTCGAAGACAGTTGTCTCAACAAGAATGCCCGAGTTGGTTTCCGTTTTCGGCAATGAAGCACCACATCAGTGGACAATTTCTCGTTGGTATGGAGAATTTAAACTTGGACGGAAAAAGTTGTAAATGGTAGATAGCAAACATCCCATTGACTGAAAAAACTTTCACAATTGAAGTTATTACCACAGAATTTCAGCTTTCAATTCGACTTTGCAATAAATCTGACAAAATGATGAATTGCTTACCCAACTTTATAATGGTTGGATGAGGTCTAATCGGAAGTTGCTCATTTAGGCCAGTCAACAAGTTCAAAAACGTGTTAATAGACTTTTGAAAACTGCTCCACGATGTTTGCACGCATAAACTTTATCCAAAAAATAAACGTTTTAAAGGAGAAATTCACGTTTTCAGAATACAGTTCAAAATTCGGACTAAAACGTTAGAATAGTAATGGCGTCTCTATGACATCACACATCTGGAAATACTTCAAGAATATTTCACAGTTTGCAAATAAAAAATTCATTTGTCATTTACATGAATCATATAATAACGAGTGAATATTATTTAAACGATGCAAAACGATATACAAAAGGATGACGTCACGCGTTTGTGATCGGTGTTTTAGATAACATGGCGGATTGTCATCAGTCGACTCTCGATAAGTTGAAACTCAAAGGAGCAGAGAAAAATTTTAAATTACCAAGAGTTTGAACAAGATTCGAAATTTATTGTTTTAAAAATTCATACAATTATTCACAAATAATTATTATTTACTGAAAAGTAGTACGTAATTTTCTGTTGAGTGAGCGACTTCAACGTTTGAAGGAAGACTGGAATGGGAACTGCAAACTCATTAATCGACAGGTATGTAAACAAAGGACTTATGACAACAAACGCTTCAAATTATAGAGAGTATGGAGGCCAGGACTTCAAATTATTGTATGTTGGCGGGCAAGATTATTCCTATTAATCTTAGCGACGATCCAAGAACAGATCCACCAACAACGGCTGTCACCCAGCAAAACGTCGATGCTGTCCGTAAGCTGATTCAAGAAGATCGATCCTGAAATTAGAGCATCATTGGGCATTTCAAAGAAAAAATTTTACATGAAGAATTATCTGTAAGAAAATTAGTTCCTTGTTGGATCTGTTGACGGAAGAACAGAAAGCAATTAGAGTCAATTGGTGTCAAACAACTCTAAACCGGTTTAACGCAGGAAACTTAAAAAATATGTACAGTATTGTCAGCGGTGATTAATCCTTGATTTACTCTCATGAACCCGAAAAAATACGTCAGTCGGCTGTTTGGGTGAACCAAGATGAAACAGTAGATATCGCTGAAAAAGAACAGCTTTCCATCGGAATGCGGTTTTTTTATGAGAATCAAAAAAAAATCAGCGAGAAATTTGTAAGCCATGTTGAGCTGAAATCTCAACATGTCCCTACAATCTCCAGCACAATTCAGAGTTTTTCAGTCGATCAGAATCTTCCAGCAGAGAATTGTGTTGGATTTGGATATGACGGATGTTCTACGCCATTTTGAAGAAAAAGTAAAATAAATCTTTATTTTTTCATTGCTCAAGCCTCAAACTATAGCTTGTGGTCAATGATGCTAGCAAACTACCGGAAATAAGAAACTTAATTGCAACAATATCCTTCTTTCGTGAGTAGCCAGCCCGCAGGACTTCGGCTCTAAATTTATCAAGGCTCTGTGAGACCAGATGGTCTGAGAAATACAAGAGCATTAAAAAGTTTTCAGACAGCTTCCACGGAATCGTCAATGCGCTAGAACATCTCTCGATTGAAGAAAATTTGCCTATCAATCGTAGGTTCATGATTGCAAAGTACTCTGCGATTTTGGTACCCGTTGTGAACGTTCTACAAGGTAAAAATATGGATTTGATTATGGTGAGGAAACACATTGGTGAAATCCTGTGAAATGTCATAAAGAAGGATCGACAAGGGATATCGCGGAGAACATCCGCGTTGAGTTAACAGTTCCACGAATTGTTGAAAAGCAAATACACAGAAGTAATCCGCCATCTGAGACCGCGATTGAACACTGGAGACGATCGTTGATTATCTTTAACTTCCTCATTAAATGTTAGAAAATACACCTGCTTTTGCCTTATCCCATCTGCATCCTTCATACATGCTAAACATTACTTCAAAAGATTTGGAAAAAAATGCAAAATCTTTCATCGAGTTTTATGAGTTGGGTGATATCTCTGCAGAATTAGATATGTGGTATAATCTGTGGAAAAAGAAAGATTTAGCAGGAGACAAATTAAAGGATATTGAAGTGGCTACACTTTTGGAGAAGGCTAATATTTTTCCCTGCAACAAGGCATGCACTCCTCATTTTAAGTTCTTTCCCATTCACTACGGCTACTGTTCAAACGATCTTTCAGTACCCCTCGAAGGGTAAAGACCTGGCTGAGAAGTACAATGGGAGAGGAGAAATTAACTGGGTTGAGTTTGATGAGCGTCCATCATTAATTCTTTAAGGAAAAAAAATCAGGACTGGATTGAAACGAGAGTTTTGAAAAAGCTTTCTACAAATCCAAAACAAATGATAATAGTATAAGACATGTAACTGGAATAAATTTTTATTTCAAGCAAATAAGTTGATAAAGCACTGCTAAAAGTATACATAATTTTCTTAAAATTTTGGTTTCATTCACCTTTTCCGTGATAAAATGTTACAACCTGAACGACCATGGTTTGTCCCCTCCCTAGTTTTGATCCTGGGTACGCCCTTGAGTGTGACCTGTTTAGATCAGCCACTATACTAATTTAGCTCAGAGACTTTTAAATAATACAACTAATACTGTTAAGCTCTTCTAAAAATAGTGAATCCGTCTCTGTATTTTTCAATCTTTCTAAATATATCTTGTTTTGTTTAGAATAAATTACAGATTAAAAAAAACCCAGCCAGTGGGGAATTTATTATCGAGTATTAACTATAAATTTTGATTGATTCGATTGTATATCAAATACAGTTTACTTCAATTGAATTTATTAGTTATTAAAATATAATAATAAAATGATAAAAGAAATGGAATTTATACGTTGTAGTATTTCGATGAATGTCGTGTAAAAATGAATGATGATAATAAATTGGACAGGAGGAAAAGGAAAGTCAGGTAAGAACGGGTGGATTTCGTTGAATATAGCTCTGAATGCTAAATATAATTTGATTTAAGAGTGTCACAAAAACGAGAAATTTTATAGCACCACAAAAAAAGTTGCTCATGAGTTGGATGTATTTAGTTGGAAAATAATAATCAACAATATCAAACTGACCTTGCTCTAAGATACGAATTTTTTTTTCGAATGGGTCCAGGACCCAAACAGTGTTGGACTCAACCCCAATTGGATGCCTACCAACCAAACCCAACTCATCTCCCCGAATTTCCGGTCCATCCAATCTCTCCTACCCCCAATCGCACCTTTTAGCACGCACTCATACTCCTCCTACCTTCTTTCTATTTCCTTATCCATCCATTCTTGTACTTCCTCTCTGGAAGGTCCTCTAGGTCCTCTAGGACCTTGACAGCACCGCTGCTGCCAGACCACCCACTGTCTTCAATGTTTCTTCCCCCCCTCCTCTACTTCTCACTTCTCTACCGGCCCTATCCCCCTCATTTTCCCTACCCCCTAGTATCCTGACTTCTCGAATCCTATCCCCCCCTCCTCCTTCTTCCCATGTGAACAATTTCCCTATAATCGCCTTCTCCCAATCTTCCTCTAGCTCATCGTTCCTATTTCCACCCATCCTTTTCACCGTTATCTCATACGCCTTTCCCCATGGATGGTTTTCCAATTCCCCCAGTAACTCTTCCCACTTCCCTCTTTTTTCCCTCTCAAGTTCCTTCTTCTTCTCCTTGTATCCCCCTTTTTCCCTCTATCCTTCCTCTTCCCCTCAGCATCCGTCTTCGTTCTTTCTTACACTCCCTCCACAGCTCCTCTATTTCCTCATTCCACCAATAATTAGGTACGTAGGGCTGAGTGCTCCACACTCAAAAACAGTTCGAAGTATAAAAAAAGGTTTTGAACAGAATTTCATCCTCAATAATTTTTTTAATGAAAGCAAAGACGATTGGAAGCAAAAAGATCGAGATATTTTCAAAAAACTGATTTATCTAGGAAAAATCTTCTTCAGTAATACAAAATATACTCCATTGAAGTCACCCTTATACCTACTTTCTTTGTCAGTGAAGCAACGCATGGTTTGATATCTTATCTGAAAGTGCAAACTCTCTCTATAAATTTCAAACAAGTTGTCACTTTTTTGCAGTTCGTTAGTAACAATTATAGTTATAATATAATTAAAAATATCTTCACGTACCTACATCTCTAAAAACATATCTAATAACAAATTACGACAGCTTGTTCTGCGTCACATGCCATCGATGTCGACTGCTCAAATTAGACAATAACATCGTTTTAACAGCAAAAACAAAATACAATTTGAACACGTAGGAAACTCTTGAAAATTGTAGACAATGTTTTAAATGAAACAAAGTCTTTTCGTTTTGTCCTGAAGACCTGGAAAAATGATCTAGGATTTATAACTTATATTCCCTCAATTTGTTTTCTTTCTTAATTAATTATTTCAAATATTATTTACGAAACCAAAAAAAAATGTTGATGTACTGGAAATAAATAATTAAAATCCAAAATGACGAAAATAATTCATGAATAAAATTATTATTTTTCCTTCCCTTCTTGAAAAAACCCTAATGTAAAGTACGACCAAAGATCTAAGAAGGACGTAAATTTTGTTCATAAATACCTTTAACTTATATACTGTTATGATTTTTTGTGTGTGAGGTGTTTTTTTTTATTTTATGTTATTATTATTAGTTTGTTCACCTTTTTAATTTTAAGAAACCCCTTGTATACTTACTTTATTTTTTAATTTGTATATCCGGCTAGCTATTGAAAAGTTTGAATTCTTTATCTCAGTTTGCGGTTCCCTCAAATTAATTTTACAATGAAGAATGATTTAACTGATTCTTTTTAAAATTTTAATATGATGAATGTTTGAATTTATAATAAGAACATGAAAAAGAATTTTTTATAATCCTCTCTACTAAATTTTTTATATTCCGCTGCAACTAAATACTCTCCTTTTTCTTCCTTTTTGTATTGTAATTAATAAATTTATTCTGGTAGTTTCTAGTTTAAATTTCTAATAATTAATTGCCGCATTCCCCTCGTAACACAAACAAGAATCGGAGGAATCGCTTTAGATTTGTGTCATGCGCATGAACACTGTAAATGATTCTATTGAATTAAAATGGCTGGCAACGTTACAAACATGTGTCTCTTGAAAAAGGAGTATTATTAAATTGCTTTGGATTATTTATTTTAATAAGGTAAGCTTCCTTTTTAATTTATAACTACTAATATCAATATCAACAATCTTAACTAAATATCAAATAAGAAATACGCAATTGGCAAATAAATGTTTTTACGATGTGAAATATTTTTAGGTTATTTCTTTTTAGGAACAACGTGTTAAAGAATATTCACTCCTCTGCTGTGTGGGATATAAAATAACATCAAATCTGCATGCTTATGTCCATTGTAGAAAGTAAATTAAACTTTCTCTGGAACAAATTGTGTCTGGTTTCCTTCGAATACCTGGGACGCTATCTCCAGTCGAGTTTAAATATGTGAAATTAAGCTTACCGCTTTCTTGTTGATAATAAATGGATGTTATCTCTTACAAGGTTAGTACTTCTTAACATTTCCACTTCTCTGGTTTGATTTTTCAGACTTTTTTAATTTTAATTTTAATTTTTAATTTTTATCTTCACCATCAAAATTCTTGTACTGCCTCCTTCCTCGTTCCAAAATCAACAACATTCAATTTTTTTCTTGTTTTTCTTTTACCAGACGACTTTCCGTTCTGATAAATTGTTTTAAAGTTACTTCTATTGATTTCTATTGATGTTAAAGGTACTTTCACATGTTTTAATACCATGTCCTCTATGAACTACACTTTTTTTTAATCGGTTGATTCTATTCGCGATTATTCACTGACACTTCACAAATTTTCAAATTAATTACATAAATCTCTTTCGATTACAACATTTCCACACTATGTACAAATAGTGTGTCCATTCTAATATTATTTATTGAAGTTTATAAATATAATTCTGTGTTTTTATTATTTGACTTTATTTCTGTTTTTATTCGATTCATTTATCAATTTTATTTCATTCTTTCTAAAATAATTTCAATACAGGGTGTTTCAAACTAATTAACGTTGAGATAATCTGTTACTAAATAATAATTGTTTTATTAAACCAAAACTTTCTTCAATTTCACTTTATTCACCTACCAATCTTTAAATCATCACAATACATATACTTACTTCACAAGCTCCCGCAAAACTACCCGAAAGAGGAATTATCGAATAATTAGAAAGTGGGACTAGAAGCTCTCGTAATTTATCGAGAAGGGCAAGGAAAATGATTGAAATTTATCGAGAAGGGCAAGGAAAAATCTAAACCCAATATCATTATACCTACCTATAAAACAAAATTTAATGGATAGGGCAGGTACCTCTGCGTAGAATCGATCGCCTGCTGATAACTCAAATGGCTGGTGATTTATGACCTTCTTAAATTTCTGGTCGTACTTTACGTTACAAATAACGCACATTCATTTTTTGAGGCGAAGGGTGAATGCAATAGTCATTTTCTCTTTCCCTACATAAAAAAATTAATGTGCATAACAATAAGGGCGAATAGTTATTTTCCCTTTCACTTCTTGGAGGGCATTGGTATTGGAAATTTGGCACCAGCACAACAAAAAAACATTCTATAATTTATTCATAAATCCGGCGGGGCAATAAATCAATCAATTGGCCAGAGTACTTCCGATTTGAAATATTTTAATATTACTTGGATGGTTGGTTCATTCTGTATTGGTTTTGCAAGGGTCAAGAAGATTTTTTACTTTATTATTAACAGTATATACAGGCTAATGAATTTAAACCTTGATAGTTTTATTTCTGTACTATGGACAGCATAGAATGTATACTCCGAATATTATTGGAAAACAAAATATTTCATTCGCACTTTTTCCAGACTTAGGACTGGCAAAGAATATACATTAGATTGGACCAAAAAAAAATCGAATATTTTTTGTTTTGAAATCTATATCGAGAATATTATTTATCATATATCATATCTTTCGTTATTAGTTCGTTATCTAACCATTAATTTTACAAAATAGTCATAAAATTGAGTAATTTTTGTGGAAATTGGAGACGTTTTAGGAATACACATCCAGCCATCATCGACGTTTTCCACTGGTAAAAATGCTAAGGAAGCGCACATTCTTATATGCAGACGTATATCAGAATTTTTGGTGTACTCAGAAGTGAGTCCGATACTTCAAACATGCCTCCATAAACATTGATTGATATGAAAATTGCCACCGGATATTTGGGTGTTCGGAAAATACTTTTTTCTACAGTCGCGCGTAAAATGACTAATTACTATATTCAAATGAAATCGTAAAGTCGACAAGTGCCGAGGATTGTTTCTTTACGCTCTAGTGCAAAAAAGGAATCTTTTTCGCTCGCTTATTTAATCAAACCACGCCCTCCGAATTAACTCAATTGGTGAATATTTATCAATTTATCAGATTAAAAATCAAATAAAATTTATGAAAATTGTCAAAAATTTTGAAATATGGTCAAAAAAGGTCAATAATTGTCAAAAACTGTCAAAAATTGTCAATAATTGTTAAAATTTTGAAAAATGGTCAATAATTCTCAAAAACTTTAAAAAAATTTTGAAAGTTTTGAAAAATGGTCAAACATTTTCAAAAATGGTCAATTGTCAAAAATTTTGAAAAATTTTCAAAAAATGGTCAAAAATTTTCAAAAATTGTCAAAAATGGTCAATAATTGTCAAAAACTATCAAAAACTATCAAAAATTGACAAAAACTGTGAAAAATGGACAATTATTGTCAAAATTGGTCAAAAATTGTTTAAATTTTGAAAAATGGTCGATAATTGTCAAAAACTATGAAAAATGGTCAATAATTTTGAAAAATGGTCAAAAATTTTGAAAAATTGTCAAAATTTTTGAAAAATGGTTAAAAATGGCCAATAATTGTCAAAAATAGTCAAAAATGGAAAATTATTGTTAAAAATTGTCAAAATTTTGAAAAATAGTTAATAATTGTTTAAAAGTGTATAAAAGTTTTTGAAATATGGTCAAAAATGGTCAAAAATTTTGAAAAATTGTCAAACATGGTCAAAAACTATCAAAAATGGTTAAAAATTGTCAATTATTTTTAAAAACAGACAAAAATTGACAATTATTGTCAAAATTGGTCAATAATTGTCAAAAATTGTTAAAATTTTGAAAATGGTCGATAATTGTCAAAAACTATGGAAAATGGTCAATAATTTTGAAAAATGGCCAAAAAATTATGAAAAACTGTTAAATTTTTAAAAAAATGGTCAAAACTTGTCAAAAATGGTCAAAAATGGACAATTATTATTAAAAATTGTCAAAATTTTGAAAAATGGTCCATAATTGTCAACAATTGTCAATAATTATCAAAAACGGTCAATAATTATCAAAAACGGTCAATAATTTTGAAAAATGGTCTAAAATTTTGAAAAATTGTCAAAAATGGTCAAAAACTATCAAAAATGGTTGAAAAATGTCAATTATTTTTAAAAACAGACAAAAATTGACAATTATTGTCAAAATTGGTCAATAATTGTCAAAAATTGTTAAAATTTTGAAAATGGTCGATAATTGTCAAAAACTATCAAAAATGTTCAATAATTTTGAAAAATGGTCAAAAGATTATGAAAAACTGTTAAATTTTTTGAAAAATTGTCAAAAATGGCCAATAATTTTAAAAAATGGTCAAAAATGGTCAAAATGGACAATTATTGTTAAAAATTGTCAAAATTTTTAAAAATAGTTGATAATTGTCAAAAATTGTTAAAGTTTTTGAAAAATTGTCAAAAATTTTGAAATATTATCAAAAATGGTCAATAATTGTCAAAAATGGTCAAAAATTTGGAAAAATAGTCCATAGTTGTCAACAATTGTCAATAATTATCAAAAATGGTTGAAAATTGTTAATTATTTTTAAAAACAGACAAAAATTGACAATTATTGTCAAAATTGGTCAATAATTGTCAAAAATTGTTAAAATTTTGAAAATGGTCGATAATTGTCAAAAACTATCGAAAATGGTCAATAATTTTGAAAAATAGTTGATAATTGTCAAAAATTGTTAAAGTTTTTGAAAAATTGTCAAAAATTTTGAAATATGATCGAAAATGGTCGATAATTGTCAAAAATGGTCAAAAATTTGGAAAAATGGTCCATAATTGTCAACAATTGTCAATAATTATCAAAAATGGTCAATTATTTTGAAAAATGGTCTAAAATTTTGAAAAATGGTTGAAAAATGGTTAAAAATTGTCGCGCGGCAACATTCTTTCTCAAGCAGCAATTTGTTACTTTACGCACTAAATACACAAATAACTATTTTATGGCATTAATTACCGCTTGCTCAAAATCTATTTTTATTAATGTCAGTTTACAATGTGCCAATTTTTCCTTATTGGAAGAAAATAATAATTCATGCGTTTCGTTGGTCTTAATTGGAAGCAATGCAAATAGTACTGCTATTATATTTGTTTCATTTGTGGATAGCAGTATGTATTGTATAATGTGCCATCCATAAATACAGTGGAGGTACTGTCGGTTAAAATTTCTATTGCTTTTTTACTTGCAAACACTAAGATTCTGTTTTCATTAATATTTTTATCTATAAATAAAAAAAAAGAACCGTCTTTCATTGTAATAACGTAAGATCAGTTAATGTCATAAATGAAACTAACTGTTTTTAATTAATTCCACTATTTACTTAATTTTCATAATTTTTTCATTAAGTAAATAGTGGAATTAATTAGAAACAGTTAGTTTCATTTATAACATTAATATGAGTAGATTCCACAAAGTAAGGGTCCAAACTGCAAATTCAAGTAAGATCAATTAACTTAAAGTACTTAAAAATTTTTTTCAAATAACGTACTCGCTTTCGAGGCCGTGCGCGCAACCTAATAATGGCGCGCTGAGGGCTATTTTCAGCGTTAAATTAAAATTATAAATATTGGAGGTACAGTTCCGGGACAGATTTATTAAATTATCGTATTGCTATTGGTCCTTGATAAGTATTTGAATTTTATTTGATTTGACGTTTTGAAGTAAATGAGAATTGCGTTTGGAGACTTCGTTATCTATATACATACAGGAGAAGCCAATAAAAGCGTTATAAAAAAAAAGTCGTTGAAAATTCCATTATAAATTTGACAATAAGGAAAAGTAATAAAAGGAGAGATACAACGAAAAAAGTGAGTGAAATGAATCCCTGGTCCTTCCATATGTCTATCGGGATCAACTATTCCATAAAAATAAAAATGGGAATTCAAAAAGAGAATGGATGTCAGAGAAATCTTCTAAAAAAGTGTTAACAATGGAAATAAATTTTCTTTTTCGAGTTAATTTAGTTGACATATTTTCGTATTAAAGAAAAAGTTGATAGCAAACATCCTATTGACTCATAAAACTTTCACAATTGAAGTTATTACCACAGAATTTCAGCTTTCAATTCGACTTTTTAATAAATTTGACAAAGTGATGAATTGTTTACCCAACTTTTTTATAATAGTTGGATAAAGTCTAATCGGAAGTTGCCCATTTAGGCTAGTCAATAAGTTCAAGAGCGTGTTAATTATTGATAAAAAATATGAGCGATGGCGTCTAGAGAAATGGTATTATTAGCACATAAAAAATTGCAAATTAAGATAAAAGAAAGATAGCATTTAGATTTTTGTTAATAACTCAAAAACTATTAATATTCAAGGAATTTTGAAAAAAGATCCTTAAAGTGGAGGAAATGTCGAATATCTCTATCATTTATAATTTTAATTCAACGCTGAAAATATGTCTCCCCGAGTCATTTTGGGTATGCATGCGCGCCTCATCAAAAGCAAACAGGTCACATTAAATAATTTCTTTAAGGTATTTATTGTTAATTTAAAAATTTGAAAAAATTACGGTGTATTCTGAATACTTCAAATTGCCGCTGAAAAAAATTCTTAAAGATAATTTTTCAACAAGTTATGCAACTGTTAATTAACAAAATGTTCTTAAACTTCCTTGTTTATTGTAAGCTCAAAAAATGTATAAATAATCGTATTAAAAATGTTTCGCGTCGTGGATCCCTTCCTATATACTGTATAGATATGAAATTTTAGAGTAAAAGTTTTCCTTTGTATATAAATATGTCACTATAAAAAAATAAAGCGTCAGCTCCTTTTCTATACATCTTCTTGCCTTCAGCATACGATCTTCTGCTGTGTATATTCTTCCCCTACCATATATCTGCTCCCGATCAAACATTTGTTAAAGTCATAGACTAAAGTTTGCACTGCTTCTTTCAATTTCTTCCATTTCGATATAAACACTTTTTCTTTCCAAATTAATAATAATTTAATAACATTCTCTACTCTTCAATACCTCTAATGTAATTGACATTTTATTCTGCTCCCTATATACCACCTTACCCCACTCCTATTATAAAAAAGTTCAACTGCAGTCATTACCCTTGCTCATTTTGAACAGTCATTAAAGAACCTTCATAGTATTTAATAACATTTATTCTCTCTAATGAAATTGAATTTTCATTCTGCCCCGTATATACTACCTTGCTTCCCCTCCTATTATATGTCGGAGCACATACATACTTTCGCTGCACTCTGTATTGAATTTTAATGCATCATTCATATAATGATATTTCCAATGATATAATTTATTTAACCTCTGAAATTTTGATTCACCCTGTATAATTAAATTTTTATTCATATACTACTACTACTTCCGCTGCTCTCGGTATATTATTATCCTCCTATTATATAAAGGTCATCTGCTGTCATTCGTACTTTACATCTTTGGTCTGTCATTGGAAAACTTTCTACTCGGCACTTTTGCACTGTCATTTAATATCTACTTATACCTGAATGCGTGATCTATTAGATAAGACAAATAATGAAGTTTTTTGTCAATTATTTAAAAAAGAAGATAAAGTCGAGTCCAAATGTTGGCGCATGTCAAAATTTTGAGTAAATAAGATTTTTTTGAAATTTGAGAAACGGGTGCTCAAAAGAAAAATTGAAGGGCGTTTCGATGGAGGTAAATAAAATGAAATGAATTTTTGAAAATTGTGATAAAAGTTATAAAGATTAAAAAAAAAAGTAAAAATAAAATAAAATAAACTGAAATCAAAAATAATGAGATGGGATTGATGCAAAGCGGAAAATGCTAGAATCACTGAATAAAAGGAAAATTAAAAAATGTAATTAAATAACAATTGTGTAGAATTATACATTAAAAAAATTAATAATATTTATGACATTTAAAAAAAAATGTATGTAAAATTTAAAATAAAACGATTGGGGTGGGTGTAACATGATATAATATAATTATTATAAAACAATATCTACTAATTGTTCATATCAAAATTTAAATAGATATTTTTTTTACATAAAGACCATATGTATATAAGTTAGCAAAAAATGGCAAATCATTCATTAAATTGAAAAAAATATTATAAACAAAGTAATGAAATTTTTTAAACTTCTATGACGTGAACTTGTCAAGTATGTATATAGGAAGAGCTCGAAATATTTTTAAGACAAGTATTAAAAAAATTATTTTAGTTTACAATAAACAAGGAACTTCAAGAACATTTTGTTAATTAATAATTGTCTAACTTGTTGAAAAATTAACTTTAAGATTTTTTTCCAACGGCAATTATTTCTTTGAAGTGTTCGAAATACAACATAATTTTTTCAAATTTTCAAATTAACAATTCATACCTTGAAAAAATTTTTATGTGACCTGTTTGATTTTGACGACGTGCACGCATACCCGAAATGACTCTTCAGCGTTGAATTAAAATTATAAATAATGGAGATAGAATTTCGGGATTTTGGACTTTTTTATTGCAAATTTCCTCCTATTTAAGAATATTTATTTTATTTCTCAAAAAACGAAATACCTTTTTTTCATCTTAATTTGTTAATAACCAGCCATCGCTCATATTTTTAGGATCTTTATCAACAATTAACACGTTTTTGAACTTGTTGTTAATTCATGATTATCTTTTGATGAAACTGGAATTAAATAAATTAAAATTTCGAAGATATTTTTGTCTGTACATATTTTACACAAAAAACTCGATTTGTTTGATATTTTAAACGCACGACTGTCTCTGGAAAATGTAATATTATATCATCCGGATATACACCGAAAAACAATTTTCAAAGGGATTACATGGAAAGCTCGTAAAATGAAAAGTAGAGGTGAGAGGCGTATCATTACTATTTTTTGATAAAGCAGATGTTCTGGAAACTTCTTTTATTATTCCGTTTTGCTTTATTTCTGCGAAACTCAATAAATTCAAAATGTCTCACGTCTTATAAAACTTTGTGTTTATGAGAAACGCAAACATTTACTGAAAACATCATAAGAACTCTTTAGACAACACTTAGAAGATGTGCTGGATACAGCTTCTGGTAAGTTTCATATGCATAATTTCAACTGTAAATTATACAAGTTTATTATATATTTTTGCAGATTCAAAAGTGGCTATACAGTTATATTTTTTAGCGGCATCAATACCGCCCAAATGGTGCACTCATATAAGTGGTAGAAGGCAATGGAAGCCATCAATATCCGAATGTAGAGATGCTCTATTTCTGCAAGCCAAGGCCCCTGGGGATATAGAAAAATTGAAAAAAGAACTACTGGATATATTATATGCAAAAGGCTTAACGGTTCAATATGATTCTTTATTAAATATGTTTGGACAGATAGCAAAACTTCTCACCTAAATTACCTTTTCAGTACCTAATCTAGCCTTTTTGAATTTGGTTTTAGTTTTGTAGAACTATGTCATCAGCTGCACAAACACTCTTTAATATGACTCATAATAATAAATAATAAAAGGATTATTCGATTTACATCAATTAAACTAAAACCAAATTGAAAAACTATTTTGCTGTAAGCTTAATAAAATACATTCTTCTATTTAAACTAGCATTTATTTGAAGAAAACCAATTATTTTAAAAAGTGGGGCATGATTATTTTTTTTCAAGAAATCCATTGTTTGAACAAAACAACTCGAGTTTTGATGATAAAACTACCCCATATTGGGGGAGACTTTCCTCTTCCTAAGCATGACAGATAATTTTGACTTTTGATATTTGTTGACTAGCGCCAACTATGTTATATGCAACACTCAAAAGAATAATTGGACTTAGAATTTTGATTTTATTCATATCAATGTTGTTATTAAGAATCTTTAGAGTTAAGAGTCACAGTTCAATCGACTCAAACACCTCTTGAAGGTATTCTCCGAGTTGAACCTGGTAAAGTAAAGGGCTGGTGTATAAACATAGATTATCGCGAATACGCTGTCTAGTGCAAAATGACTGTCACTAAACTGTCAACCAGTAACGAACGAAGATAAAATAAATTATTTCCTACAGCAAGGACTAAAACCAGATTCCAATCTTCACCTCAAACCAAAAACGATCTGACTTCATCCGTTTTCCACTCAATAAACTATTTTTTTATACTTTCGGGGTTAAAAATCTTTTTTTATTCCCAATTGTACCGAATATTTATTTTTCTGTAGAATGTTAACACACGATCCTCGTAAGATCAGATAAAGTGATAAAGAATAAAACGGATCTCTGAATATATTGGAATGTTAAAAACCTATTCCCAGGGCAATGTTTCCACCTACTTTTCACTGCCACACAGTTTCATCAATAAGGGATTCAATTTTAATACATTGGAAATGATGTGTACTATAAAATATTTGTCTATGCCTCTTTTATTCCATTGTTCAATACCTCTGACATTGAATCGAAAGCTAAATTGTCTGAAGTTGTGAACATAAAATACGCATCAGATACAGTATATAAAATGTAATGGTCTAAAAAATATGTTGAACATCTTCAAACAAACCGCCTTTTTTTATGTCCTCTCACTCAGACTGGATAAACTTCAACTGCAATATTCCAACGTGAGTCAATTTTAATTATCTACTATTCTGTGGTACTTTTGAATGTGAACTTTCTGACATCTTTACAACAGTGCAAATTACCATCGAAACATCCTTTTTCACTTTTTTGGGTATAGGTCGACCAGAACAGCTAGAGTGTTGAGAATTGTATGCGCGACAGCAAACTTCTTGTTACGCTGACGGAGCTCAGTCGATTAAAGTTTGTCAGACAACGCACTTCGACAAATTTGCAGTGGCGTAGTTAAATTTTCAGTTAATTAATTTATTAGTATTTACAACTTCAAGATTCGAGCAACATTAGTAGAGAGTAATTCAATCCGTTCTCGGAGTATTTTCAAAAAGATGGTGGCGACATTTGTCTCAAAAGCGAATCATGTAGCAACAATTCCTCTGCAAGATCAAATAACTGTTACTGCTGATTGGTAGATGTCAATTTGTTTGCCGGAAGTAATTGCTGAGTTTCGAAAAACCAACCCCTAACGACGAATGATCGTTCATCCACCAAGACAATGGAAGTTCCCACACAGCTCGAAAAACAATTGAGTCTTTAATGCAAGATAATATCGAATTTTTTAACCATACAGTCCCGATTTAAGTCCCAATGACTTTTTTTACTGTTCCAAAAATTAAGAATGAACTGAGTGGTCAAAGGTTCCAGACCCCAGAAGATGCAGTCAACGCCTTCAAAATAGTTATTTATGATACTTTTGCGCACGAGTTGCGAAAATAAAAGCACGAGCGTATAGCGACGAGTGCGCAAAAGTACTTCACGCATGAGGATCATACAATATTTTATCTACGACCACATTAAAAAATATTTTTCAAATTTTGATTGATAAAACATTGATTGTTAAGCTAAATAAACATGGAAGAAGAATCCGATTGCCTTGCACTCCTCTTGAAATTGCGTTCAATGTAACTCCGGAAAAGTCAAGAAAAATATACATGAAGTCATATGGCGATTTTTTGGATTGGTGTAACACTAAAAAAATAAAAAAATACACGGAAAATGTTCGTATTGCATATTTCTCGGAAAAGTAGAGCAAATGTCAATGTGAATCATCAACGTTATGGTCCCATTATTCAATGTTGAAAACTACCATAAATTTAAATTTAAACATTGATGTGAGTGAATTTCATAAACTTATTACCTTCATATATACAAATAAAAAAATATGTGAGCAGGACGGCTGGCAGATGTAAAACATCGAAATTGTTTTGTATAAGTTATATATATTAAACCATTTTTGACAATTTTTCAAAAATTTTGACCATTTTTCAAAAATTTTGACAATTTTCAACAATTATTGACCATTTTTGACAGTTTTTTATAATTATTGACCATTTTTTCAAAATTTTGACTATTTTCAAAAATTTTAACAATTATTTACCATTTTTGATAGTTTCTGAAAATTATTGATCATTTTTGACAATTTTTCAAAAATTTTAACAACTTGCAACAATTAATGTCCATTTTTGACAGTTTTTTATAATTATTGACCATTTTTTCAAAATTTCGACAATTTTTGACCATTTTTCAAAATTTTAACAATTATCGACCATTTTTAACAGTTTCTGACAATTATTGACCATTTTTGACAGTTTTTTATAATTATTGACCATTTTTTCAAAATTTTGACAATTTTTGACCATTTTTCAAAATTTTAACAATTATCGACCATTTTTGACAGTTTCTGACAATTATTGACCATTATTTTTCACAATTTTTCAAAAGTTTTGACATTTATTATACATTTTTCAAAATATTTAACAATTATTGTCTATTTTTGACCATTCTTTAAAATATTTAACAATTTTTAACAATCATTGACCATTTTTGACAGTTTTTTATAATTATTGACCATTTTTCAAAATTTCATTAATTGTTGACCATTTTTGACAATTTTTCAAAAATTTTGACAATCGTTGACCATTTTTTTTAATATCTAACAATTTTTGACCATTTTTCAAAATTTTTACGGTTTTTGACAATTTTTGACGATTTTCGATTGGTTTTGACAATTATTGACCGTCTTTGACAATTATTGGCTATTTTTGACCATTTTTTAAAATATTCAACAGTTTTTGACAGTTTTTGACCATTTTTGACAGGATCTGACAATTATTGACCATTTTTGACAATTATTGACCATTTTTTCAAATTTTAACAATTATTGACCATTTTCGACAATTATTGACCAATTTTGACAGTTTCTGACAATTATTGACCATTTTTGACAATTTTCACCCTTTTTCAAAAATTTTGACAATTTTCAACAATTATTGACCATTCTTGACAATTTTTCAAAAATTTTGACAATTATTGTACATTTTTCAAAATATTTAACAATTTTTGACCATTTTTCAAAAATTTTATAATTATTGACAATTTTTGACAGGTTCTGACAATTATTGACCATTTTTATCAATTTTTAACAATTATTGATCATTTTTGACAGTTTTTTATAATTATTGACCATTTTTCCAAAATGTTAACAATTTTTGACCATTTTTCAAAATTTTAACAATAATTATTTACCATTTTTGACAATTTTTCAAAATTTTAAAATTATTGACCATTTTTGACAATTTTTCAAAAATTTTGACAATCATTGACCATTTTTTTAGATATTTAACAATTTTAGACCATTTTTCAAAATAGTTTTTGATAATTTTTGACGATTTTTGATTGGTTTTGACCGTCTGCCAATTTTCCAAAAATTTTAACAATTTTTGTTTCACATCAAAAAGAGTGTTATAATGATTATCCCATTTAAAAAGCATTGTACTTTTTCGCACTCTTTTGGGTATTATAATGAAACTTCCATTTAAAAAGCATTGTTCTTTTTCGCACGCTTCAGACGTATGTATAAAATGTAATTTCACGTATTTATATGAGTTTGTAAATGCTTCATTTTAATGGTGGTCGTAGATAAACTATATTTTGAATGTACCAACAAGCGAGAGGAATAACTGCTTATCTACTGTTTTTTTCTAGCTCTATATGCAAAATATGGAAGACAACCCTCGTATAATAAAATCCTGAAAATCTAAAGTGCGTCTTTCCGTTCCACTCTATTCATTTCCATTAAATAATGTGTGACAACTGAAAAAAGTTGCACTGCTTGATGTAGACCTTTTTCCAATTCCTTCTAGTGATCTTCGTATCGACCCGAGTTCATCTAATTAATGGTTACCCCTTTTTGGAGCAGCTATTCGACGAAATGACCTGCCAGTCCCCATTTACTACATCATCTCTTTTAATACGCAACAAACTGTGATGCCTTTTTTAATTAATTAAAATAAGAAATAAATTCATAAACATAACCTATCCCAGTGAATGGAGTAGTAGTTTTATTGGAGTCAGATGACCCTCCAGGTGACCTGGAAGATCACCAATTAAAGAGGTCTTTCCATAACAACATCCCAGCATCAAAAAACAATATTTATAATGTTAAAACTCTCTCATAAGGCGTCCCATATATTTTTTAACCATTATTTCTCTAGAGATGTTTCACTTTTTCTCAAATCCCGACTTGAGATTTTTCGGTTGAAAAACCATTAATGCCTAAAGAAATATAAGTGGCTGTGAAGCTGCTCACATAAACATTTTCTCGCAAGAAATATATAATGGCATTCAGTTTTCTTTTTTAAAATGCAGTCAGAAGGAAACATTCGAGATTAATGGTAGTGGAGAACTAATGAAGAGAAAACAATTTCATTCACATACGCCTTTTTTTTCGGCGAGTGGGAAACCCATCAAACAACGATTTACTCACTTGGCTTAACCGCAGTGAAATAGCAAATGATATATACGGGGTAATTGATTAGTGTGATAAAGCACAAAGTATGTAAAATAATACTAATCTATTGAAGTCAAACCTTTCTTTTTTCTTTATGACTATGAGTGTAATTTTTTGTAAGTCTTCAATTGTAAACTAACAGCTAACAACCACTATAGCGAATTTAACATACCGAAAAATTCAAATGGTTTGAAACTTTTGTAAATGCATTGCTATTGATTGTGACGTAGAAGAGTATGATTTCGGTACTGCGCGTGCGTTAATGCGACAACTAACAGCCAATATATTCCCTGGTTTACTAGAGTGCTTCTACGTGTTTCTTTGTATTTTCGCTTAATTCCGATTTCTTAGACGTAGTGAAAGCTTCATGCAAAAAGTATCGAATTAAATTAATAAAAATCCAAAAATAAATTCTGCGGGGAGTAGAAAAAATCTTATATACTTCGTGCGAAAATCATAATTACCATGCCCTCCGGACTAACTCAATTGGTGAATATTTATCGAGTCCCTGTTGCTAAGTAACGACCTGACTTCCTATTGGCAAGCGCGTGCGTGTGTTCTTTCCTCTCACTTCGACAATTGACTAACATTGATTATCCAGTGGCGTTTATATTGTCAGTATTTACCTTCGTATTTTCAGTTTTACCTGATATCTTATTATTTCGTATCCATATTGAATTCAAGTACGATTTTTTAAATTATTTCTTTTTAACAAATACCGTGTTTTGAAAAATACTTTACCTTTAAAGCAAAGCATAAATCAGTTTCTATATAGAAATTATTATATAATAATAATTATTATTTTTAATACTTTTATGAAATAGGTACCGTACATCATTGGTACGTTTATGACAGATATCGGCCATGTTTCCTCGCCCCTTACCCATGCCGCATAACTTCAGATAGACTTGCCAAATTATAGGTGCATGCCGAGAGAGTGGGGTCCTCCATTTCAGTGAGTCTCGAGTGATCGGATGTTCTTCTGCGCATCTCAGAAGTCCAAAGTTCAAGTGCTAACTTACACTGGGCGAGTTATGCCTTTTTTGAAGGTAAGAAATGTCTATTACTAACCGATTCTGAATAAACTATGTTTTCCAAGTTAATATTGATTTAAAAAAAAGCCTTGGGGATTAGGTTTTTTAGACGCCATTTAATGGTATTATATTGAATTAAAAAAAAATTGGAAAATTCCCTATTATTACTTTGTAACACGTTGACAATATAAATATTATCGTAGTTATGGGTGATAGGAAAATATTCCGTGTCACTATATAAATAACAATTTATACTCAAAAACTTGGCGATACAAACAAATGGTTATGAAAATAGAAAAAAAAGGCAATTGACAATAAAAACTGGAATATGAAAACCCGGTAAATTTAAAAAGAGTTTGACGTGTTCAATCTTGAGAACTACTACTCTAACGGACAGTTCGTAGGTTGTAGTTGGGACGCCAAAAAAGGCGTAGTTGCCACGTTGAGTTACTGGGACGGGAATCTTGCTACAACTTTGCACAGAAAAATTAAAATATCTCTAAAACTAGTAACTTTAGATATGGGAAATGTTTGATAAACATAAACATAAAGTTGAGTAAAATAAAAGTATCGACCTTGCGTATGGTACGTATGATTGAGCGCTCCACACTCTGCTCCCTCTATCTCAAAAACGGTCAGACCTATGAAAAAAAGTTTCGAACAAAATTTATAGAGAATTTTATCTCCTACAATTTTTGTTATTAATGCAAATACGATTGGAGGCAAATAAAACGAGCTATTCCAAAAAAAAATGATTTTTGTGACCTCTGACCTTGAATATTTAAGGACCCTTTTTTGACTAAGATTATGTGTAGTACTGAGATTAATATACTTATACAGCTACTTTTCATGATAAATATTCCTAATTAGTCATCTCTTGTCAAAGGAATTCACCTCTAAATTTTTCAAAATCTATTTCTTGTATCTAAGTTGGGAATTTTGGAACCGTTGACGATACTTGACACTGAAAACTGTTTACACTAACACTACACCAGTGTCTACTTCTTGTATTATTTCACTGAGTTTTTTAAAATGGGAAATTCTTTTTTTATTCCATATTTGGCATTCGATATAATTTTGTATAAATAGAAAATTTAATGGAATCTTTACCGGGTCTGTACACAAATTGATGATTTGTTAAATTCTAATTTTCATTATATTTTATTTGTAAGCTACCTTAATGAATATTCTAAAAATATAATATTTAATGACCGCAGCTCGAGCATTTTTGTATACCTTGCTAATTAATCTGTTCAAATTTTCATTGATACGAAGCAGAAAATCGTAAATTTCAATGAAAATTATTGGTAAATTGTAAGCTGTTAAATATGGCCTATTGAGTGGTAAGTTTCAAATAACATTCATTACTAAGCTCCAAAAAAAATTATTTTACAGGATTTTACTTGATTGACAGTGCCGGCTCTAGCCAATGTAGCACATCACGTCACACTTATTACAGAAACCACGTATACAGTGCTTCAATAAAGTAACGCAAATAATCGGGAAAATAGGGCTAGTCCTTTCATATGATTATCAATTTTATATATCCAGTTATTAATGGTTATTTTGCTACGTTGTACATCAGGCATTTCTTCTCGGAACCGTTCACGAATTGTTTCTGCCGATACATGGTTTGTTTCACCGTACACTTTATGCACCACTTGTCATGAACAACTCAGAGAATGCCTTGTAGACCCATGACAGTTAGTTTTCTTCTCTTTTCTTAGCTTTCTCTTTCCAATTTCGTATTTTCAGTTTATTTATATCAGACACCACACTTTCGAACCATCTTTTTTTCGGCCGTCCTCTTCTTCTTTTCCCAATTAGAGTCATATTGAGTGCCATGTTTGTCATTATTTATTCTGCCTGTCCCATCCACCTTAAGCTCTGTGTTTTTATTCTTGATGCTATTTTAGGTTCTCCTTACATGTTTACTTCTTCATTTGTTCTCCCTCTCCACCCTTCAGGTGTTTTTATGCCGCCGAAGACTGCTCTAAGCATTTTACGTTTCCATCGCTCCAGCATCTCTTCCTGATTATTTGTTAGGGTCCATGTTTCACTTTAGTACGTTACAGTGGTATTATAGTGATATGTATTGTATTGTACCCGGAATAATTTCAAATTTTGCAATTTTAATAACTCCACACAGTGTACTAACCTTTTTTATGAAAACTCAGCTTCTCAGGGTTTAATGGGTTTAATGTGTAAGAAATCTAATTACTGTTCTTTTTTAATGAGCGCCAAAATAAAGCTTTTAACATCTAATTTGGATTTAAACACTTTCCTGAATACGGTCCTGTGTACTCACCCTGAAAGTGCCCCAGTGATGTGTAACAGGTGTTCAATATAGTTGTACCAACTGTATAAAAAAAATTACTTCGAAATAATACTTGCGATGAAACAATTTTAAATTTATTTTATGAAAATTAATTTTGTGGACATGAATTAGCAAGATAAACGTTATTTCTTACATCAGATAGGAAAATAAAACTTAACTAAGATGGTCTTTCACTCAACAATCACATTCATTCAATGAAAATTATTTTTAATACAAGCAATTATGCAACTTTTTATACATTAGTGTATTTACAGTGATACCGTTTTAAATAGGCCAAAACGAAAAGCAAAATGGACGATACAGTTGTATCTGAATTTGCAAAATATCCAAGTTCCTTTTATATACACTCACAAGTAAGTTTTTTATTTTAAATTGAAGTTTATTAAATACCTTTTATCTTCTATTAATGTTGAAAAATGAATAATCACTTCTTTCCTGTTTTAGACCGCTCTGGGCCTTTGTGAAGTAACCTCCAAAACGAAAAGCAAGATAACTCCAATGCAGAATGCCTCTTGATGAAATTTAATATATGGTTTATTTAAATTTATTTACTTACGAAGATCCCTCGGTGTTTATTTTCTTCAGGAAACGTGTTACAAGGTTAGTTAAACTATTTTCACTATTAATTACCTAGATATTTTATCAAATTTACAAACTTTTTTCACTGAACGAAATAACGTGCTTCTTGTAGAAAATTCATTTTCGAAAAGGGACGACGCTTTCTCTATCAACAAGTACCTAACAACCCATTTCCTTTTTCTTCCTTAGCAACAAACTGCCTACTATCTCTAAAAGTAAATTCTTTGTTTGATTGTCATTGACCAATCAAATTAACTTATAGTTGTTCATTAAATAGATTTTATTATATTATTTGATAGATTTAATCTTTTTTAAAAGAAAGCATCATATTTTAAATTTCTAAATGAATTATTTAAGTTTAAATCTTTTATTAATTAAATTTTTAAATTATTTGACATATTCAATTTAGGTTGGTAATTTTCCTGTTCTAGCTGACAATTCTATGTTCAAACCTGTCATACATCAGATGATAAATACTTTCATAGGTGTCATAGATCTAATAACTGTATTAAAAGTTTTTCTATTTTAGATCCTACCATAATACGAATAAAGTTTCGCAATGCTTTTGGACAAATTTAATTTTACATGAAGAAATTCAAGATATTACATAAAAACCATAAACATTCCCGTTTACAGGTGGATCTTATATTTGATACCAGGTGATTTGTTTGAGTTTTCTTTATATAATTGACTTTTAGACTTTATCCATTGTATGCATGTACGAGGTACATTATAAATTTTGAATTGCTTCTTTGAGTTTGATTTATTTTAATTTGAATCATTTAAATAGTTTTCCTTTAATATTCTATAATTATTGAAGCTTTTATGTTAGAAGTAACTCGTGTCGGTTATGTACAATGTGTAGTGTTATTTTTCATATCAATGGATTCTTATCTTCATCGTCATCATTCTTTAACAGTATTTTGATTTCATCAGTGACTGAAACAATCCAAATTTTCTGTTGCCTTTCGTAATTCTTTACTTTATTTCTTGTTTTTCATGGGCATGGCTATAGTTTATTTCAGAAAGGTATAGAGTAATAAAACCTCATTAGGTATGCAAAGGGAGCACAGAATGACCCAACGAATATTTAAGCCACTTTCATAGTTTGGCATTGATTTCATTGTAAAATTATTTCTTTTTATCAAGTGCAGGTAGTACCACCCGGGTTGGGGTCAATATATGGGATTATCCTATTGTTATCCATTCACAAACACTGAAAATAATGTGCCAAAGGCGTGACGGTGGGATACTCGTAAAAAGGAAAGAATTTTATTTTAACAGAATGAAAATTAGGCATTATGTACATAGTATTAGGTACACTTATTTTTTATTGAACATTATACAAAAAATACATTATACAGAAATTAAATTATAAAAAATCATAATATTCTTCGTCATCTGAAATTTTAATATTACAAACAATACTATTTCAAGACCTACGCCTATGGCCGACACCGAAATTGAGCCGAGCTGGACGGAATTCCCATTTTATTACTCTATACCTTTCTGAAATAGGCTATAGTTATTAGTCATCCTAGATAAACAAATTCGTTTACTCTTTGGAAAGTGTACTCGTTTTCGCTTGTCGTTTCAACTACTAGATTTTCTAAACAACTTAGAAAATACTTTAATTTCAATAGCTTTCTCAGAGAGAGTTCTTTTCAATTCGGCATCCTTTTCAAGAGTCTTCATTTTTTTTCATATAGTTTTTGGTGTTACCTCCAACGCCTCTGCAGTTAGTTCGGTGGATGACTTTAAACTTTTGAAAATATTCATGTATTTTTCGAAAAAAGCGTTGGCTCACCGTATAAACATCTTTCCTTCGTCGGTAATTTTTTTGGCGATATTTATGTTTTTGTGCAACTGCAATCTAGAGACATTTTTTTTGAATAATTATATTTATTCGGATAGAATGTTTGAGACAGCTCAAAACAATTCAATGTTCATAGATACAATGTTAAAATAACAAACAGATTTTGGGTTTTTGTCAATCATGTACCAATTTAAATCAACTTGTGAGACATTTTTGAAATAAGCTCAGCAAGGAAAATCCGAAAATTGGAAAAAAGAGGGAGCTTCATTTCAAAAAACGAATGCTGACTTCATCACTTAAAGGGGATTAATCCTGTATGTTAGAAAAATACTGAATTCAAATTAAAAATCGACCTTCATCAGGATTGTTTCATATCACTGTATTTTTAGCTAATAATGAATTTATGCGTTACTTTTGGAACGGACTGTATATAAAGCTTCATTTAAATTGATTTTGTAAAACCTATTTCAATTAAACCGTCTTAAACCACGTATTTACCTAAAAAATTTTTGCTGAACGAAAAGAGTGCTGCCGAATTTTAATCATTTAAAACGTGATTTGTTTTTGGAATGGAAAATGTCTCCCCTTGTGAATTTAACATCATTAAACAATACACCTTTTGGGGAAATTCGATTTTTGATGTGAAACATCTATAGGCGAGGGTAAACCTGATTTTTGGCTATATATTATACAATAGTCCATACGTAGTAGTGTGTCAGATGGGGCAACGCGATGCCATGCGCAAGCGACTGTGCGCAATCTCTCTTGCCGCACTGAGCTCGCACACCTATAGGTGTGAAAAATTGTCTAAAATGGCAATAATTGTCAAAAACTATCAAAAATGGTCAAAAATTGTCAAAATTTTGAAAAAATGGTTAATAATTGCCAAATATGTCAAAATTTTTGGAAAATTGTCAAAAATTTGGAAAAATGGTTATTAATTGCCAAATATGTTAAAATTTTTGAAAAACTGTCAAAAATTTTGAAATATGGTCAAAAATTTGGAAAAATGGTCAATAATTGTAAAAAATTGTCAAAAACAGTCAAAATTTTGAAAAAATGATTAATAATTGCCAAATATTTTCAAAAATGGTCAAAAATTTGGAAAAATGGTCAATATTTGAAAAAATTCTGAAAAAATGGTCAAAAATTGTCAAAATTTTAGAAAAATGGTTAAAATTTTTGAAAAATTGTCAAAAATGGTCAATAATTGTCGAAGAAGGTCAATAATTGTCAAAACCAATCGAAAATCGCCAAAAATTGTCAAAAGCCGTCAAAAATTGTCAAAAACAGTCAAAATGTTGAAAAATGGTCAAAAATTGATAAATATTTTAAGAAATGGTCTATAATTGTCAAAATTTTTGAAAAATTGTCAAAAATAGTCAATAATTAATGAAATTTTGAAAAATGGTCAATAATTATAAAAAACTGTCAAAAATGGTCAATAATTGTTAAAAATTGTTAAATATTTTAAAAAATGGTCAAAAATAGACAATAATTGTTAAATATTTTGAAAAATGTACAATAATTGTCAAAACTTTTGAAAAATTGTCAAAAATGGTCAATGATTGTCAGAAACTGTCAAAAATGGTCGATAATTGTTAAAATTTTGAAAATTGGTAAAAAATTGTCAAAATTTTGAAAAAATGGTCAATAATTATTAAAAAACTGTCAAAAATGGTCATTAATTGTTGCAAATTGTCAAAATTTTTGAAAAATGGTCAAACTTTTTGAAAAATTGTCAAAAATGGTCAATAATTTTCAGAAACTATCAAAAATGGTCAATAATTGTTAAAATTTTGGAAAATAGTCAAAATTTTGAAAAAATGGTCAATAATTATAAAAAACTGTCAAAATGGTCAATAATTGTTGAAAATTGTCAAAATTTTTGAAAGATGGTCAAAATTTTTGAAAAATTGTCAAAAATGGTCAATAATTTTCAGAAACTATCAAAAATGGTCAATAATTGTTAAAATTTGGGAAAATAGTCAAAATTTTGAAAAAATGGTCAATAATTATAAAAAACTGTCAAAAATGGTCAATAATTGTTGAAAATTGTCAAAATTTTTGAAATATGGTCAAATTTTTTGAAAAATTGTCAAAAATGGTCTAATGAGAAAAAAAAGTCTTACAATATTCCGAGGGTCGCGAACCTTACCGAATCCGTCTTAGATTCTGACAATTTAAAATAATGATTGTAATCACACGCAATTCACTTTTTTTCTCTCTCTCCCATATTTCTCTACCATTTCCCTCTCTCTTCCATACACTGTGTTCATTTGAAAAGGACCCACCCTTAATATTTCAAAAATGGGACATATTAACAGAAAACTTCCACTGATGATTTAACCTGTGAATGGCGTGAGGATTTTCTTCACTCCAAATGTGACTATTGTGTGTATTAAAATAACCATCTCTTGTAAAACATGCCTCGTCTGTTCATAATACACTCCTAGGAAATCTTGGTAAGTCGTTAATTTTATTCACCCACCATTCGGCAAATTGAACTCTGCTGGGATAATCAGTTGGAATTAACGATTGTACTTTTTGAATGTGGTACGGATACTTGTGGAATTTCTCTAATACCCTCCATACAGATGTGTGGATTGTTTGTGGAGTGTGTGGAGTGCTTGTTTTCGGGTTACCCATGCAGAAGTTCCCCAGAGTTGACAAAGGGGCCGAGCCTGGACCAGTACTGGGAAGACTAGCTTTGGCGTACCTATATAGGGCAATGCGAGGGCCAGATCACTTAACCCAGCCTTGGCCATGCCTATGATAATCCAAGCTTGGGCCAAGACTGTCTGACCTAGACTTGGCCATGCCATTGATTGCCCATGCTTGGGCCAGGGCGGGATAAACCAGCCTTGGCCATGACTAATTTGTGACACGAAAAATGATAATTAAACACACACTTATCTAATAAGATATAATTTGTGACACACGTGAAATGACAAGTACGAAAATAGTTTTGTTTTTTTTCCTATGATTCAATTTTATTTCATTTTATCTCGACATTGAAGAATTTCCTTACACTAGTTTATCAATAAAAAAAGTTTATTCAAGTACCCTCTGTCATTTCTGAAAATTAGGAATAGTTATTCTGTGACACCCTGTAAAGATTTATTTATAGAGGACTGTATTGTATGTCGGTAATGCGGAGTTCCTCAGGGACTAGTGGAAGCCCGGGTCCTGATGGAATACTCTACTTACAGAAACTACAGTATTCACTGGGATGAGCTTTATTGTATACTTACACTAGTTTTACATATGTGTTACTTAAGATGATCATGTTACTGGTATAACATAGTTTTAGATCTGATATCGATGAACTACATTTAAACATAACTAAATGTATTTGAATGTATCTGAATAGATCGGTATGTCTCTGACTGTTTCTGAATATTTCTTATGAATGATTCTGAATTGTTCGCTTATCTACTTCATCAGCATATTATATACGTACTGCCCAAGGTCAACTATCCAGTTACGTGATAGTTCTCTGACCTTTCTCTGAACTTTCACTTAACAAATAACTAAATAGATTGTTTTTATAAACATAAATGAATTAATTAATAATAGATAATTTCAATGAATTTAATTCTTTATGTAATGTCCAAAATACATCACAGGACAGCTACATAAATATACCATGTAATTTCAATATAAAATAATCAAAAGTATAAATTTAATATTCAAAAGTAGTGGTTGAAGAGTATAAAATATGGAAAATCGAATCAGGTCTGAATAGTAAGTGCACTATTCAGACCTGTTGTTTGTATGTACACATACTTTATATCGATTATGCATTATAATACAATACCAAGAGTAATTTGGCATTGTTCGCCGGTAAAAGCGTATCGTCTAAACATAGTTCTTGGATAAATGTTATAGATAATTATTATTGATCAATACTGTCGACGTGGGCGTAACATAATTTTCAGTAGAACGAGTGACGTCAACATATAATTACTATTTTACCACCTAATTGGTATGAAACTAATATTTATATGGAAATAATATAATAGGACGCTTGATGAGCTAACAGGAAGTCATCAGCTTTTCCAGGAAGCCGTACAATCGGCCTAATGAGGTCTACCCAACTTTTTACAAAAAATTTAATTAAAAGTCGGGAAAGCTTAAACATTTACAAGTGATTAGGTCCGTATGCTGATGTTCTGGAAGGTTCTGACTGCATTATTATCCAGCACAAAAGTATACAGACTATAGTACGAGGATTGTCTTTTATATTTTGCATACACTGAAAATAATTTTGTTCATAATATCAATAAACAACATTAATCTGTTTATTGGCACAATGATTACCTATATTCCTTAAGAGAATTATCAAGGAGAATTATCTTTCGTCTATTGAATATCAGTCATCAACCAATCATACTTTTGTTTCCTGTTTGACAAGACCAATCAACACGCTCTATTAGCGACTATTCAGCAAGGAGACTGTGTATCTGGAATAAATATATCTTAAACGTCAAATTGAATCAATCTTGTTGAAGCTGTTGATGTGTTTGAAAATGAATCGGTTTGGAGAAACGAAAAACGAAAAAATAAATAGAGTAATCGAGACTACAATCGCTGATAATACAGTGAGTAGTAAAAACAGCGTATGTAAACAGTTCACCAAATTTTGCGAGCATCATCAATATGAATTGAATGAGGCGACACCATTCACAAACCTGAATGATATTTCGAAAAATTGGGCCTGGAATATGAAAAAAGAAAATGGGCAAAATTATAAAGAGTATACTGTGAAGTGTACGTGGAATTCTACAGCTAAAACTCTTCAAGAGATGTATTTGAAGAAGTATAACATAAAAATAGATCAATTTCAAGCGTGCGAATTCAAAAATTCTCGAGACGCACGCAATTCCAAGAGACGGAAATTGCAGAAACATCGGGAAACGGACACGGAGTTCAACGGCCTTAAGTATAGAAAATATGTTTGTTATTATCGACAAATGCGATGAAAAAACTCCAGATGAACTATTTGGCTTCAGTAGAATTAGCGTGGCGTGGGGGCGAAGGTTATGCAGTCAAATTTGAAATTCAGAATGATGGTAATGAATCAGGTAGAATGGAATACAACCAAATTTTTGCAAAGACCTGTCAAGGAGGAAACCATAAATGCGCAGACACTAAAAATGAACGAAACCCACAGCGCTGTCCAGTTAGATTGTTCAAAGAATTGATTGGAAAAAGAGGACCAAGATTCACATATCCACGTTTGCTCCTAACTCTAAATCCATTCTGCCAAAAAGGAAACTCATTGTGGTACAAGAAAACCGAACTTTCAAAATGGACTAAATTGGGAGCAAAGTCTATTGGTTTAGATACTAACCAATTGAAAATAACAAACCATTCTTGCAGATCAACTGCAGTTTCTCAACTGGTAAAATCCGGAGTAACAGTTACTGGCCACGCAGGTACTTCTTCAATTCAACCTTACTTGCAGATGGATGAACAACATCACCAGGGTATTTTGAACAGATTGAGAAATCAGAATAAATGTGGATCTTCTACGGTTAATACTACCAGTTCTCCAAAAGCTGGTACAAATGTCACAAATTACACATGGTGAAAATGTTACATACAATAATTGTGTTTTCAATTTCAATTGATAAATTATAAAGCTGGTGCTGTTTTTGTTTGGATTTTATTGATTGTTGTTGATATTTTGCATAAATTACTCAATATTGTTCATTTTGTGAATATGTCTGATATAAAGAATTGGATTCAAGAAATAATCTTTATAAATATAACACGACCTTGATAAATTGTCGACTATTTTTATTGCTGCTAAATTTCTCTTGTATTCATTCATTTGACTCGACATTATTTTAGAATCAGATATGAAATCCAAAATAATGTCTCGTTAAACTATTATAAAATGCAACTATTATAAGATGCAACAAAATAGTCGACTTTTTATCAATGTCTTGTTTTATTACCGTTGATTACGGGAGACTAGGGAGGTTTGATACGCGAGGAGGCTTGATACACGATCAAATTTTCCGCCTCGGTTCCTTAAGGAAGTGATACAGTGCAGTAGGAATGGAGAACTATCCATAGTCCCGGCTATCGATAGTGCTATTTTTACTATCGATTATTATCGATAGTTTTACATCGGTAAAGTTGACATCTGACATCTATCACTCTGTTGTTTATATATAATTGTCAAAATTTTGAGAAATGGTCAATAATTATCAAAAATTTTGAAAAAATTGTCAAAAATGGTCAAAATTTTGAAAAATAGTCAATTGTAAAAAATTGTCAAAATTTTAAAAGAATGGTCAATAATTGTCAAAAATGGTCAATAATTGTTAAAATTTGGAAAAATGGTCAAAAATTGCCAAAAATTTCGAAAAAATGGTGAAAATTATTGAAAAATTGTCAAAAATTATTAAAAACAGTCTAAAATGGTCAACATTTTTTATAAGTTATCAAAAATGACGAATAATTGTCAAAAACTGTCAAAATTGTCAAACATTTTGAAAAAATTGTCAAAATTTTGAGAAAATGGTCAATAATTGTCAGAAATGGTCAAAATTTTTCAAAAATGGTTGGAAACGGTCTAAAATGGTCAAGATTTTTGAAAAATTGTCAAAAATGGTCAATAATTGTCAAAAATGGTCAATAATTGTCAAAATTGGTCAATAATTGTCAAAATTGGTCAATAATTGTCAAAAATGGTCAATAATTGTCAAAAATGGTCAATAATTGTTAAAATTTGGAAAAATGGTCAAAAATTGTCAAACATTTTGAAAAAATTGTCAAAATTTTGAAAGAATGGTCAATATTTGTCAAAATTTTTGGAAAATGGTTGAAAACGGTCTAAAATGGTCAAAATTTTTGAAAAATTGTCAAAAATGGTCAATAATTGTCAAAATTGGTCAACAATTGTCAAAAATGGTCAATAATTATCAAAAACTGTCAAAATTGGCCAATAATTGTCAAAAACTGTCAAAATTGGCCAATAATTGTCAAAAATGATCAATAATTGTTAAAATTTTGAAAAATGGTCAAGATTTTTGAAAAATTGTCAAAAATGGTCTAATAAGAAAAAAATGCTTACAATATTCCGAGGGTCGTGAACCTTACCGAATCCGACTTAGATTCTGACAGTTTAAAATAATGATTGTAATCACACGTAGTACACTCTCTTTCTCTCCCGTCTTTCTCTCTTTCTCTCTTTCTCTCTTTCTCTCTTTCTCTCTTTCTCTCTTTCTCTCTCTTCTCTCTTTCTCTCTTTCTCTCTTTCTCTCTTTCTCTCTTTCTCTCTTTCTCTCTTTCTCTCTTTCTCTCTTTCTCTCTTTCTCTCTTTCTCTCTTTCTCTCTGTCTCTCTGTCTCTCTGTCTCTCTTTCTCTCTGTCTCTCTGTCTCTCTGTCTCTCTGTCTCTCTGTCTCTCTGTCTCTCTGTCTCTCTGTCTCTCTGTCTCTCTGTCTCTCTGTCTCTCTGTCTCTCTGTCTCTCTGTCTCTCTGTCTCTCTGTCTCTCTGTCTCTCTGTCTCTCTGTCTCTCTGTCTCTCTGTCTCTCTGTCTCTCTGTCTCTCTGTCTCTCTGTCTCTCTGTCTCTCTGTCTCTCTGTCTCTCTGTCTCTCTGTCTCTCTGTCTCTCTGTCTCTCTGTCTCTCTGTCTCTCTGTCTCTCTGTCTCTCTGTCTCTCTGTCTCTCTGTCTCTCTGTCTCTCTGTCTCTCTGTCTCTCTGTCTCTCTGTCTCTCTGTCTCTCTGTCTCTCTGTCTCTCTGTCTCTCTGTCTCTCTGTCTCTCTGTCTCTCTGTCTCTCTGTCTCTCTGTCTCTCTGTCTCTCTGTCTCTCTGTCTCTCTGTCTCTCTGTCTCTCTGTCTCTCTGTCTCTCTGTCTCTCTGTCTCTCTGTCTCTCTGTCTCTCTGTCTCTCTGTCTCTCTGTCTCTCTGTCTCTCTGTCTCTCTGTCTCTCTGTCTCTCTGTCTCTCTGTCTCTCTGTCTCTCTGTCTCTCTGTCTCTCTGTCTCTCTGTCTCTCTGTCTCTCTGTCTCTCTGTCTCTCTGTCTCTCTGTCTCTCTGTCTCTCTGTCTCTCTGTCTCTCTGTCTCTCTGTCTCTCTGTCTCTCTGTCTCTCTGTCTCTCTGTCTCTCTGTCTCTCTGTCTCTCTGTCTCTCTGTCTCTCTGTCTCTCTGTCTCTCTGTCTCTCTGTCTCTCTGTCTCTCTGTCTCTCTGTCTCTCTGTCTCTCTGTCTCTCTGTCTCTCTGTCTCTCTGTCTCTCTGTCTCTCTGTCTCTCTGTCTCTCTGTCTCTCTGTCTCTCTGTCTCTCTGTCTCTCTGTCTCTCTGTCTCTCTGTCTCTCTGTCTCTCTGTCTCTCTGTCTCTCTGTCTCTCTGTCTCTCTGTCTCTCTGTCTCTCTGTCTCTCTGTCTCTCTGTCTCTCTGTCTCTCTGTCTCTCTGTCTCTCTGTCTCTCTGTCTCTCTGTCTCTCTGTCTCTCTGTCTCTCTGTCTCTCTGTCTCTCTGTCTCTCTGTCTCTCTGTCTCTCTGTCTCTCTGTCTCTCTGTCTCTCTGTCTCTCTGTCTCTCTGTCTCTCTGTCTCTCTGTCTCTCTGTCTCTCTGTCTCTCTGTCTCTCTGTCTCTCTGTCTCTCTGTCTCTCTGTCTCTCTGTCTCTCTGTCTCTCTGTCTCTCTGTCTCTCTGTCTCTCTGTCTCTCTGTCTCTCTGTCTCTCTGTCTCTCTGTCTCTCTGTCTCTCTGTCTCTCTGTCTCTCTGTCTCTCTGTCTCTCTGTCTCTCTGTCTCTCTGTCTCTCTGTCTCTCTGTCTCTCTGTCTCTCTGTCTCTCTGTCTCTCTGTCTCTCTGTCTCTCTGTCTCTCTGTCTCTCTGTCTCTCTGTCTCTCTGTCTCTCTGTCTCTCTGTCTCTCTGTCTCTCTGTCTCTCTGTCTCTCTGTCTCTCTGTCTCTCTGTCTCTCTGTCTCTCTGTCTCTCTGTCTCTCTGTCTCTCTGTCTCTCTGTCTCTCTGTCTCTCTGTCTCTCTGTCTCTCTGTCTCTCTGTCTCTCTGTCTCTCTGTCTCTCTGTCTCTCTGTCTCTCTGTCTCTCTGTCTCTCTGTCTCTCTGTCTCTCTGTCTCTCTGTCTCTCTGTCTCTCTGTCTCTCTGTCTCTCTGTCTCTCTGTCTCTCTGTCTCTCTGTCTCTCTGTCTCTCTGTCTCTCTGTCTCTCTGTCTCTCTGTCTCTCTGTCTCTCTGTCTCTCTGTCTCTCTGTCTCTCTGTCTCTCTGTCTCTCTGTCTCTCTGTCTCTCTGTCTCTCTGTCTCTCTGTCTCTCTGTCTCTCTGTCTCTCTGTCTCTCTGTCTCTCTGTCTCTCTGTCTCTCTGTCTCTCTGTCTCTCTGTCTCTCTGTCTCTCTGTCTCTCTGTCTCTCTGTCTCTCTGTCTCTCTGTCTCTCTGTCTCTCTGTCTCTCTGTCTCTCTGTCTCTCTGTCTCTCTGTCTCTCTGTCTCTCTGTCTCTCTCTCTCTCTCTCTCTCTCTCTCTCTCTCTGTCCCATTTTTTGATAGCATTTTTATTCCATATCAACTTTCAAAATAAATTCTTCTCCTAAACATCTCAACTATCGATTTTTTTCGATATTCAAAAATATCGATAGTTATCGATAAACGATCGATAGTTCTCCAATCCTAGAGTGCAGACCGTTAGCATTGAAACAGTGTCCGATATAGTCCAGTATCGATCGCGTGTTGTTTGAAAGTTTTCGAGGTTAAACTGTGTTTTGTACCAATTCGATGTAAGTATTCGTTTAACAAACGTAGACTCCGTTCCACGTAAGAAGAAGCCACTTGAAGTTTGCCAACTGACTTGCGCAGAAACCAAAATCGGTCTTGTTTATCTATGTCGCCTCGTAACGACCGTTTCATGCCATTGGCGTTACAAACGATATTCATGCCGACAGCCATTTTACTATTGACATTTGAGGTTGTGATTGAAGCAGTCATTTACTGTCGAATATTTTTGATTTTTAAATATTTCAAGACGTTTAGCTAGTTTATATGTGAGTGTTGTGTTTCTTTTGATCTAAAACCATGCCTCCTAAAAAATTTGTTGGTGTTAAAGGAAAAATTATCCACATTATTCTAATTTTGAGTTAACCTACAAAATGTGAAAACGTTACGCTACTGATTTGAAGTCGAATGTCAATTTTACAATATGGCGCTGGTTTTGACGACTGGCTAAAAGGTTTTATGTCACGTCATCCCTAACTGTCATTGAGAGGTCCTGAGGCCACGAGCTTGGGAAGAGCGTCAGCGTTCAATCGACATAATGTGCAAGAATTTTACAAAAATGTGCGCAATCTAATGGAACGGGAACCTTTTGGTCCAGAATCCATATATAACTTAGACGAAACTGGAGTGACTACTACTCACAAACCTCAAAATATCATTGCTCGTAAAGGACAAAAGCAAATTTCGAAAACAACTTCTGCAGAACGTGAGACACTAGTAACAGTTTGTTGTTCTATAAATGCATTGGGAAATTCAGTGCCGCCATTTTTTATATTTCCACGGGTGAGAACGCTGGATTACATGATCCAAGGTGCTCCTCCAGGTTCCAGGGCTGTGACACATGAAAGCGGTTGGATGACCGCTCATAATTTCGTGAAATACCTAGAACACTTCATAAAACAAATACATATTGGTCCTTGATAATCACGATAGCCACAGTTCACCCAAAGCCTTAAACATGTGTAAGTTAAACGGCATCCATTTGTTAATCTTACCACCGATAACAACCACTAGACGTATCGGTTTTTGGACCGTTTAAGAGATATTATAATGAACAGGCAGACGCATGGATAGTCAGTCATCCAGGACAAACAATTTCATTAGAAATTATACCAGAATTAGTTGGATTAGCTTATGTCAGAGCGTTCTCACCTTCAAATATAACCAAAGGATTTTCCACCACTCGAATTTATCCCTTCAACCAACATTTATTTGAAGATCTCGATTTCGCAGTACAAACAGACCGTATCAGGAAGTGTGACAAAACCCTGAAAATATCACCACTATACCAAACACCACATCTGCTTTATTTAAGAGTCCTGAAGAAGTTCGTCCTTATCCCAAGGCACTGCTGGTCGGACCAGAATCTTAACCGATTCCCCGGAAAAAGACGCCATTGAGGCCGAATATAATATGAGGAAAGAAAAAAAATTGATGAAAACGAAAAGTGAACAGGTCAAACGGAAAATAACTGGTGAAACTCAAAAAACTGATCATTTTGAACAACACAATGCAGGCTGTAGTGAATCCCACCTAAAAAGAAAAGTATTGGATAGAAATACGAAAACGAAAAGAGGTGTGTGCGAAGACTCGGACCCTGAGGTCGAAAACGAGAAGGATCCATATTCTGTTTCAGATGACGATGAGGATGCCCGCTTGGATCTACTGCAATTCGTTATTTTCAACCTCTAGTTCTCGAGAACAATGGATTCGTTGCCAACAATGTCTAAAATGGTGCCATTCGACATGTGCAGGTGTTAACTATAACATAAAAATGTTTACTTGCGATTTATGTATCGATTAGGTAGTGTTCTATTAATAAAAGTTTGCGTTTCTATTATTGCTTATACCTAATTTCTGATTGTATCAAGCCTTCCCTTTATTGTATCAAGCCTTCCATGTATAGGAAGGTTTGAGACACTTTGAATTGACAATTTCAAAAATTCATAATCATAAGGTTAAAATTTCAATTTTCAGTAATTTATTATTGCCAAATTCATAAGCAAGGTCCATAAATGGATTGGTAAATGTAAATTACACATTTTTTGGAAAAAATGTATCAACCCTCCCTAATCTCCCCTATTGGCTGATGAACAAGGTTATTATCTCACCGAATCACTATTAAGTAATCATTTTTGTTCTACCAAATCAGTAACTTTTTTCATCGACCTAACGAATCTTTTTCATTTGGCGAATAAACACAGTACATCAAGCATATTTATCAATAAAATTTGTTAAATCATGAACATTAATCGATAAATGCATTCGTTATGTCAATTAATCAGGTCGATAAATAAATGAACGTATAGGTACATTAGTCTAACGAAATAATGTTGATTGATATTAAAAAAAATTGTACGACAGAACAATGAATTCAATCAGAAGCTGATGTTTCTTTGAGCCAATAAACGCGTTCATTGATTCAAAGAACGTTTATTGATTGATGAGCACATTCGCTGAGATAATAAATACGTTTATTGGGCTCAACTCTACATGAAATATAAAATATTTTATTGGTTGAAACAAAAATTTTCGCGAATAGGTAAATTTAACAAAAACGCCAAGATTTTATACAGTCTAATAAAATTCGCAAGGAAGTTTTAGATTTAACGATAACGAATTTCATTAGTACTAAAATCGTTAACTGGCACGTATCTACGGAGCCGTCTTGTTCAGACCACAGACACATAAGATTCGATGTGAATACAGGGGCAAGACCCATAGTCCAATTTCGGAACCCAAAATGCACTAACTGGAGAGGTTATCGCTCAACCCTCCAGGAAGGCCTGGGAATCATAATTGGTACCGCCATTCTATCGGCCTATCAACAAAACTGCCCACTGAAGAAGAAGAGGGACAACAGAGGATCACCGTGGTGGAGCAGAGATTTGGAAAAGAAAAGGGTAGAAGTTCGGAAACTCTTCAACCGAGCTAAAGAAAAAGGCTTATGGGAACAATATCGTATGGCTCTAACAGAGTACAATAAGGCGATTAGGAAAGCCAAGAGGAAGTCCTGGAGAAACTTCTGTCAGAGTATATCAGATTTACCTGTCAGTTGCAGAATTCACAAGGCTCTCTGCAGAGATCCGGCACAGGGCGTTGGAGCAATAAAATGCCCAGACGGCACCTATACGAACTCTGCAAGGCAGACCCTGGAGCTACTGCTTCAAACTCACTTTCCCGGTAGTCGGTTTCTGGAGGAACAGTCAACCATTCCACTTCCAACGGGATCGACAGAACGACCCAAAAAGGAAGATTGGAAGTTGGCAACAAACGTAGTCACCCCAACGGCAATTGTATGGGCTATGAACGATTTCTCACCGTACAAATCACCTGGGGAGGACGGTATTTTTCCTGCTCTGCTACAGCAGGGCAGTGGAGAGCTGTTACCCCATTTGGTCAAGTTACTGAGAGCTAGTAGTCTGGCGTGGGGGTACATCCCCATAGAATGGTCAGTGGCGAGGGTTGTATTTATACGGAAAACTGGGAAAGTGAATAACTCACTTCCCAAATCCTATCGTCCGATCAGCCTGACCTCGTTCTTAATGAAATGTCTAGAAAAAATTTTAGACAAGCATATTAGGGAAGGAAGGTTACGAGAGTATCCCCTAAACCCCTCCCAGTATGCTTATCAAACGGGCAAATCTACAGATTTGGCGTTAAGCAATCTAGTGGGGAAAATCAGCCCTTCCCTTGGCAACAAGGAAATAGCGCTGGCGGCCTTCCTAGATATAGAAGGAGCGTTTAATAACGCCCTTCCAGAATCTATATGGAGAACGGTGGAGCGCAGAGGAATCTGCAGACCAATCCGGTACTGGATCAAAAGCATATTATCAAACCGGTACATCACTGAATGGAGTCACGGTAAGGGGTATGGCGGCCAGGGGTTGCCCTCAGGGAGGGGTGCCTTCCCCCATTTTGTGGTCAATACTGGTTGACGATCTCCTGGTTGAATTATCCAGTCAGAGGATAGATGTGCAGGGATATGCTGATGATATAGTAATAATTATTATTAGAGGCAAATTTGAAGAGATAATTTCTAACATCCTTCAAACAGCCCTAAACATAGTGCATAGGTGGTGCGAGAGGGAACAGATGTCTGTGAACCCCCTCAAAACTGTAATTGTTCCCTTCACGAAGAGGAAAAAATTGCAGCGACTCCGCCAGCCAATTTTAGGCGCGTGAGCATTCCATTTGCGACGGAGGTGAAATATCTAGGGGTAATTTTAGATAAACAACTCACCTGGAACGCCCACTTGGAAAGAGTACTATCCCTCTGGAATCTCAGAAGGGTATGTGGAAAATCTTGGGGTATGAACCCCAAACAGATTTACTGGATTTACCAAACAATGGTTAAGCCAATGGTCACGTATGGCTCAGCTGTCTGGTGGACCAAAAGTCTGTAAAAGACAGCTAGAGCAAAGCTGCAAGGCTTGCAGCGAACAGCATGCCTGGCCATTGCCGGAGCAATGTCATCCACACCAACGGCAGCTATGGAAGCCCTCCTGCAACTAACTCCTCTCCACATTCATTTGGAGAAGGAATCCAGGAGAGCAGCTCATAGAATGATATCAGTGGAGAGCCGAGCGACTTCAAAAAAGTATCACCAAATACAACCATGGACTTCGTCAGAAGCACAGGCTTCTGGGGTGAATTATAATCCCTAGGGGTGAGCCACAATAGACCCAACGGGGGTCGCAGTGGAGGTGGCGAGAAGGCCCCACTCACATAGAACCTAACCTAACCTATACAGTCTAATCTCTAATAAAGTGGCAAAGGATGACGTCCCGCAAAAAATATATAAATTCCGTCGCAATACTTACTGATTATTTACGCAAATATAGATAACTAAATTTTTTGTTGAGGTGAAGTTTTTTTTTATTTAAAAAATACCCCTTCCTGTAATTAAAACTAGTCTTATAAGACTAAACATTAATTTGCATCCAACTATTCTTAAAACTAGGTACTTATCATCCAGAATCATTCCAATGATGTCTTCCAGATTTTTCTAATCTATATTATGCACTACACTCACGCACTGTACTCTGCTTTACACAAAACACACTACAAAAGGTCGTTTGGCTTGGTTCTCTTTAGTCTTCGGATATGATGTTGGTCGTCCATTCACATGTTGATGGAGCCTGGCTAACCTTTTAATCTCTTCCTTGACGGTTGGTATTCGAAGATCTCTGTGAATATCAGAGTTACGAACATTCCAGGGCACTATGTTTCGTAACACTTTGTTCTGGAATGTTTAGATGCACTTGATATTGGAATCGGTAGCACATCCCCAAAGGTGGATACCATAAAGCCACAACGGTTTAAAAATCTGATTATAAATCAATAACTTGTTGTAGATTGAAAACTTGGATTTTCTTCCAATCAGCCAGTAGTGCTGTCTGTATTTTAGGCCTAATTCGGTTGTTTTCTTTTCGAAATGTTCTTTCCACCTGAGTTTGGCATCAAGAATCATGCCAAGGTATTTGGCATTCATCGAACATGGTACAGTTGTTAATATTTAGTGGATAGGGTTCTGGTACTCTTTTGTTGGTAAAATTTACTTTACTCATTGTTTGGTCCAGTCTACTACAGCATTGGTTGCTATCTGCAGTTTTCCAATAGAGTTTTCTTGGTTTTGATCTACTGCAAGTAGAGCAGTGTCGTCAGCGAATGCAGCAATAACTATATCTTCTAGTGGTAGCTTGCTGGTATATAGCAAATACAGGATGGGTCCAAGGACGCTACCCTGCGGCACACCAGCTTTTATCTCTTTCAGGTCGGAGTATACCTCTTCGTGCTTGCTTCTAAACAATCTGTCGGATATATATGAGGTTAGGATGTTACCGTATTGTACTGGTAGCATTTTGTTTAGTTTGTATATCAGGCCTTCGTGCCATACTTTGTCGAACGCTTGTCCGATATCCAAAAAGACTACAGAGCATTGTTTTTCTTCTAAAGCACGTTCAATAATGTTTGTTATTCTATGCTGATTATCTGTGATTAAGTTACTATGTTCTATTATCGGTCGCAGTCTTTTTAAAAGTAATTTCTCCAAAAGTTTTGAAACTATTGGCAGAATAGAAATCGGTCTATAGGATTTGACATTATTAGTTTGTTTGCCAGGTATTGGCAACATTATTACTTTTGCAACTTTCCAGTAGTAGGATCATGTTTCAATCTGAAGGCTGCATTAATAAAGTACGTGAGCATAACTATACTCATCCTATGCAAGTTATCATATCGAATCCGGGTGTTTTCTTTGTGTTTAGATTAGTTCTTATCTCCTCAGCTACTTCTCTTGGAGTAACGGGGGTAATATTTTCAGATTTTGGGTTGTCAATATTATTCAGAACGTGGTGAAGTTTCAGTTAATATTCTTGTTTGAAATTACTAAGGGTAAAAAGCACATTTCACTTTTTTTTTATTTGCCTTAATCATTTTATTTTTTGTAGCACTTTCTTACTGATTAGACATTTTAAGCGTCATCAAGACTTAATAACTGAGATTTGCTATAGTCAATGACTTCAAAATCTATGTAGTTTCAAAAAGCGCATTATTAGAAAACATTAACAAGATGCAATTTTGATAGCAGAAAAATTATTCCATTGAATCTCACCCATCCAGTTCAAATATTATTATGAGGAAGCGTTGATTTCCTGATAGTACCGAAAACCCTTAAAGAAAAGACAACAAAATGATTAAGTACTGAACAGCATTGAGCATGTAAATCATTCTGAATGTAAGTACCTATTAAATTCTACTCATTATTAAATAAAAAAAAAGGTGAGCGGACCAACGACAGAAGCGTGCTTCTTATGGACAACAGAATGACCATTTTTCATGAATTTTTCACTATTTTTCAAAAAATTTGACAACTTTTGACCATTTTTGACAGTTTTTGACGAATTTTGACAATTATTCGCCGTCTTTGACAATTATTGACCATTTTTGACAATTTTTGACAATTTTTTCAAATTTTAATAATTATTGATCATTTTTGACAATTTTTCAAAAATGTTGGCCATTTTTCCAAATTTTAACAATTATTGACCATTTTTGAGCATTTCTGACAGGTTCTGACAATTGTTGATCATTTTTGACAATTTTTCAAAAATTTTTACAATTTTTAATAATTATTGACCATTTTTGACCGTTTTTTATAATTATTGAAAATTTTTGACCACTTTTGACAATTTTTCGAAAAATTTGAACATTTTCCATAAATTTTGACAATTATTGGCCATTTTTCCAAATTTTTGACAATTATTAACCATTTTTTCAAAATTTTGACAATTTTTGACGATTTTTCCAAATTCTTGACAATTTTTGACCATATTAGAAAATTTTTGACAATTTTTCAAAAATTTTAACAATTATTGACCATTTTTGACAGTTTTTGACGAATTCTGACAATTATTGAATATCTTTGACAATTATTGACCATTTTTTACAATTTTTCAAAATTTTCAACATATTTGGCAATTATTGACCATTTTTCCAAATTTTTGACAATTATTAACCATTTTTTCAAAATTTTGACAATTTTTGACGATTTTTCCAAATTCTTGACAATTTTTGACCATATTAGAAAATTTTTGACAATTTTTCAAAAATTTTAACAATTATTGATCCTTTTGGACCGTTTTTGACGAATTTTGATTGGTTTTGACAATTATTGACCGTCTTGGACAATTATTGACCGTCTTGGATAATTATTGACCATTTCTGATAATTTTTCAAAGATTTTAAACATTTTTCAAAATTTTTGACAATTATTGACCATTTTTGACAATTATTGACCATTTTTGACAATTATTGACCATTTTTGACAATTTTTGAAAATATTTCGCAATTATTAACCATTTTTTAAAAATTTTGCCAGTTTTTGACAATATTTGACCATATTTGAAAATTTTTGACAATTTTTCAAAAATTTTAACAATTATTGACCATTTTTGACAGTTTTTGACGAATTTTGACAATTATTGAATATCTTTGACAATTATTGACCATTTTTTACAATTTTTCAAAAATTTTAACATATCTGGCAATTATTGACCATTTTTTCAAAATTTTGACAATTTTTTACCATTTTTCAAAATTTTAACAATTATTGATCCTTTCGGAACGTTTTAGACGAATTTTGATTGGTTTTGACAATTATTGACCGTCTTGGACAATTATTGACCATTTTTGACAGTTTTTGACGAATTCTGACAATTATTGAATATCTTTGACAATTATTGACCATTTTTTACAATTTTTCAAAATTTTTAACATATTTGGCAATTATTGACCATTTTTTTCAAAATTTTGACAATTTTTGACCATTTTTCAAAATTTTAACAATTATTGATCCTTTTGGACCGTTTTTGACGAATTTTGATTGGTTTTGACAATTATTGACCGTCTTGGACAATTATTGACCGTCTTGGACAATTATTGACCGTCTTGGAAAATTATTGACCATTTCTGATAATTTTTCAAAGATTTTAAACATTTTTCAAAATTTTTGACAATTATTGACCATTTTTGACAATATTTGACCATATTTGAAAATTTTTGACAATTTTTCAAAAATTTTAACAATTATTGACCATTTTTGACAGTTTTTGACCAATTTTGACAATTATTGAATATCTTTGACAATTATTGACCATTTTTTACAATTTTTCAAAAATTTTAACATATCTGGCAATTATTGACCATTTGTTGTTGTTGATCATTTTTGACAATTTTTCAAAAATTTTTAATAATTATTGAACTGGAACTGGAACTGGAAGAAAACGAATGTTCAGGATATGGAGAAAGCTACAACAGCTCCCGAAAAAAGACGCAACCATATCTGGCATGATATGCCAGAAAGGTTATCACTTTCCCCTTCATATTGGACGTCTACATTCTCCTCTTCCTCAGGAGAACTTGGCAAAGGTGAGCGTTTTCTCTTTCGAAAAATTTTTTTTCTGGAATTTTCTTCTTTGGAGCGTCCTTTTTGGTTTGTTTGGTTTTCTTTGCGGATCTTTCTTTGACAATCGCAATGTGTTCAGGAGAAGTTAATAGGGTAGAGACGGACCTTGCTCGTTTTTTTGCAGCAACGACTAGTTTGGGTGTAGGATTAATCTGGTCTAAAAGTTTTCCGGCTGTTAAAACTGGAACAGATGTTCCCTCAACTGGAGTAATACATCGAGGTTCTGTATATGCATGGGAGCAGGATGGCACTGCATCATCTATCATATTGATCGGAAGTCTCACTTCTTGTATTGATACAGCGTTTTTCACTTGAGAGTTCGAATGTTGTGTGGGTGTTGCCTGACCCAAAAATGGTCAAAAATTGTCAACATTTTGAAAAAATGGTTAATAATTGCCAAATATGTTAAAATTTTCAAAAAATTGTCAAAATTTTTTAAATATGGTCAAAAATTGTCAAAAATTTGGAAAAATGATCAAAAATTGTCAAAAATGGTCAATAATTGTCCAAGACGGTCAATAATTGTCAAAACCAATCAAAATTCGTTAAAAACGGTCCAAAAGGATCAATAATTGTTAAAATTTTGAAAAATGGTCAAAAATTGTCAAAATTTTGAAAAAATGGTCAATAATTGCCAGATATGTTAAAATTTTTGAAAAATTGTAAAAAATGGTCAATAATTGTCAAAGATATTCAATAATTGTCAAAATTCGTCAAAAACTGTCAAAAATGGTCAATAATTGTTGAAATTTTTGAAAAATTGTCAAAAATTTTCAAATATGGTCAAATATTGTCAAAAACTGTCAAAATTTTTAAAAAATGGTTGATAGTTGCGAAATATTTTCAAAAATTGTCCAAAATGGTCAATAATTGTCAAAAATTTTGAAAAATGATCAAAAACTGTCAAAAATGGTCAATAATTGTCAAAAATTTTGAAAAATGTTTAAAATTTTTGAAAAATTGTCAAAAATGGTCAATAATTGTCCAAGAGGGTCAATAATTGTCCAAGACGGTCAATAATTGTCAAAACCAATCAAAATTCGTCTAAAACGGTCCAAAAGGATCAATAATTGTTAAAATTTTGAAAAATGGTCAAAAATTGTCAAAATTTTGAAAAAATGGTCAATAATTGCCAGATATGTTAAAATTTTTGAAAATTTGTGAAAAATGGTCAATAATTGTCAAAGATATTCAATAATTGTCAAAATTGGTCAAAAACTGTCAAAAATGGTCAATAATTGTTAAAATTTTTGAAAAATTGTCAAAAATTTTCAAATATGGTCTAATATTCTCAAAAACTGTCAAAATTTTTAAAAAATGGTTAATAATTGCGAAATATTTTCAAAACATGTCAAAAATGGTCAATAATTGTCAAAATTTTTGAAAAATGTTTAAAATTATTGAAAAATTATCAGAAATGTTCAATAATTATCCAAGACGGTCAATAATTGTCCAAGACGGTCAATAATTGTCAAAACCAATCAAAATTCGTCAAAAACGGTCCGAAAGGATCAATAATTGTTAAAATTTTGAAAAATGGTCAAAAATTGTCAAAATTTTGAAAAATTGTAAAAAATGGTCAATAATTGTCAAAGATATTCAATAATGGTCAGAATTCTTCAAAAACTGTCAAAAATGGTCAATAATTGTTAAAATTTTTGAAAAGTTGTCAAAAATTTTCTAATATGGTCAAAAATTGTCAAGAATTTGGAAAAATCGTCAAAAATTTTCAAAATTTTGAAAAAATGGTTAATAATTGTCAAAAATTTGGAAAAATGGCCAATAATTGTCAAAATTTATGGAAAATGTTCAAATTTTTCGAAAAATTGTCAAAAATGGTCAAAAATTTTCAATAATTATAAAAAACGGTCAAAAATGGTCAATAATTATTAAAAATTTTTGAAAAATTGTCAAAAATGATCAACAACAACAAATGGTCAATAATTGCCAGATATGTTAAAATTTTTGAAAAATTGTAAAAAATGGTCAATAATTGTCAAAGATATTCAATAATTGTCAAAATTGGTCAAAAACTGTCAAAAATGGTCAATAATTGTTAAAATTTTTGAAAAATTGTCAAAAATTTTCAAATATGGTCAAATATTGTCAAAAATGGTCAATAATTGTCAAAAATTTTGAAAAATGTTTAAAATCTTTGAAAAATTATCAGAAATGGTCAATAATTATCCAAGACGGTCAATAATTGTCCAAGACGGTCAATAATTGTCCAAGACGGTCAATAATTGTCAAAACCAATCAAAATTCGTCAAAAACGGTCCAAAAGGATCAATAATTGTTCAAATTTTGAAAAATGGTCAAAAATTGTCAAAATTTTGAAAAAATGGTCAATAATTGCCAAATATGTTAAAAATTTTGAAAAATTGTAAAAAATGGTCAATAATTGTCAAAGATATTCAATAATTGTCAGAATTCGTCAAAAACTGTCAAAAATGGTCAATAATTGTCCAAGACGGTCAATAATTGTCAAAACCAATCAAAATTCGTCTAAAACGTTCCGAAAGGATCAATAATTGTTAAAATTTTGAAAAATGGTCAAAAATTGTCAAAATTTTGAAAAAATGGTCAATAATTGCCAGATATGTTAAAATTTTTGAAAAATTGTAAAAAATGGTCAATAATTGTCAAAGATATTCAATAATTGTCAAAATTCGTCAAAAACTGTCAAAAATGGTCAATTTTTTCAAAATGTTGACAATTTTTGACCATTTTTGGGTCAGGCAACACCCACACAACATTCGAACTCTCAAGTGAAAAACGCTGTATCAATACAAGAAGTGAGACTTCCGATCAATATGATAGATGATGCAGTGCCATCCTGCTCCCATGCATATACAGAACCTCGATGTATTACTCCAGTTGAGGGAACATCTGTTCCAGTTTTAACAGCCGGAAAACTTTTAGACCAGATTAATCCTACACCCAAACTAGTCGTTGCTGCAAAAAAACGAGCAAGGTCCGTCTCTACCCTATTAACTTCTCCTGAACACATTGCGATTGTCAAAGAAAGATCCGCAAAGAAAACCAAACAAACCAAAAAGGACGCTCCAAAGAAGAAAATTCCAGAAAAAAAATTTTTCGAAAGAGAAAACGCTCACCTTTGCCAAGTTCTCCTGAGGAAGAGGAGAATGTAGACGTCCAATATGAAGGGGAAAGTGATAATCTTTCTGAACTGGAAGAAAACGAATGTTCAGGATATGGAGAAAGCTACAACAGCTCCCGAAAAAAGACGCAACCATATCTGGCATAATATGCCAGATATGGTTTCATGAAAATTGCTCTTCTTTTCTAAACACTATCAACTAGAAATAATTTTGGTGTGGTTGTTTTGGTGTGTGTTGTTTCAAAAATTTAAGATGGGCATTATGCGGCAGAAGGAATGGAGGAACATTGTGGAAATAGAAGTAAATAGCCAATAAAGAGATAAAAAATATAAGGGGCTAAGGGTGAAAAAAAGCGACGCAATTTATAAATGTATATTGTTCTCATGTATTTAGAATCACCTTCGTTGTCAAACAAAGGTGTGGAGAAAATAAATTGTTTTTTAAATTCCCAATTTGCATGTTTAATTTTGTTGACTTATCCATTTCACGCGTTCCTGAATCGCTAAAAAATATGAACTTTTTGAATTTCCCGTCGTTGATAAACGAAGCACGGGACGAAGAATAATGTATTTCATCAGAAAACCGACATATTTTATTCCAGCGCAAACGGTTTGTATATTCAAACAAGGTACTGTTTTCCGTGAAACGAAATTACCGTTTTCGCTGTACGATATTTAACGAACAAAATTTGGAATGAATTACGAAGAAGAAAATGCCCCTTGGACTTTAGAAAATGATTTTATAAACAAATTACGGTCCTGGCAGGATGCGGGATTATGAAAATACGAAAAATGCATGAAATTTCTTATAGGCGCTCATGGTTGGAAAAAAACCTACAAAGTGAAAAGTAATATTTCCATATGGTAATATTTCCTCTATGGAAATGAGTTTTTTATTTAATACATCCCAAAATACTAGGGTTGTCTCTTAAGTAATGCATAGTTGACGCCTGTCAACAAATATCAAATGTCAAAATTAACTGTCATGTTTAGTTAAGTTAAGGCCAAAGTTTCAGACCGCTTCGTTTAAAGCTGTACCTAAACTGAATTTTTGAAGTAAATGAATCAGTCGATAAATGGAATTAAGCCAAGGAAATTTTCATGCAAAGTTGATGTTTTCCGCGAGCTGTCATAGTTTGACATTATTGGCGCTCTTAAGCAGAAAGTAACTTTGGCGCACGCCTAATTTTATTTATAGATAAAAGAGAGCTAGTAGTTATTTTAATATAAACTGTAGAATAAATAAATAGTTTAGTTGATTTTCTAAGATGTTAAAGCATCCAACAGTATTTTCCGTAATAATTTAATGAGAAATAGGGAAATCTAAAAAATATCTGACATTAATGTAATAAATATCTGACATTAATGTAATAAGTGTTGCCTACGTACGTAGGTACACGAAACTGCAATCTGGAAACTGCTAAGTACAAACAATGGCAATAGGTAGGCAACACAACATACTTGCAAATAACCTACGGATTATAAGAATCAAGTATGTCTATGTCAAAGAAAGAACCTAGTGCATTGTCACTGAAATATATTTTGAGATAGCTCTGTGCTGTGTAATTGTATTAATATTTTACTATAAGTCAGTAAGTACTTAAAAAATTGATACAAGTGATACTGATTTTTCAATACACCGCCAGATATTGTCGAGGCGGCCAAAAAAGTCACTTTAAATCTACTTCCGGAGAAATCCAAATTAAAGTACGAAAATGAATATAGTCTATTTATAAGTTGGAGCAGATCCAAAAAAAATTAAAAGATATTCAGAAAATGTGTTATTAACATATTTTTGGGGAAAAAGCAGCAACATTAAAGTCATCACCCTGTAGTATTCAATGCTTTAACATTATCCAAGGAGCAGGTGGAGGAATTTATTCGCATTGCACCCGATGAAGACTATTTATTGAAAAAGGTAATAAATAATTATTTCTATGTCTCCAAAAAATATTAAATTTAGTTTTTTTAATTTTTTTATAGGTTGTCTTAATTATGGGCATTGCTGGTGCGTGTTAGGAGAGATGAATTGGGAAAAATGAAATTAGATGATATTCAAGACAAAGAATCCCTTTTGATTGTTCATATTCCAGATTCGAAAACAAAGCAGAGTCGAATGTTCACAATTGTTAATAACAACACAACAGAAGAAAACGACATTGATTACGTTGCGTGTTGTAAAAAGTATATTTGCATAAGAAAGCAATGCCAAAATAGGTCAGAAAATCACCTATTTTTCCGAAATTCCAAAGGAAAATGCGCAAATCAGGTAGTAGGATTAAATACGATTGGTAAAGTACCTACTGATATTGCCAAATATTTAAATTTGCCGAATCCTGATTCTTATACAGGACATTGTTTTCCGGCGTACATCTGCTACCTTATTAGTAAATAGCGGAGCCGATTTAATTCAACTAAAAAAACATGGCGGATGGAAAAGCAGTAATGTGGCAGAAGGGTATATTGATGAATCCATAAACAGTAAAATAGAAACTTTTCAAAAAACAGCTCAAGTGCCAGAAAAAATACCCTATCTGTTTTGTAACCCTTCAGAGCCATCAACATCTGGAATCAACATTAATACTTGCCACCAGAAAGATTTGACATTTTCTAACCTTTCAGAGACATCTACTTCAGGCATAAACATAAAAAATTGCCAAAATTGTACCTTTAATTTTAATTTAGTTAATAAGTAATAGGTATGTTTGTTTATTATCGTTCTGTATTCCGTTCAAATAAAATTTTAAAAAGTTGAAATTTATTCAATGAACTATAATATTCATACAACCATAAAATCATAAAGTCTATTGTCATAAGTAGGCAACACAACATACACAAGTAATCTTTTGTCTTCAAATAGTAAGCTTAATATGTCAAATAAACTCCCAATATTGTAACGAAAGTAACACGTTTTTAATAAAAAATTAATTTTATTTTGGTGTCATAGTAGAAAAAATCTTGTGTGTATTTCGAGCAGAAAGTCCTTTGGTAGTCCTCGACTGCCAAAGTACTACTTTCTGCTCTTGATACACAAATAGCTTTTCTCGTTTCAGTTTACATTACTTTTTCATACACAAATTATAAAAGAGTATTTTCACATCTGAATTACACAAATTGGGAAGATATTTTTTTCTTCAGAATCTGATCCAAGTCGACTTTGGAACTTATATGTACACTAAGGAAAAAATGATTAAAAGAGCGAAACTTTAACCATGGATAAATAATAAACTTTTGTCTATGATTAGACACAAAAAACAATTATGGAGAAAATTCAATAATCAAGTGACTCTTCCACTCATCGTCAGTTTTCCAATCATCTTAGTATCGAAATTAATCATGCAAAACGTAACACTAGTTTACACGGTTTTCATACCCCAGCTGAAAGTTGTTATTTTATTATTCATTTAGGTAGATTGATCCAAAAAAAAAATAATAAAAAAATTCTGTTACATCTGGTTTAAATAGCTATTTGTGTATCAAGAGCAGAAAGTAGTACTCTGGCAGTCGAGACAAAAAGTTGCAATCTGTCGAGACTACCAGAGGACTTTCTGCTCGAAATAAACACACGATTTTTTCTACGATCACACCAAAATAAAATTGATGACTTTAATGTTGCTGCTTTTTCCCCAAAATATGTTAATAACACATTTTCTGAATATCTTTTAATTTTTTTGGATCTGCACCAACTTATAATAGACTATATTCATTTTCGTACTTTAATTTGGATTTCTCCGGAAGTAGATTTAAAGTGACTTTTTTGGCCGCCTCGACAATATCTGGCGGAGTATTTGAAAAATCAGTATCACTTGTATCCATTTTTCTTGTTTTTTCAAGTACTTACTGACTTACGGTAAAATATTAATACAATTACACAGCACAGAACTATCTCAAAAAAGATTTCAGTGACAATGCACTAGGTTCTTTCTTTGACATAGACATTACTCGATTCTTATAATCCGTAAGTTATTTGCAAGTATGTTGTGTTGCCTACCTATTGCCATTGTTTTTAGCAGTTTCCAGATTGCAGTTTCGTGTACCTATGTACGTAGGCAACACTTATTACAAAAATTGAATAGATGAGGCTTTTACTTGATGAAGATCCATACTAATGATGAATTCCGTATTAAGGCACTATATAAATTGAAAGTTTTTCATTGTATCTTCACTAGTTTGAAAAAGCTACTGTGTAGCGAAACGCGTCACTAATTTTAATTTGAACGTTGGTTCAAAATAAAAAATGAAGATTTAAACAAATTGAATTGTTTTATTTCATCATTAACACTTATTACAATAATGTCAGATATTTTTTATATTTCCCTATTTCTCATTAAATTATTACGGAAAATACTGTTGCATGCTTTAACATATTAGAAAATCAACTAAAATATTTATTTATTCTACAGTTTTTTATTAAAATAACTACTAGCTCCTCTTTTATCTATAATAAAATTAGGCGTGCGCCAAAGTTACTTTCTGCTTAAGAGCGCCAATAATGTCAAATTATGACAGCTCGCGGAAAACATCAACTTTGCGGTTAGATTTGAGTGTGCAAAAGCCTACTTGGGTAGTGATCGTGGGAAAAAATATTTATTAACTCAACTGAAACATAATTATGGTATTAATACTAAAAAAAATTTAAAATGTCAAATTTTGTCTTCTTTTTATAGTTATTTGAATCAGTTTCTCTTATAATGGACCAACAGTAATCCCCTAACATGTTTTCATCCCAAAATCCTTGATGTCGTTCTTTAAGAACCTTCAAATCCTTGTGAAAACGTTCTTGTTCGTCACTCATACTTCCTAAGTTTTCAGGGAAAAAACTCAGATGCGAATGCAGAAAATGAATCTTTAATGACATGTTTACTCCCATATTTTGAAAATTTTCCAATAAATCGGTAATAATTTCTTTGTAATTTTCACTTTTTTATTTCCCAAAAAATTTTCCACAACCATTTTAAATGACTTCCATGCAGATTTTTCATTAATAGATAAAAGGCTTTCAAACTGAGAATCTTTCATAATTGTACGATTTTGGTCCATCAAATATACCCTTTTTCAGTTTTCCCTCTGTAATGTTTTGAAAGATTTTTTGTAAGTACCGGAAAGCATCACTGTTTTTGTCAAGCGCCTTCACAACTTTCATTGTCATCTAGTATATTTGCACTCGAATTATTTTATTATATCCCAATATTACGTGGAACTTCTTCTAATGAAAAAATAAAAATTTACACAATTCATCTTAAATACTGAAAATAAATAAATAAATAAAACAATTTTTATACCCTAAAAGACATTTTACAATGTATGGGACACGTCAATATTACAATCAAATAATATAAACAATTACAATTAGTACAAACATAATTAAGAGTACACAAATAACATGAAATGGTTAAATACTTACGGAACAAAAGAAATCAGCAATCGAATAAAAACATTTTTCCAAAAGAAATATTTTTAATCTATTTTTAAAACTTGATAACGACAATCCTTAATATCATTTGGAATTTTATTGAAAATTTTCAGACCAATAAAATTGGGAGAGTTATGCGCCATTTTGGACAGGCAGTATAAAATCTTGCTTGAATCGAGTATCATATGTGTGATTATCTTCATTACGCACATAAATATTTTAGTTCTTAAAGACATACGTAGATATTTCAAAAATAATGAGGGGAAACTTAAAACACCAAGTCTTCTAAATATTTCCTTACAACTACCAAATCTAGAAAGTCCAACTATACTTCTTATGATTCGCTTTTGAGCAATGAATACATCAGAAGAGTTAACAGATATACCCATAGAGATACTACCCTGTGGTACCCCAATATTTATGTCTAAAACATCTGAATTAACACTAATTTTGGTTGTATTAGAAAAATCATCCAAACTAACGTACTGGGTACGGTTTTTCAGAAAAGAGCTTATCCAGGATAATGACGCACCAGTAATCCCCTCTGAGAATAGTTTTTGTAATAGGATGTCATGATTTACATAGTCAAATGCCCTGCTTAGGTCGCAGAACAGCCCTATCGGACATTCGCCTCCGTCAATCATATTTACTAAATTTGTATAAAATGTAGTGCAGTCGATGTAGAATATTTATGCCTAAATCCGTTTTGATTTTTCGACAATATCAAATTTTTATCTAAGAATTCACCTAGACTACACAAAAAACAATATTCAAACAACTTTTTTAATTTAGTTGGAAATTGACCTTGACAAAAGGATAAATTTACTAAAAATTTCAATGGAGAAATAATAGCACCTATATAGTACCTTTTTAAAATAAAAGACGGAATTTCATCATAACCGTATGAATGTTTATTTTTCAGTTTACTTTGAAGTAATATTAAAAGTTCATCCTGAGTGAATGGGCATAATGAAAATGAATTGTTGTAGGAAATATTAAAAACAGGTAAAGCTAACTGTTTTTCTTCGATTTTATCAAGTATATCAAGAGGTGCTAGTTTAAAAAAGGTATTAAATTTAGTTGCCACATCAACAGGTTTATCAATAATTACATTATTTTCCTCCAGAACAATTCTATGAGAACTCTGTTTTTTACCAGCTAGCATTGAAACAGTTTTCCATGCTTTTTTTGAGGGATTTTCTGAATTTATGATAATATTCTGATAATAATTCTTTTTTCTACAGTCGCGCCTAAAATGACTAATTACTATATTCAAATGAAATCGTAAAGTCGACAAGTGCCGAGGAGTGTTACTTTACGCTCTAGCGCAAAAAAGAAATCTTCTTCGCTCACTTATTTAATCAAACCATGCCCTCCGAGTTAACTCAATTGGTGAATATTTAACAATTTATCAGATTAAAAATAAAATAAAATTATATGAAAATTGTCCAAAATTTTGAAATATGGTCAAAAATGGTCAATAATTGTCAAAATTTGTCACAAATTTCCAAAAATTGTCAAAAATGGTCAATTGTCAAAAATTTTAAAAGTTTTTTGAAAAATGGTCAAAAATTGTTAAAATGGTCAATAATTGTCAAAAACTATCAAAAATGGTCAATAACTGTCAAAAACTGTAAAAAATTGTCAAAAATGGACAATTATTGTTAAAAATTGTAAAAATTTTGAAAAATAGTTGATACTTGTCAAAAATTGTTAAAGTTATTGAAACATGGTCAAAAGTGGTCAATAATTGTCAAAAATGGTCGAAAATTTGGAAAAATGGTCTAAAATTTTTAAAAATTGTCAAAAATGTTCAAAAACTATCTAAAATGGTTAAAAATTGTCAATTATTTTTAAAAACTGTCAAAAATGGACAATTATTGTCAAAATTGGTCAATTATTGTCTAAATTGGTCAATAATTGTTGAAATTTTGAAAATGGTCGATAATTGTCAAAAACTATTTAAAATGGTCAATAATTTTGAAAAATGGTCAAAAATTTTGAAAAATTGTCAAAAATGGCCAATAATTGTCAAAAACTATCAAAAATGGTCAAAAACTGTCAAAAATGGACAATTATTGTTCAAAGTTGTCAAAATTTTTAAAAATAGTTCATAATTGTCAAAAATTGTTAAAGTTTTTGAAAAATTGTCAAAAATTTTGAAAAATTGTCAAAAATTTTGAAATATGGTCAAAAATTGCCAATAATTGTCAAAAATGGTCTATAATTTGGAAAAATGGTTCATAATTGTCAACAATTATCAAAATGGTCAATAATTTTGAAAAATGGTCTAAACTTCTGAGAAATTATCAAAAATGGTCAAAAACTATCAAAAATGGTTAAAAATTGTTAATTATTTTTAAAAACTGTCAAAAATGGACAATTATTGTCAAAATTGGTCAATTATTTTTAAAAACTGTCAAAAATGGACAATTTTTGTCAAAATTAGTCAATAATTGTTAAAATTTTGAAAATGGTCGATAATTGTCAAAAACTATCAAAAATGGTAAAAAATTGTCAAAAACTGTCAAAATTGTCAAAAATTGTTAAAGTTTTTGAAAAATTGTCAAAAATTTTGAAATATGGTCAAAAATGGTCAATAATTGTCAAAATGGTCAAAAATTTGGAAAAATGGTTCATAATTGTCAACAATTATCAAAAATGGTCAATAATTTTGAAATTGTCAAAAATGGTCAAAAACTATCAAAAAATGGCCAATTATTGTTAAAAACTGTTAAAAATGGTTAAAAATTGTAATCATTTTGAAAAATGGTACAAAAATTATGAAAAATTTGAAAAATTGGTCTCTAATTTTGAAAAACAGTCAAAATGGTCAATCATTGTCAAAAATGGTCAATAATTGTCAAAAATGGTCAAAAATTTGGAAAAATGGTCTAAAATTTTGAAAAATTGTCAAAAATGGTCAAAAACTATCAAAAATGGTTAAAAATTGTCAATTATTTTTAAAACTGTCAAAAATGAACAATTTTCGTCAAAATTAGTCAATAATTGTCAAAAATTGTTAAAATTTTGAAAATGGTCGATAATTGTCAAAAACTATTAAAAATGGTCAAAAATTTTGAAAAATTGTCAAAAATAGCCAATAATTGTCAAAAACTATCAAAAATGGTAAAAAATTGTCAAAAACAGTCAAAAATGGACAATTATTGTTAAAAATTGTCAAAATTTTGAAAAATAGTTGATAATTGTCAAAAAAAAATCCAAAAAACTTGAAATTTTGACACTGACCCCGAATAAATTTTTCAGCACACATGGGACTTTTGACACTTTATTTCTAATGGTGAACCCAAGGTCTCCACCAAAATATGGCTCTCCGGGAATTATTATTTGACCACTATTTTTATGGCAAATTTGACCTGACTGTTTGGGTTTTCCAAGATAAACCAAAACCGATTAATGTCATCCGTTCTCCAAGTGTTTCCAAAAAGATGGTGGCGTATCTTAGTTACTTGCTTATTTATATCAATTTCTATAATTTCCTCCTTACGATGCAAATGTTATTGGGGCAACCGGTCGAATAATAAATTAAATTTTTTTTTATGATTTTATTAATAATTCATTTTATTACATTTTGTTTTATTTCTGCCTCTTTACGAAAAAATCATAAGTTCTTGAAAAACAATAATGACTGGCTGCAAACGGAAAAACGGATCCTTATAAGCAAGGATATAGATGATAAGATTATAATAAGTATCGTCAAGGAAAAATTGAAATGAAAAGTAGTAAGTGGACACAAAAAGCTGATGTTGCAAGAAAGTTTATTGTAACGGAATTTAGTCATTGAATAATTAAGAAGAATAAGTCAAAGTAGCTTATTACGGAAAAAACATTAATAAAAAACATTTTTTTCTAAATTTTATTCCAACCCACCACTGCGTTTAAAACAGCCTACCAACTTTTTTTGAACTTGGTAGATCTTCTCAAATGTAGATTTGTTCAAATTTTATTTTAAAATTAGAATTTAATAATATGGCGATTCTTAATATGTGCTACGTGACAAATTTGAGCTAAAATTGAGGAAATTTAAACTTATTAAGGGGAAAATGGATTAAATAAAGAGGTGCGTCGGAGGCAACATAAAATTTTCAAATCGCTATAACTTTTTAATGAAATATCAGATGTTAAAATTTTTAGTGCCATCGGAACAGTTTAAATTTCTTTATATGTCAATATTACATTTCACAGACCAAACATGATATTTTTACGTATATTCAAATTCATTTTTTTCTAAATTTTATTGCATCGCGACACTGCGTTTAAAATAGCCTACCAATTTTTTTTGAACTTGGTAGATCTTTTCAAATGTAGATTTGTTTAAATTTTATTTTAAAATTAAAATTTAATAATAAATATGGCGATTTTTAATATGTGCTACGTGACAAATTTGAGCTAAAATTGAGGAAATTTAAACTTATTAAGGGGAAAATGGATTAAATAAAGAGGTGCGTCGGAGGCAACATAAAATGTTCAAATCGCTATAACTTTTTAATGAAATAGATGTTAAAGTTTTAAGTTTAAATATCTATATTTGTCAGTATTACATTTCACAGGCCAAACATGATATTTTTAGGTATATTCAAATTCATTTTTTTGAAATTTTTTTAACGACATACCTTAATCTTTTCAATCTCCTTTGTCATTAAACGAAACCTCACAAATCCCGAAAATTTCAATTAAACTTTATAGGAATATCAAAAGTTTTATCAAAGTATTAAATCGCGCGCGCTGATTGTACGAAAACTTTTCACCCCAAAAAGACGCGTAGTTATAGTCGACCGTTCAGTACGGTAGCAAGACGTAGACGGATACCGACGCTCGGCGTCGAAGAGCCACTTTTAGTTGACATCGTAAACAGCGCAGATGCTCAACATGTTTTTAGTTTGCCGGTGATGGATAGTTTGAATGATAAAGGTTCACTGACGGAACTAAGAGTTTATTTAGAATGTATAAACATGTTTTCTGCATTTTTTCATAAAACAGAATTTGAATATAAATTGAAAATACAATTTTTTTTTCAAAACGGCTTAGAGTTTTTTTGACACCAATTGACTCTAATTGCTTTCTGTCCTTTCGTCAACAGATGCGGTATCCAACGAGAATCTATAGTCTGTTTGAAATAGACTGAGAGTAATAAAACCTAATTTAACATGAAAAAACCCTTACCGGGTGGGCAACTAAAACTCCAGAATTTTAAAACGATTTACATTAAAATTCACCTTAGTGGTAATGCCTCGTAACCCACAAAATTTGATAATTTCGCCTTTTGGTGGATATCAATTAACTGAACTATTATTCACCGATACGTAACACTATGCAATCCAAAATACACACGACAATCATTTTTACCGCCAATTCTAATATGTCGAATGAAAAGAGTCCGATTTATCAAATCAAATTTGTTGTTTTTTCCTTAAAAAGTTGAAAAAAAAGCAAGGTAAGTTGTTTTATTTCCTTTTAGATAATAATATTAGAGAAATATAGTTATAGAATATGGAGTGTTATTAGAAATTGTACATAATTTGCACTATATTTGTGGGTTGTTCGGATACGTCATATGGGTTACGACAATTTGCATTATACTTTGCATTATACTTTTACGCACCTTGCGAGATTGTTTTGATGTAATTTTCTTGGCGAATTGTATACAATTTTCCACTCCGAGATTTAGAGCTACCTTAGTCCTTTATTATACTTGTATTTTTGTATTTCACAATTAAATTAAAATAAAAAAAGATGAGCGGTCGTAGGACCGCCGACAGAAGCCTGCTTTTTATGACCATTTTGACCATTTTTGACCATTTTTGACCATTTTTGACCATTTTTGACCATTTTTGACCATTTTTCGAAAATGTTGACCATTTTGACCATTTATCGAAAATGTTGACCATTTTTGACCACTTTTCGAAAATGTTGACCATTTTTGACTATGTTTTAAAATTTTAACAATCATTGACAATTATTGACCAATTTTGACAGTTTTGATAATTATTGACCATTTTTCAAAATTTTAACAATTATTGACCATTTTTCAAAATTTTAACAATTATTGACATTTTTTGACAATTACTGATCTGTTTTTCAAATTAGTGACCATTTTTCAAAATGATGACAATTTTTAACCATTTCCGACAGTTTTTGGCAATAATTGTCCATTTTTAACAGTTTTTAACAATAATTGACAATTACTGACCATTTTTGACCATATTTCAAAATTGTTGACAATTTTTTAGAAACTTTAACAATTTTTGACAATTATCAACTATTTTTCAAAATTTTGACAATTTTTAACAATAATTGTTTATTTTTGACAGTTTTTGATCATTTTTGATAGTTTTTGACAATGATTGGCCATTTTTGACAATTTTTCAAAATTATTGACCATTTTTGATAGTTTTTGACAATTATCGACTATTTTTCAAAATTTTTACAATTATTTACCAATTTTGACAATAATTCTCCATTTTTGACAGTTTTTAAAAATAATTGACAATTTTTAACCATTTTTGATAGTTTTTGACCATTTTTGACAATTTTTCAAAATTTTCGAAAGTTTTTCAAAATTATTGACCATTTTTTATAGTTTCTGTCAATTATCGACCATTTTTCAAAATTTTAACAATTATTGACCAATTTTGATAATAATTGTCCATTTTTGACAGTTTTCAAAAATAATTGACCATTTTTAACCATTTTTGGTAGTTTTTGACCATTTTTGACAATTTTTCAAAATTTTAGACCATTTTTGATAGTTTTTGACAATTATCGACGATTTTTCAAAATGTTTGACAATTATTGACCAATTTCGACAATAATTGTCCATTTTTGACAATTTTTCAAAATGTTTGACCATTTTTGATAGTTTTTGACAATTATCGACCATTTTTCAAAATTTTTGACAATTATTGACCAATTTCGACAATAATTGTACATTTTTGTTGACCATTTTTGACAATATTTGAAATTTTTTGACCATTTTTCAAAAAAAATTTAAAATTTTTGACAATTGACCATTTTTCAAAAAATTTTTACAATTATCGACCATTTTTGACAATTATTGACCAATTTCGACAATAATTGTCCATTTTTGACAATTTTTCAAAATGTTTGACCATTTTTGATAGTTTTTGACAATTCGACCATTTTTTAAAATTTTTGACAATTATTGACCAATTTCGACAATAATTGTCCATTTTTGACAATTTTTCAAAATGTTTGACCATTTTTGATAGTTTTTGACAATTCGACCATTTTTTAAAATTTTTGACAATTATTGACCAATTTCGACAATAATTGTCCATTTTTGACAATTTTCAAAATGTTTGACCATTTTTGATAGTTTTTGACAATTATCGACCATTTTTCAAAATTTTTGACAATTATTGACCAATTTCGACAATAATTGTCCATTTTTGACAATTTTTCAAAATGTTTGACCATTTTTGATAGTTTTTGACAATTATCGACCATTTTTCAATATTTTTGACAATTATTGACCAATTTCGACAATAATTGTCCATTTTTGTTGACCATTTTTGACAATATTTGAAATTTTTGACCATTTTTCAAAAAAAATTTAAAATTTTTGACAATTGACCATTTTTCAAAAAATTTTTACAATTATCGACCATTTTTGACAATTATTGACCATTTGTGACAAAAATTGTCCATTTTTAACAGTTTTTGACAATAATTGACAATTTTTAACAGTTTTTGACAATAATTGACAATTTTTTACAATTATTGACCATTTTTGACCATATTTCAAAATTTTTGACAATTTTCATATAATTTTATTTAATTTTTAATCTGATAAATTGTTAAATATTCACCAATTGAGTTAATTTGGAGGGCGTGGTTTGATTAAATAAGCGAGCGAAAAAGATTCCTTTTTTGCGCTAGAGCGTAAAGTAACAATCCTCGGCATTTGTCGACTTTACGATTTCATTTGAATATAGTAATTAGTCATTTTACGCGCGACTGTAGAAAAAATATTTTTTAAGGTTGTATTAACTATAATTAAAATGATTTTAAACCGCTCTATACGATCTCTAAGAAATATAATTATAAAGGTTGTAAAGCGCACATTTGGACAGATTATAATATTAATCTGAAAAACATACTCATAAAATAGTTTTTTTAACTATCATATATAGATATTTTATTGAGATGATATAAGCATATGTTAAAGAACTGAAAGATTTTATAAATTGGGCCTTTTTTGGTTGTATACATATTATATTGGAGCTGTAAAGAGCATTATAGGATGATCGTAGTTCTATTAGATAATATGTTGTATAACATTTTACAGAGCCCCAATAAAACTGATTTTGCGACTTGGGATGCAGCTGGATCAGTATCCTTGATAGTAACAACTTAATATTTTACTAATACAACCTATCCCATTTAAAATCTATCTAATGACAAATCGTAACCATCTAAACTCATTCTGATTTGACGTATCCAATACTAAAAGATAATGACAATAAACCGTAAGCAACGTAATATCTAGATAAAATCAAAGATCTAAAATATTCTTCCTACCAAGTGATGACCAATAATAATTAATAAGGTTATTATTAAATTAAAATATGCAGCGAATCAATTCCAATATAAAATAAATAGTTTTTTTTGTCTCCAGTGAAATTTTCGCGGTATTAGCACTAAGGTATCGATGTTTATTCTTTTATTTGCCTACTCAACCCTGTATAGTTGACGTAAAACTTTTAGTGCAGAGATCTAATCGTATATCCCCTTTAAGTTATGTTGCGGAGCTAAACTCTGAAAGGTATTAATATTATTTTTGTCTACTTACCAAACATAATTCTATATAGTATTTGATGATACGTGAACTATACAACGCCGGTATACAATAGAAATTCCATCTTCGGGTCGCTTGTAATTGCAGGCATAGCCGTATCTTTAGGTAGGGCTGGCAATAGGTATGATATTAAATAAAAAACATGATTGCGACAAAGACTAGCCATATAATACAATATCAATTAATAATAATACGTTCATTACAATCACAATTTGGCTTAACATGACACACTTAAAAGACAACCCTCGTATATTCTGTATAGTGTTGAAATAAAAGCACTGTGATAAATAACGTATTGTTTATCTCGTATTATTTGTGAAGAGTTGGAAGGAATGCACATCTATCATTGTCAAAGTTTCCTCTCGATCTCACTAGCGGATCCTAGTTTAAACAATTCCACTATTTCCTGATGTCAATATTTTTATTTTATAAAGTGTTTCATTTGTCAAGTAACAGACGTTTAAAGGTTTTTTTAAGCTGAATAAAACAGCTATAAAATGTTTCAGAAACAATTTGTATTCTACGGTATTTCTATAGTAGCCTGAGATTTAAAATGTCTGCAATAGTACCACACACAAATTACAAATAGCTAGGTTAGTTATACGAATTAAATTAGAGTAATTTAGAAGTAAAAAGGGTGATTGAGGTTACTTTCGTAAAAATTTAGGAAAATTACCACGTTAGGTACCGCAAATAATCTGATCCTTTTTCTAGTCACATTATATGTCGCAAATATTTCCGATTTTCAATTGTTAGCCATTTTTTGTCCATTTCTACTCGCTTTGGAAGACTGATCCTTTTTCTAAACACGTTAAACATCGCAATTATGTCTAATTTTGAATTGTTCGCCATTTTTCGTTCATTTTCACTCTATTTTGGAGATTGATTCTTATTCTAAACTGGTTAAACACAGCAATTAAGTCTGATTTTTAATTGTTCGCCATTTTTGGTCCATTTCTAATGAATTTGAATGACTGAACCTTTTTCTTGGTACGTTAAGCGCTGCAAATATGACTGATTTATCAATTGTTTGCCATTTTTCGTCCATTTCTACTCGATTTCAATGTCTAATATATTTGTTAAACACGTTAAATGCCGTAAGTATGTCCAATTTTCAATTTTTCGCCATTTTTTGGCCCATTTCTACTCGATTTGAACACGTTAAACGACGCAAATTTATCTGTTTTTCATTAATTCGCCATTTTTCGTCAACTTCAACTTGATTTTGATTATTGATCCTTCTTCTTACTGACAAACGAGAAATTGTAACGAGTTATTTTGTGGGGCGCCGATTTGAAGCTCTTTTTTAGTTTTCACAGTAGTATATTTTATTTTTATCCATAGGTTTTAGTTACTTACTTTCCAATCCTTTCTGCTACCACATTGATTTTTTGGTCAATAATTGTCAGAAACGGTCAAAAATGGTCAATAATTGTTAAAATTTTGAAAAATGGTCAATAATTGTCAAAATTTTGAAAAAATGGTCAATAATTATAAAAAACTGTCAAAAATTGTCTAAATTTTTCAAAAATGGTCAAAATTTTTGAAAAATAGTCAAAATTTTTGAAAAATTGTCAAAAATGGTCAATAATTATCAGAAACTGTCAAATGTGGTCAATAATTGTCGGAAACTGTCAAAAATGGTCAATACCTATTTGTTAAAATTTTGAAAAATGGTCAAAAATTGCCAAAATTTTGAAAAAATGGTCAAAAATTGCCAAAATTTTGAAAAAATTGTCAATAATTATAAAAAACTGTCAAAATGGTCAATAATTGTTGAAAATTGTCAAAATTTTTGAAAAATTTTCAAAAATGGTCAATAATTGTTAAAATTTGGAAAAATGGTCAAAAACTGTCAAAATTTCGAAAAAATGGTCAATAATTATAAAAAACTGTCAAAAATGGTCAATAATTGTCAGAAACTGTCAAAAATGGTCAATAGTTGTTAAAATTTGGAAAAATGGTCAAAAATTGTTAAAATTTTGAAAACATGGTCAATAATTATAAAAAAACTGTCAAAAATGGTCAATAATTGTTGAAAATTGTCAAAATTTTTGAAAAATACTCAAAAATGTTGAAAAATGGTCAATAATTGTCAGAAACTGTCAAAAATGGTCAATAATTGTTAAAATTCTCAAATTTTTTGAAAAATGATCAAAATTTTTGAAAAATTGTCAAAAATGGTCAATAATTGTCAGAAATTGTCAAAAATGGTCAAAAATTTTTAAATATCTAAAAAAATGGTCAAACATTGTCAAAATTTTGAAAACATGGTAAATAATTATAAAAAACTGTCAAAAATGGTCAATAATTGTTGCAAATTGTAAAATGTTTTGAAAAATGCTCAAAATATTTGAAAAATTGTTAAAAATGGTCAATAATTGTCAGAAACTGTCAAAAATGGGCAATGGTTGTTAAAATTTGGAAAAATGGTCAAAAATTGTTAAAATTTTGAAAACAGGGTCAATAATTATAAAAAAACTGTCAAAAATGGTCAATAATTGTTGAAAATTGTCAAAATTTTTGAAAAATACTCAAAAATGTTGAAAAATGGTCAATAATTGTCAGAAACTGTCAAAAATGGTCAATAATTGTTTAAATTTTGAAAAATGGTCAAAAGTTGTCAAAATTTTGAAAAAATGGTAAATAATTTAAAAACAACTGTCAAAAAAGGTCAATGATTGTTAAAAATTCTCAAAATTTTTGAAAAATTGTCAAAAATGGTCAATAATTGTCAGAAATTGTCAAAAATGGTCAAAAATTTTTAAATATCTAAAAAAATGGTCAAAAATTGTCAAAATTTTGAAAACATGGTAAATAATTATAAAAAACTGTCAAAAATGGTCAATAATTGTTGAAAATTATAAAAATTTTTGAAAAATGCTCAAAATATTTGAAAAATTGTTAAAAATGGTCAATAATTGTCAGAAACTGTCAAAAATGGTCAATAATTGTTAAAATTTGGAAAAATGGTCAAAAATTGTTAAAATTTTGAAAACATGGTCAATAATCATAAAAAAACTGTTAAAAATGGTCAATAATTGTTGAAAATTGTCAAAATTTTTGAAAAATACTCAAAAATGTTGAAAAATGGTCAATACTTGTCAGACACTGTCAAAAATGGTCAATAATTGTTTAAATTTTGAAAAATGGTCAAAAATTGTCAAAATTTTGAAAAAATGGTCAATAATTTAAAAAAACTGTCAAAAAAGGTCAATAATTGTTAAAAATTCTCCAAATTTTTGAAAAATTGTCAAAAATGGTCAATAATTGTCAGAACCTGTCATAAATGCTCAAAAATGGTCAATAATTGTTAAAATTTGGAAAAATGGTCTAAAATGGTCAAAATTTTTGAAAAATTGGTCAATCATTGTCAAAAATGGTCAATAATTGTTAACATTTGAAAAAATGTAATATATAATTAGGGAAAGTATTTTTAAAGTGGTCGAAGATAAAACATTGTATGATACTCATGCGTGAATTACTTTTGCGCACTCGTAGCGAAAAAAGGCACTAGCTATGATCGTGCCTTTCATTTTCGCAGCTCGTGCGCAAAAGGATCACTTCACGCACTTGTATCATAAATAACTATTGTTCAGCTTAAAAATATATTTCCGTTAGCAGTTTCGATATTCTGATTGTCGAAATTTACTACAGTATTCTAGTGAGTGGTTTTTTTTGCAATAGATAAGAACATTTATTTTCAGTTTTATTATTGTTACATTTTTTTTATATTGGGATTGTTTTAATTCTCAATTGAATGCTCAATAAATCTTCACTAGTTGTACACAAATGTGGTGAGACCTATGGAGCCTTAGTTTGGTGGCCAAAAACAGACCAGAGGAAAGCCAAACTGAAGCTATCAAAACTTCAGAGGCTTGCCTGTCTGTGTATAATGAGAAGCAGATGGAAGTCATATTCAATCTTCCGCCACTTGCTCTGCATATTAAGGCGAAAGCGATAATAAGTGCATACAGGCTGGAATGCAATGGGAATTGGCACAAAGGAACCAACACCCATAGTCATTTCAGAATCACAGATGTTACGATAATCTCGCTTCTTGAAATGAGAAGTGATAACATCTTGGCCACAATTAACGACAACCAACCATACCATATCCAGCTGAACTAGGATGTGCTGGAAGCATGCAGTCAGGAAGGAGCGTTGGTGTGGTACACAGACGGATATAAGACTGACATAGGAACAGGAGCTGGAGTCTGTGATGCCTGACACAGGTGCAATATCCACGCATCGTTGGGGAAGTTTCCATCTGTATTCCAGGCAGAAATCTTCGCTATCGACATCAGTTTGCAAATGAACATCGAAAGGGGGTATAGAGGCCAAAAGATCATCATACTCTCAGATAGTCAGGCACCACTGAAATCTTTGACATGTCCCCAGATCAGATCTAGACTGGTCTGGGATTGCCTACAAACCCTGGCAAATCATAATAGAGCAACTCTTAAGTGGGTCCCGGGGCACAACGGTATTGAAGGCAAGGAAAGGGCAGACACCCTAGCAAAGCTAGGGTCTGAAACTGCATTCACTGGTCCTGAACCAGTATTTGGAATATCAAAATCTACTGCACGTGGTTGTACATCTCGGTGGATTCAAACTAAACATCAGACGTACTGGAGACACGTGTCAAAACAGGAACACAGCAACCTCCTGGTCAAAAAACCCTCGGAGTCGCTGAATAACGAAATATTAAACCTCAGCAGAGGCCAGATAAGGAAAGTGACGGGATTACTCACCGGTCTCTGTACCCTAAGGAAGCACATGCATACAATTGACATATATAGGGAGGAACCTATCTGTCGGTTGTACTGTCTCATTGGAGATATAGACTCCTAGGACTAGAGTATCCAAGGGAGAATTTCTCCAAGAAGGACCTAGTAAAAAGACTGTTGAGCCTGATAAGGGCTACTGGTATCTTCACATAAACGGTATAACCAGCAAAAAAGCCAAAAGGCTGAAGTGCCGAGGTCTCCAAGCCTCTGACTGGTGGTGCCAAACCAATCAATCAATCAGACTTTAATCAACTCTCTTGAATCAAAATTTCAATAAATAGTAATAGCATATTTTGTGAATCATCCTGTATGCCGATATCAAAACTCCAAGTGTACAATTTCAGTAGTAAAAGCAGTAATTCTAGCCGAATTAATTGTGTCATACTCATAAGTACCCGATGTTAAATGTACTGAAATCCGAATAAAATACAGTATGTGAAAGGCATAAGGATATCAAAATACACAATTTCAGTATATATAAACTGACTAAAGGTTCTGTAAATTATTAGTTAGTTGTTCGACTTCAAATTAAATAATATGGTTTGCAAGGTAAAACGATTTTATATTTTTATATTATTCCTAAATAGTAACTCGAAATATCAGTGATTCACATAGTTATTCGATATGTGCCATTTTTTGGATATAGTAGTCATAAAAGATACAGTAGGAGAGATATTGGGGTGTATAGAGCGTTTTGGTTCAATTTTATTGAATAAAAAGCAACAGCATTTCGATTTTTGTAATTTTTGTAACATTTTGCTAAGAGCTTTTGACAGAGTGTAAAAAAAGGGTTACAAGGGTTTTTCCTTTATCTTTCAATATTGATAAACGATATAGAACGACAAAGGAATTGCAAAATGGTATGGGAATGGACACAGGAGACTAAGAGGAAGAGAAGAACTGAACCACTTTTTTGGTGACCAGAATATTGGTAAAACTGGAAATCCTAGAAGATCTGACCATTGGAAATTTCTAGTAGAGCTTAGGCAATAAAAGATACTCATGGGAAACTGCAGCTAGGTGAGAAAAAATGAATGCCTAAGCCTGAGTAAAGCTGCACTTAGAGTTTTAACAGGTGTCCTGAATGGGCACCTCAAAAAGCTCAAACTAGTGGAGCTAAAAGAATGTAGATTATGTGGAATGGAAGAAGAAATATCCATTCAAATTTTTGCGGATTGCATAGCAATTAAGAATCCTAGGGCACACCTATTAGACTACTGAATAGAAGAGGGGCACTTACCTAAACTGAAACCTGCGGATATACTAAAATAGGTCTAATAAATATGTATTAGGGGTCTTTCCTCATTTTTCTGTAAATGTAATAAAGTACAAGCCACTCAAGTTCCAACAAATTGAACCAGCTAAAAAGTCGACCATGAGCGTGAATATTTAGAATTTGTAATGTCGCTTCTTCTTGTCTATGTTCGGTGAAGTTGATTTAATAGTAGTGGGGAACGAGAGCATTATCAGTTATCCCAGAACACAGAACAAAGAAAAAAAGCAAAACAGCACATCCTGTCCATTTTTAATTTTAAACAATTTTATTCTTTCTAGTTCTTACTTTGAGTTTTTATTATTCACTATCATAAGTAATGTTTACAATTTGACTACTAAGACTTTAAAAACTAAGGTTGATTGATTAGTTCGGCACGACCAGTCCGAAGGCTTAGAGACCTCGGCACCTCAGCCTTTAGGCTTTTTGTGCTCTTGGTTATACCGTTTGTGTGAAGAGACCAGTAGCCATTATCAGGCTTACAGTCTTTTTAATAGGTCCTTCTTGGAGAGATCCTCCCTTGGATACTCTAATCCTAGGAGTCTATATCTCCAATGAGACAGTGCTTCACATTAGAAGGTAATATGAGAGGCTGTTTCCTCCTCTTCCATGCACAACCGACAGTTAGGTTCCTCCCTATATAATTGTATGCATGTGCTTCCTTAGGGTACAGTGACCGGTGAGTAATCCGTCACTTTCCTTATCTGGCCCCTGCTGAGGTTTAATATTAATATTTCGTTAGTCAGCGACTCCGAGGGTTTTTTGACCAAGAGTTTGCTATGTTCCTGATTTGGCACGTGTCTCCAGTACGTCTGATGTTTAGTTTGAATCCACCGAGATGTACCACCACGTGCAGCAGATTTTGATATTCCAAATACTGGTTCAGAACCAGTGAATGCAATTTCAGACCCTAGTTTTGCTAGGGTGCCTTTTCTAACTATCTAAATTGCGGTGAAAAAACAATTTGCTTAGATAGACGGTTTTGAGTTGTCAATTTTATGAGTTCGATCCCCTTATCTAGCCTGCATGTTTTAAATAATTTTGTATTTTTTTTCAGGAAGTTTTTATTGCCACCCTTTTAATAGCCATCGGTACCGCCACAAACCCGTTGAATTATGCCGCCTATCAGCAGCATCCAACTTCAGCGGTAGTCGCGCAAATTGTACAACAACCATCCGCAATTCTTCAACGGACATCTGCTATAGTTCAACCGGCGTTAGTACAATCAGCGATAGTTCAACCGGCCATAGCATCGGTAAATGTCCCAGTGGTACAAACACGAGTGGAACCGTACGATCCAAATCCTCAATACACCTATGCTTATTCTGTCAACGATCAAAATACAGGTAACGTACCAAGTTTCAGGTTTTTGATGGTGTTTCATCGCCAAACGTCAAAATAAGTTGATCGATACGAGCTCAATTATTTACTGTTTTTTAGGTGATTCAAAAAGTCAACACGAAACCCGTAATGGCGATATAGTAAGAGGCCAATACAGTCTAACAGATCCGGATGGTACAAGAAGAACAGTCGATTATGCCGCCGATCCTCATAACGGTTTCAACGCAGTCGTACAAAGAACCATAGCCGTCCGACCACATTAAAAGTTTTCGAATAATTTCCACTACATATACAAATATAAATGATTTGGTCTTTTCGTAGCTTTTTTATGTGTTTCAAATCGAGTGAATAAAGTTAATGTTTATGTATAAAACGTTTCACTATTAAAAATCCTACCCTACAACTAAAATCCCACACAGAAAAACAATTGAATTATTAAAGCAAGAAAACATCGAATTGTTGGACCATCCTCCATAAAGTACCGACTTAAGTCCTAACGACTTTTTCACTTTTCCAAAAATTCAGAATGAACTGCGTGGTCAAAAGTTCCAGTCAATACTTTGAAAAACAGTGTTCAAAAGTTATCTACTGTTTTTTTTTCTAGCTCTATATGCAAAATATAAAAGACACCCCTCGTAGCTATTTTTAAGCCATTTGTCTAAAACGTGATCACCCTGAATAATCAATTTTGTTGAAATGTCGATCTATACATATATCCGTTTAATCCGTTTTATCTACACGCGCAATTTTCCGAAAAGATAATAAAACTGAAAAAAAATATCAGTATGTAATTTTATTAAACATTAATTAAATATTATTTCAGCACTTACAACATCTAACTTTGATTTTTATCTATGAGCTTTATTATAAATACATTCAGTTTCAGGTAAAATAAATATGTTTTGGAGAGATGGTGTTATGAACTTTCATATCATATTTTAGATATTAAGTAAACATTATATACCGTTTATAAACGCTAAGCTTACTTATTTATCTAATAAAATATCTAGTATATTGGTAGTAAAGTTTCTTTTTTAATAGTTATTTATATTCTGTTTTACTTATACCATTGTTTAATAATATAGAGATTGTTGGTTGAATTCTCATTTGACGTCCCTCCTTTCCCCACTAACAGTAAAGTGTTTAAGGAAGTGGTGAAAACTAAACGAACTTTGCAGATCTTCAAATTTGCCATCATGAATCGAAATACGGTGGCAGGAGAAAAATAAACAGACAAATCCACATTACGAGGGTAATTAGAAATGATGTTGCCAAAAATATGAAATAGAAAAAACAAGTTAATTTCAGAAATAATGGAGATTGATGCAAGTAAAAATATTGTTGAATATTGAAGAGGTGAATATGGAGTGCTAAATATTTGATCCATAATTTATACAGATTATTACCATAATATTGTGAGTCGAGACAGTGTTGCCAACTCTCAAAAAACTTTCTACCCAAAGCTTAAACCAAAAACCCCTAAAATCATAACGTATACATGAAAATCCCCCCAAAAAAATAATTTTATTACAAAAATTATAAATAATAAATTTATAATTATTATGAAACTGAAATCAGTAAACTGAAAATTTTTAGAATTCTTTCCAGCAAATTAATTGTTATTAAGACATTTTCAAGAAAATGGCATCCATATTTAAGGTCAACAAATAAATGTGAAAATTTTATTCCTAAGAATCCAAAGCTTAAACCAAAAACCCCTAAAATCATAACGTATACATGAAAATCCCCCCAAATAAATAATTTTATTACAAAAATTATAAATAATAAATTAATAATTATTATGAAACTGAAATCAGTATACTGAAAATTTTTAGAATTATTTCCAGCAAATTAATTGATATTAAGATATTTTTAAGAAAATGGCATCCATATTTAAGGTCAACAAATAAATGTGAAAATTTTATCCCTAAGAATCCAAAGCTTAAACCAAAAACCCCTAAAATCATAACGTATACATCCCCCCAAATAAATAATTTTATTACAAAAATTATAAATAATAAATTAATAATTATTATGAAACTGAAATCAGTAAACTAAAAATTTTTAGAATTATTTCCAGCAAATTAATTGTTATTAAGATATTTTATGAAAATGGCATCCATATTTAAGGTCAACAAATAAATGTGAAAATTTTATCCCTAAGAATCCAAAGCTTAAACCGAAAACCCCTAAAATCATAACGTATACATGAAAATCCCCCCAAATAAATAATTTTATTACAAAAATTATAAATAATAAATTAATAATTATTATGAAACAGAAATCAGTAAACTGAAAATTTTTAGAATTATTTCCAGGAAAATCATTGTTATTAAGACATTTTTAAGAAAATGGCATCCATATTTAAGGTCAACAAATAAATGTGAAAATTTTATCCCTAAGAATACCCCCAAAAAATTCTTCCCCCTAAAAAACTCCATGTATAGATTTTTTTCACCCCAAATTTAGGCAGAAAACCCCCCAAGTTGGCATCACTGAGTCAAGACGGCGAGTAGGTATTGGAACAAAAAAAATTACACGCTCACCCCATACTATATAAGGATGGGAAGGGGGTGAGTTTGGGAAATATTGGGGTTGGGGTTGGGGTGATTTTCAGTACGTCATCAAATTCTACATCACTTTAAAGGTATGTTCACCAATTTTCATATATTTTTCTTTATTATTGCCAAAGATACGCCAAATGTGCTTTCCCCGCCCCACCGTGTAATTTATTTTTTATTTCCAATTTTATATTGTACAATATACAAATGCCAAATTATAAATTTTTATTCCTACCCGTAAAGCCGATATGGCGGATATATTCATCAATTGATTAATTTTTTGATAATTTTTTTTAAACTTTCTCAAAAAAAGTTATCAAAATGAGATTTTAGGTATAAACGAAGAAGATAATGAGATTTGATGGCAAAGTTAAAAATATATTTTTACAATATTTCCACTAAGGCACGCCCTAACTTACCACTTAATATATGAGTTTTGCATATGAAAAATTTTCCATTTCAAAGTTAATACTGTACAGCATAGTTGAATAATATTTTTTTTCCTATCCGTAAAGCCGTATAATGGAGATTGTTATATTCATTAAATAATTAATTTTTTGATAACATTTCTTCTCTATAACTTTCTAAAAAAAAGTCATCTAGATTTTAGGTAAGCATGCCTATACGTGAAAAAAAACTACGTAGAATATGATACCAAATTTGAAAATTGATTTTTACAATTATTTCACAAAGTTACCCCTATATATCCCCTAAGAGTGTGGTAATTAAAGTAGATCAAAATCAAAGATAGTCAGCCCAAAATACAACCCTGTGATTTATTTTCACCCAAACTGGACCTATTTACTTCAACCCTATCTTAGTAGAAGAATTCTGTGTAGCAAATACAATAAAATACGAAAATTGCTACTAGCTACTATGAAAAATGCGAGTAACGAAATGCATTCGTGTGTAACGTTTTGTTACTCGGTACTAGATGGCGCACCCGTTACTCAATACCGAATACATACGGTTTGCTACACCTCTATTAGCACAGGAGCGTCTGTGCGTAGACCGTTTCACATAAGAAGAAGCCACTTGAAGTTTGCCAACTGACTTGCGCAGAAACCAATATCGGTCTCGTTTATCTATAGTAAATTTTATACCCATTTAGAATAAGACCATCCTTATTTATTATTAATAAATCGGTTGAAACAAAAAATTACCAACAAAAATGAACGTCGTAACTAATTTATTAGATGTCTCGTTTTTGAAGTTACGTCAAATTTTGATTTCATGTTAATGTCAGATGGTTCAAGAAGCCGCATACGTTAAGTTACTAAAACGGCTGGTACCTCTAAATAGGTATTAATTTTACTATATGTCGCCTCGTAACGACCGTTTCATGCCATTGGCGTTAAAAACGATGTTTCATGCCGACAAACATTTGATTATTGACATTCAAGGTTGTGTTTGAAGCAATCATTTACTGTAGAATATTTTTGATTTTTGAATATTTTAAGACGTTTAGCTAGTTTATCTGTGGGTGTTGTATGTTTCCATCTTATCTAACAACAAGTTCGTGCATACGACTGCAACTTCAAGTGGGTTCTTCTTACGTGAAACGGAGTTATGGAGGGTAGAAGGAAGGAGCACCATCTCAATGTATTAAAAAGTGTCAATGGAAAGAAGCAAATTAAGATGGCGCCATAGTAGCAAGTGGAAGGATTTTAAAAACGGCGCCATGAATTATTAGAGTAAGATACAAACTTAAACAAGGAAATACTACGTAAATAATTGAGATTTTAAATACTGCATATTTTTCAACTACACAAGTCACGAAAAATACTAAATTTTTCAACCCAGCACACTTCACTCCGTTTATAACCCTAAATTCACATCATTTCCATTAGCTACACGAGCGCCATTTCGGTGAATCTTCGAATTATAATTTGCTGTTTACAGGTGGACACTTTTTCAAGTTATCCCCCATACAAGATGGTGCTCCTTCCTTCTACCCTCCATAAACGGAGTCTAGCTCTAGGCGGCGACGTTGCCAAGTTTCAAGAAAGTGACATTTAAAAATGTGGAGAATAAAATGAGGTTAAGTAGTGTTTGCTTTCGTTTCATATATCTTAGCTCTTACTTTTTCAAGAAGGGCAAGGAAAAATAACCATTCCATTAACCTTGCCCCTTGAAGGTTCATTAAGGTGAAGGGTGTAAATTAACCTAGCCAATCACATTTATTTGTTTACCTAGCGGGTTAACGCTAAAATATAGATGCCATTTTTAAAAAAATTTTCGTAATAACAATTTATTTACTGGAAAGAATTCTATAAATATTCAGTTTTCTGCTCTGATTTCAGTTTCATAATTATTATTAATTTATTTATTTATGATTTTTTTAATATTATTTTTTTGGGGGTATTTTCATGTAAATTTTATGATTTTAGAGGTTTCTGATTCAAGCTTTGGGGAGAAAAATTTTTGGGCACACTGAAGGATTTAATTATTTGGTATTAGGTATTCTCATATAACAGCTTACACCGAATATCTTTCTTTTATCTGATTTATAATATTAATAAAAGTTGATAGGCAACGCATATACAGCGTGTTCACGGATGGGGTATCCTATAGGTGAAAAATGTTTAAATATTAGTTTTAGTGAAAAATGTCATTCTTGATAAAAAGTTTTGCTTGTTCATAAAATGAAATAAAATTCAAGTTTTTCAAAACCTGTCTCATTTTATAGCCAGTTTTATGAAAACCGTATGAATTTTTGCACTAAGTTCGAAAATAATGTATTAATCTAGTGAGTGACGTTTACGATGTACCAAGTAACTGTCAACTTTTATAAATAATTTTCAAATTGTCATTCTTTAATAAATATTTGACAACAATGTTAACTATTCAAGACTTATAATCACTATCAAAAATAACAATACAGAATAATAATGTAAGAAACACTAAGTAAACAAAAAACGTCTATTCAATATATCCTCCCCCAGCTTCAAAACATCTCTCAATTCTCTTTCTAAATTCTTTGTAAGTATTTAGCAGCATTTCTGGGGTAATTTCGTTAACGGCATCAATGATAGCTCGTTTCAAGACTTCAATATTATGGTTTAAATTATTTGCGTAAACTTTTTATTTTAAGTAGCCCATAAAAAAATCTATAATAGTTAAATCGGGGGATCTTGGCGGAAAAAATATTGGTCCAAAACGTCCCATCCATCGCCCAGCAAAATATTCATCCAGCCATCCTCTAATTAGCAAAGTCGAATGAGACGAACATCCATCATGTTGAAAGTACATTTTACGCCTTTGCTCCAAGGGAATATTTTCTATATCAGGTATTAAGAAGTTGTTCAGCAAATACAAATATACCTCCTGATTTAATGTATCTTCCAGAAAATACGGTCCGATTATTCGATGATAAAACCGCACACCAAACATTAACTTTTTTAGCAAATTGATTATTACAGTTAATCCTGTAGGTCGGGTTTTCACTAGCCCAATATCGATAATTTTGGGAAGAAACGACTCCATTTGTTGTAAATGTTGCTTCATCAGAAAACAAAATATTATTGTGAAAGAATCGGTCATGCATAAGTTTTTCACCAATCATCGCATAAAAGTCTTACCTTGTGTCATAATCACAATCTTGTAAGGTATGAATAAATTTCGGTTTGAATGGATGAATTTTATTTTGCTTAAATATTTTCTGTAAGTGACTCTTGCAAAAACCAACTTCCACTGCTCTTTTTCGTAGACTCAACTTGGAATTTTCCCTTAACGTACGCCTTTTTCAATTTCTTTTTGTCTTGAACAGATCCTGTCTCATCAAACTTCTTTATTAATTTTTTTAATCCACACCGCGTAATGGGTACATCTGGATATTTTTCGAGAAAATTTTGCAATTGCATACTTGTACGAAACTTCCCCAATACCATAACACTCAATAAGATATACTCTTTGTTGAATAGTTAACATTGTTGTCAAATATTTATTAAAGAATGACAATTTGAAAATTATTTATAAAAGTTGACAGTTACTTGGTACATCGTAAACGTCACTCACTAGATTAATACATTATTTTCGAACTTGGTGCACAAATTCATACGGTTTTCATAAAACTGGCTATAAAATGAGACGGGTTTTGAAAAACTTTAATTTCATTTCATTGTATGGGGTTTCAGAACAAGCAAAACTTTTTATCAAGAATGACATTTTTCACTAAAACTAATATTTAAACATTTTTCACCTATCCGTGGACACGCTGTATAAATAAAAATAGTATACACTACACGGGCAGAAAGTTTGAGAACCCTGAACTATTCTGTCATACAACAATTACTCAGCGGCGTCAAAAAATGGTTCCATTTATTTTGTATCCAATATACCTTACAGAAAACCGAAAATGACCTTTTGTTGTGCGCTAAAATGCGTTATTGTTTATTTCCCTGAGCAAAACTAAACAACAATTATGAGAGCAGATGTCAGTGTTTTGAATTATAGTATATGTATAGTATAGCAAATACTCACTAGTTTTTGTTTTCAGAAAGGTATAATGAAAAGTATCGTTCATTACACATCCATAATAGTATTTTATGCAACGATCATGTAATGATAGCCATCAAGACACGTTAGCATGTTGTAGGATACGAAACGAGCCGCAGGCGAGTTTCGTATATAATATGCGAGTGTATTAATGGCCATTACATGAAAGTTGCATACAATATTTTTTCTACTCCGATTAATAAGAATTATTTAATTAATAATTATCATTTATTATAAAAAACAAGAACAATGAAAGGAACTTCAACAAATAAATTTTACAAATTGTACAACAAATAAAAAAAACGATGTTATATTTTTTGTGTTTCTCCAATCCATAAATTGTTTGTATAATTTTTCATAAGTTTTCTTGGATTTTTCTGGTAATATATTGTCAACTGCTTTTTCGGCTCTTTCTCTAATTTCTGGAGCCGTCAGAGAAAATGTTTCGATATCACTCATTATTTTAACACAATTTAATTATTTAGTTTAATTAATTTTAAATATAGTTACTTTTGAAAATCAAAATTATTTGACAGCTGTCAAATTAAGTGTCACCTAATATAAGCCATATTTTTGCGATCTAGCGTCTTTAAGCGGATTAAAGCGATTCATTTTCGCGAATAAGTAATGACGTCACGCTTAAAAACGCTTGAAGCGGAAACTGGCGTGGTCGGGAGTGCGCCAGAAAACTTTGAAGCGGTTCAGCTGCTGTGCGTCATTAAATTGACAGCATTGACAGAATAAATTGATATAGAGTGGACCAATGGACTTTCAAAAAATCATAAAATGTTTCTTTAGACATCCGAAATAAAATATAAAAGTCATAATTTAGATTACGGCTTATCCATTCTTCCTCATAAATTGATCTGATGTGATGGTCTCTCAGAATTGAAGAAATTATTTGCAAACTTTTTATTCTTCTTGAGAGCTTCTTAAGAGTCTCTCCTCCTTTTCATTCTAAATTCTAAGATCACAAATTTTGACAAAAGCAATATTATTAGGTATATTAATATTATTTTGCTTATTACAGTTTCAGAATTTCAGAAAGAAAAAAATTAACAAAGTAAAGTATGTACGTGACGTGAGAGAAATGTCGTTGACATATGTCAGAATATCGATAGATATTTCCATTTTTGCGAACTTAAGCGTGACGTCACCGTTATGAGGTCACGCTTAAGCTACACTGTTAATCCGCTTAAAGACGCTAGATCGCAAAAATATGGCTATAATTAATTTCACAAATGTCAACCAGGTATCCATGGCTATATTAAATATTGTGCGAATGTCGCATTCCTATTGGCTTAAAAATCTGTATCATAATGAATATCATTATGATACAGATTTTAGTCTTTTAATAAGTGTATTATAAAACAGGAGTAGAAAAATGCTTTTCCCGTGCCAACACACGGGAACCCGTCGCGCGCACACGGGAAAAGCCTATTTTCTGGACTGAAAATATACTGAAATATATACTATTCCAATCTCAAAAAAATATCGCATATTCCGCATTTTTATTGTTTTAACCAATATATTTAGTTTCTCGTATTATGTTAACAGTAAAACAAGAATGTATAGGACCCGTAATCAAAATATATTCCGAATGATTACAAATTTAACCTCATTTTTTCCGGATACTTTCTAGGCGACCTATCTAGCTAGTATTTAAAAAGTAAGAGCCAATACTAAACTACAAATTAATCATTTGACTTACCATTTTTCTAGAAGATCTTCTATATTTCATAAATACTCAACACTTCACTCGCGTTTTAAAAACGAAAGTTTTTAAATATAGACAATACAACCGAACAAGCTTTGTCTTGCAGCAACAAACTAAAGCTATCACAGCTCACTATCGTCTTTTTTATTGCGATAGTTTTTGTTAGCATCGATACCGTAAATTGTAAACAATTTTTTTGAGCTTCTTGTTGACGAATATTTTAAATGAATGTCATACCAGAGCCGTCGTGGTGAATCATTTACGATATACATTATTCAATAATATTTATTTTTTAAAACACCAATATTAACAACTTTATGGAAAATAAATAATCAGTGCGATTCTGTTCGCAAATAGCAATATTGTTATAGAGAATATATTGCTATCATAGCAACTTTCCAAAAAATGGTATTCCTGATCATCATGTTGAGCAATATATGATGACCTGCCAATTTTAAAGATATCTTGTTATTTACCTTGCTATCTCAGCAACCTCATTTTTGTACTTGCTAAAGCTTTTTAAAAATGATTAATTCCATTTTTTCATTATTTTTTTTCCATAATTTGAGAATATTGAAAATAGGTGAATTGTGAACGAATATTATTTTGATGGGTTATTTATATAAATAATTTGTAGAGAAACTATTAAATTGCAGTTTCGTCAAATTAGGGTTAACCTTAGATAAACTGTGTTCTGTTAACGCATTGGCAATTTTTCTGAATGCCTCTGCCCAAATGAGAAATGGCAAGTGCCATTTTTTTTCCGTGCTTCATTATTATAAACAGTCATATATCGCTTTTAAAATACCTCAGCAAATCACTATTAAGCACGACGCGTTTAGCAGAATTGCTTTTTTATCTCAGGGCGACTGTCAGATGACGTTACATGGACTTGCCCTTTACAACAAATAATCCAGATTTTTCGAATAATGTATAGGTTAAACTCTGTTAAAGCCAAAATAAATCGTCTCCTTTTCTTATTGAATGCCGAAATACAATGTTGCTAGCAGTTAAATTCAAGCTACTGGAAATAACATTGCTATTGACAAAACCATGAAGCATTCTTGCTATGAACGCAGGAACAGAATACACAATTTTTTGGCCATATTGCTGTATGTCATAACAATAAGAATATTGTTTATACAACAATGTTTTCAGCAATAGGCGAGAAGAATAGCACTGAATATGAAGTATTGTTATGGATGATTCGTCATTAAATTTTATGAAGAAACCTGTGAAAAGGGACGTAAGTTTTACGAGAATTGCAAAGAACATTTTAACTTTTCTTTATTAATTATGATAACCAGTAGCGCCCGTAAAAACATTTCTTTAATTTTGAATATTTTCTACCTGTCCATTATATAGGTAGTCCAAAACAATTACGCGAGAAGGATTTCCTTCGTCTTGTGGTACAAGCAAATCTAATCCGATTTACATAAAGAACTTCCCAAAGTGTGAAAGCAAAGAATTTGGTGTAAGTAACAGGCGAAAATAATCTCTGGTCTGGACTCTTAGGCCATTTGCACACACACCGATTTTGGACGGCCACTATAAAATCGGCCGATATTTTATTGGTACCAGGTGCTAGCACAGACTCACCGGATTTTTACCGGTCAAACCATCAGTTACTTTGTTGTCGTGACAAGAGGACGAATAAAACATGACATACAGGAAACTACTTACCAAATGCATTTTTTTCCTTATTCTCCATAACCTCAAAATCGTTTTTCAGGGGACAGCAAATTTCTCTCCATGCATCTCTTAAAATATTCCTGTCTTTAAATGTATCCAAAGTTTTATCTTGCCTCCACTAACGAAATAAGGACATCATTATCAATCAAATCACCCATCGCAATCGTAATTAGCACACACTGCCAAAACTAGTTTAAAACGTAGTACCTGTCGACTGGAATGGCCGGTAAACAATCGGTGCTTGTGCAAGTACGCCACTACTTCCCGGTACTGCCGGCGATGCAGTGGACGGCTGATCACCGGCACCGATCAGCGTGTGTGCCAAGTCCCGTTCCCACATGTGGTTCACTATTGGAGTATGGACAACCAGTATAAATTCGGCCGTCCAAAATAGAGTTGCACAAGTTTGACTTGAAATTAAGTCAATCTCTCTGACAAATAATTCAAGTCAAATCAAACTGGGCAATGGTTACAGGTTTGAAAATTCAAACTGTTTGTCAAACTAGTTTGAAAGAGTTTGAAAAATAATTTATTTAGTAGATATACCTTAAGTGGGTGAAATATTTATGTTAAATATAGAAAGTAGGTACAACAAATACATTTATTTGAAACAAAAAGAAAATACATTATTTTAAACATTTTTTTAAAGAACTCCAACTTGTCACCTCAAAATTCTTCGTGAAAAGTGAAGTTCTTACAAATTAATTGAAAGCAACAATAAATATATATAGATATATATAGATAGTGACCTATTCCTGCGATCCTTGTGTGATATTTGTTATGGATTCTTGTTGAAGCCACGAATTTAAACACATTAATTAATGTTCTAATAGACTGATCATTTAATCGGTTTCGTTTTTTTGTTACTGCCAAAGAAGCTCTCGAAAAATAGCGTTCTATGCAGGCTGATGTTGCTGGGGTGGCAAGAAAGACTCTCGCCATTTTTGATAAAGTTGGAAATGCAGTTTCGTGACGTTTCCACCACTTTATTATGTCATCGGTACTGTCAGCTCGTGATTCAGCTGCGTATTTGTCGATTTCGTATCTCCATGAATTTTCGTCTATATTTATTTTTGGAGATGATTGGAAAAGTCCAAACAAGTCTAAATCAAAATCGGTAACTTCATCAGACTTTTTTTCGAACACACTTACTGTACATTCAGTTAGGGTTTGGGGTGACTCTTTGACAGTGTAAGGTGAATAATAATTTTCTTTATAAATTTCTTCAAATTTCTTGATGGCTTCATCTTTTAAAAATTGTCCCCATGTCGTTAAAGAAAACGTTTCAATTTTATGACGAGGCTCCAAAATCAAAACGATACGATACATCCAGTTAGTCCTACTGTAATGCTTAACAATTTTATCGCGAGCTGCCTGAAGGGCAAGAATTATTTTTGCATCAAGTTCGTCTATATTTTCTTTATTATCTAGTTCATGCTCATCAAGTATCATATTGATCCCAATAACCACCACAGGAAGGGTAGAATATTTCTCTCCTTCTCCTTGAATCTTTGAAAATACTCACATGTTCTTTCAATAACATCCCATTCTGTAGCATGTATTCGAAAATTTAAGACTATCGGTATTGTCACAAAGAATATTAATCGAACGTTTGAATTGTAACGCCCAGGACAGCATTTCCAATGTAGAGTTCCATCTAGTTTTTACCTCCAGTTTGGGAATGGTCATGTGTAAATGTAATGAGTCGCAAAATTTTGCGAAGTTTAATCTTAACATTTCGGAGTTTTTAATTTTTTTACAAATTATCTTAACCTTTGCAATTGTTGCAGTATTTTCAGATATTGCACTTCCGTTATCACTAGTATCAGAGTCACGTTGCGCAATATGATATTCAAACTTCAAACTGTTTGAAGAAGTTTGATTTCAAGTCAAACCTAAAGATACAGAAATCAAGTCAAGTCAAACTTTCTTGCCTAAAAAGTTTGATTTTCAAGTCAAGTCAAGTCTGTTGAGTAAAATCAAACTAGTTTGACTTGATGCATCTCTAGTCCATAATTATGGTGTGTGTGCAATTATCCTAAAGCCCTACTGCCAAGATTGGGATCTGGTTGCGGCGAATTCTAAAACCAAGCTTGCGTCTTGCGACCGTATTCTCGACAAGTGAACTTTTGATGCGAATGCGCTCTTCAAAAGTTTCGTACGTTTTGATAAACTTATCACGTGAATATTGCGTATACGTTTTCAAAGCGAGTATTTATAGCGAGCGCTTTATAGTAGTCGTGTTGGTGGGGAGTTTTCTATATATTGATAATATGGGAAATGAAGGATTTCTATGTATAAGATATGATAGAAAACCAAGGGAGAGAAGTACCCTAAGGTTGGAATGTATAGTAAATTTTATACCCATTTAGAATAAGACCATTCTTATTTATTATTAATAAATCGGTTGAAACAAAAAATTACCAACAAAAATGAACGTCGTAACTAATTTATTAGATGTCACGTTTTTGAAGTTACGTCAAATTTTGATTTCATGTTAATGTCATAACGCAAAATAAGATATAAAAATGCGATATTCTGATGAATCCAAAAAACTTATGCTTAATGTAGTAAACTATTTTCAAAACGATTTAGGATCTCGATTTAAGGCAATTCAAAAAGCGTCCGAAGCACTAAAAGTTCCAGAAAGCACATTATATAATCTTGAAAAACCAAACAGAGCTACAGATTTCGAATTTAGAAGAAATATGTCTGCAAGCGTTTCCCGGAGCAAAGCCCGAATTACAAAAAATACCCTGCCTTGTTTGAGGGAAGTAATTTATAAAATGTATGCGCGAAAGGATAAAATCACAGTAGAAACTATTTTACGGCAATTTATCGAAGAGTCTCCAGAAACTAAGATTTCCAAAGGTTCGTTATATTTGGGAATTAAAAAAATGGGTTTTCATTTCAAAAAACAGGATGGAAGAAAACATTTATTGGAAATGCCTGCAGTCAGATTAAAAAGAATATTATTTTTGAACAAATACCATGCTGCTAAAAGCGAAAAGCTCTTTACACCTGTTTTTCTGGATGAGACATGGGTTTTTAGTAAAAGCGGGGACAGAAGAATATGGCAAGATGGTACTAAACACAGTGATTTAAAAATAACTGGAAGTGGGACACGATATGTAATTGTTCATGCCGGCAATAAAAAAGGTTTTGGGGCAAATGCATCGCTTATTTTTAAATGCAATAAAAAAACAGGCGATTACCATGATAACATGAACACCGAAAATTTTGAAAATTGGTTTAAACAGCAACTAATTGTAAACTTGGAAGTACCATCGTTAATTATAATGGATAACGCAAAGTATCACAGTCGCCTGGATGAAGAAATCCCAAGAAAAATTTGGAGTAAAACACGCATGTTAGAATGGCTCAAAAAAAAGAATATTCCTTTTCCAGATCACATTTTAAAGGATGCTGTTTGGAATATAATTGAAAAGCAAGTTTTGCAAGAAAAAAATTATCATTTAGACAAATACGCTGCCGAGCATGGTCATTGTGTTCTCAGGCTACCACCCTATCATTGCCATTTTAATGCCATCGAAATGGTATGGTCAGAAACTAAAAGGCTTATGACCAAGCTATTACGAAAACTGCAAGGTCACCTACTGAAGTCTTAAAAGTATGGAATGACGTTGTAAAAAATGTACCGGAGCAACACTGGCAGAATTACATAAATCATACAGAGAAAATTATTTCTGAAGCATGGGAAGTAGAAAACAAACTGGACCTACTAAACATCAAACCTATGGTGATCTCTGTATCCAATGAATCCGATGATGAACTATCACTTTCCGAAAGTTATTCTGATTTAGAAACTAATTAAACTTTGCCATGAAGATCACGTTGTCATTTTTTTTAAATCTAGAATTTGTACTTAATCGAACTCTGAATTGCCATATTTTTTTAAGAAAACTATGTATCCTGTTAATAAAACAATGTTTTTAAAATTAGTGAGCTTCTTTTATATTCTTTTATTATGTCAACATCTTTAGAATTTTATGAATTTCATAAAATTAATTTGTATTATTACAAACCGCCACTGATAATATGAAATTTCAAGTCACGACGCCAATGCAATAAGAAATATGTCAAGCATTTGACATGACAAAGGTCATAACCTAATTTTTTTCATGCGGGTTCAGATGGTTCAAGAAGCCGCATACGTTAAGTTACTAAAACGGCTGGTACCTCGAAATAGGTATTAATTTTACTATATAAAACAAGCCTTAAATAACCCTTGATATCACATTAGCGATGAGTTTTACCGGTAAAACTTGTCTATAATAGTACCTACGTACTAGGCGATATTTGGCTAGACACTGCACTAGTTGCACCCAAAGCTGTTAGGGAACATGACTTTATTAATTTTGTTATTGGTTACTTTGAATCCCTCTCCTTTTAGAAGGTTCTACAGAATATTGCAGCTTGGTACAGCTGGAGGATAGCAGTTAAATGCAAGTGTTTCTTTTTGTAATGTGGCCTAAGCTGTTTAAGAGGTGCATTTGTGAAAAATTGACTTGGAATATTTGTTAAGCGCAGATATAAGATTTTGTATATTGTTTGAAAAATGTTAGGCTACAACACGTGTGATCTACGTTTTCTAATGGGTCTACTTACCGTCTGAATAATTTTATAAGAAGAAAAACCCACTTACCTTAAACCTAACCCAGCTTGTCTCGAAGAAAAAAATCGCAAAAAAGGTGAACACGCTTTTGAAATAATTTATTTATAAATAATCTAATCTAAAATAAGTTAGTTTATACGTCTTTTTGTGTTAACAACAACATTCACATCAAGTATATTTTTTTGCTCTTTAATAAAAGTATAATAAACTGAACACCTCGGTAAAAATAAACCAACTATAATCATTAAAATGTTGAGAGAAATAAGAACGTCAATATAATAATATAAATAAATCTAAAAAGTTCAACAACAAACAGGAGTTATATCTGTGTGACGTTTCTTCTAGCGTAACCGTCAAAAAGTCGTTCCAGGGGTTCAATTTTCGACATAATTTGATTAGGGCGGATCTTACCGCTACCAGTTAAATCCTACGTTTTGCAAATTGGCAGTTGTGCTCTAACTGCTACTTGGACTTCTATTTTAACTGGTGTATATCAAGAGACGGTAGGAAGACTGACTTCAAGTTAGAGGTAACGCTGTAGAATTGGCACTTAATCATTTAATTTAGTGCAAGATAGGATAACATTTTTACATATATGTGGGGTGTAAATGGATTATGGATCTTTTTTTTTTAATTTCAAAGTTTTTATCTAAATTTTGGTGGATTCGTTAACAAAAACCGACACGGACTATTTCACGACATAAAATCCTCACAAATCAACTGTTGAATATAAATCATCCAAAACTGAAGGATGAAAGTTTTTAATTAATAAAACTTTTCATTGTACCCCTGAAATTAAACGAAATTGTTAAAAATGCGCGCAATTCTGAGACACCAAAACAAGTTTTCATTAGGATTTTTCAATTTGACTAGTAGAACTTTTCGCAGAACGTCTGTAACCAAAAGAAATAGTTAACGGTACAACCAACCGTTCTTCGTAACCGTAGAAGTCCGTAAGGTGATGTACGTTAAAGGCTATTTTGAAGTGAAACTTCGAATGTACGTCAAATACTTTTATGTGTAGCAAATTTGTTTTTTTTTGCATTTAATAAAACGTATTATTATATAGATTATCTTAATAGTACATTGTTTACCGACTACGAAAAGTATAACATTCCTGGACGACCGTGAAGATTGCTAGATTAGATTAGATTTGATGAGGTGGCTAATCGGCCTATTTCACTGCGACCTTTTCAGATCTATTGTGGTACTCTGAATCTAGATTACATTCTCCAGCCTCGACTCTGAATCTTTCATGTAGTTTCTTGCCGGTGGCTTCTCATCGCCTAGTACAATAAACCGCACATTCGCTGTCATAGGATGTGCTCTGCATTTTCCTCCTCTAGGTGACAGAATCTGCACATAGCTTCGTCTGTCAACCCCATTAGCTCTGCGTGCCTGTTAGGCTTACAGTGCCTCGTCAACACACCCACTACGGCTTTGACAGTTTTCCTATCTTTGCTCATAAGGTCTGCCGTAAAAGTTATATACAGGACGTTTAATTAAAGAAAACGTAGTTATAACTGGAAGTAGAAAATAAACGACAACATTTTAATCGATTAGTTAACCATCAAAAACTCCACTAATCAATTTTCACTTTTCAGACACCTTCAGTTCTCGAGATTATTCTAATCGACGGCTCATCTGCCGCACCCTGTATATGTCCACAAATAATAATGAGATTCATGAATAATTAATTTTTTTTCTATACTAAAACCTTTCCCTGTACTCCGGTAATTAAAAGAAGATTTCTGAGAAACCAAAACATGTCTCGATTTTAAATCTATTGGTAGAACTTTTCACAGTACCCCTATAATCGAAAGAAATAGTTAAAAGTACCGCAACCGTAGAAGTCCGTAAGGTAAAGTACGATTTACCGTTTTTTAGTTTTTGAACAGTGTTGGCTTCAGGGATAAAATAATTTTTCTTTATATTTGAAATCGTTTTACAATGTAATCGAATGTACTCGATATTTAATAAACAGGATGGCTCATCCAAGATCGAAATTTTTTTTTAAATTAACTTTTCGTCGATTTCAAATATATAGAAATCTATAGAGTGATCAATTTTTAATGAAATACTTTCTCTAGTCCGCTTTTCGATCGCGTACGTAAATATTTAACGACCACACAGAAATAAAACCACCATATATACAACTTTGGTAACCTATTACGGGACATTTCAACAGAAACTACATTTTGATGCTTGTCCAATATGCTTCAGTTCACTACATACATTATCGAGGACGTTCTTGTTTGATGATTCGACGTAGGGTATCAAAGGTTCATTTTGATTAATATCGCCGTCACTTTTAATACAGCTTACAGGTCTACTTCTAGTTTGCAATATATTGGAATTCGTTAAAATTCTATCTTTGGTCAATGAGCTGCACGACTGAGCTTTATACAAGCCGTTTCTTCTGAACAAACCCGCCAAGGGAATACAGAGTTTTTTTTGTACGTGAAAATATTTGCCTAGCATTCGGATCTTTCTGATCCCGATTTTATTGCACTCAGATTTTTCGTCGAAAGTGTCTCTTCTGGACAATCTCAACTTCTCGTCGTAGTTTTTTGTTTTTTCTTGGTTTTTTTTCGAAGATCGGGTAAAGCCGTGTAGTATTTTAGCTCCAACGCTTTTTACTTTCGGCGTTAGCGAACCGTGAACGCCCAAAAGAGTTGTCGATACAACTAAGGTTTGTGTGTTGTCTTCTTGCACTTCTGTTATCCTGTTGAGAGATTGGCTTTCCCGGAGACGGGTTTTACTACCCTTTTTTCGACATATTCTAGAAGAAAAAGGTATTAAAAATGATCAGTGGATGCAAAAAAAGCAGTTACCTGTGATTTCTTTCAAAAGAATTGGCATGATTCCTTTCATTTTTATCATTACATGTTTCTTGTTGTTTTTTTTGTTCTTGTGTATCAGTATTACTAGAGCTGGAATCAAAATTAACTCCGCTGTTTGTCAAATTGGTGAAACCGCTCGACCCCGGTCCTGTGCCAGGTTCCTAAACAAATTTTAACAAAACTTATTACAGAAAAAAAAATTTTAAATAGTAAAATTCACATAAATATCTTTTGAATTCAGTGTTTGAGTAGGAAATAAAATCTAAATACAATCTTAGAAATCGATAGAGGGGTCCTCAAAAATTTTCTTCAAGAAATTAATAATTTTTAAAGAAAGTGGCAATTTTTCACGAATAACTCAAAAACTTTTAGCATTTAACTTTAAACATTTTATAAACAAAAACTATTTATTGCAAAAATGTACCTTTTAAAAAAACTAGATTATTTTTTTCTATTTTCAATTTTCTCATCTTTTTTACAAATAAAATGGGAGAAAACGATAAAAAATTCAGAAAATTGAAAAATAGACAATTTCTTTCATTTTCTATAATTTATACCAAAATTATAAAAATTTATATAAAAAGATTTTTCATTTTTGGGCAAAAAAAAATTGAAAAAAAGAAGAAAAAATAATTTATAAATTTTTATAATTTCTACTCCTGATGAAGCAAATCTGGTAAGGGGGCAATCAATTAATTTCGTCCCACGTTAAAGGGGGGGCAGAATATCACCGGAATGTGACATTGTGTGACAAGGGGCAGGGGGGGGGTAAAAAGCTTTGTTAAAATTTAAAATATTAAAAGTTTTGTATCTTTAATCAACATAATTAGTCGTTTTTTTATCTATTATCCAAAATATTTGACTTTATGTTGATTTTATTAAATATTATTTAATAAAATTAAGAAAAAAATAAAAATAACTTTTTTCTTTTGATTATTTTAAAATATATGCATAAAATTGAAAAATTTCTGACGTCACATCAAAGGGTAGGGGGTTCTGAAAATGTGACAACCTGTGACAAGGACGGGGGGAGGGGTTAAAAAGGCCTAAAGTTCGTGTGACGTAATTTATGGTCTCTAATTTTTAAAACCGGTTAAGTAATATATTGTGGAATTTGTTAACTATTGATAAATTTTAGAAAATGGAAAAATAAAGATTGATATAAAACAATTTCTATATCATTTATATTTGCATGATTCGGAGTATAATTATAGAAATTGATATAAAGAAATATTTTTATATACCTATTATATTAAATGAAAAATTGAAAAAATGGAAGAATTAACATTTTTTTAGAATAATTTCTATAGTTTAGATTGGCATAATTAAGAGTATGAATTATAAAAATTAATAAAAACTTCTTCAAAGTTTTTAATCATATTACCACTTTTTTTTTAAATTTTACAGAACAAATTTTTTTTTAAATATTGAGAAAATGAAATAGACATTTTTTATATTAATCTCTATAATGTATAAAAAACGTTTAATTAAAATTTAAAATGAAATGAAAATTAAAAATAAAATAAATTGTTTATTAATTATTATAAATTTTTATAATTTATACTCATGCTGATACTAATCTTGTAATTTGTGAACCTTATGAATAATAATGAGAATAAATAATTTTTTTCTATATTCTTTATTATTTTTTCCATGTATTTAATTTTTTCCATATTTTTTTAAATATGTAAAAACAGACATTTTTTATATCAATTGCTATAATGTATCCTCCTAATGATGCAATTCATGTAATTTGTGAAACCGATCGACTAACATAATATGTTATTTCTATAAGGAATTTATTATTTATTGATTTTACTTAATAATTATGAAAATATTCCATTTAGTAAGGGTTGAAACATTTAATTTGACCAGACAAATCTAATTTAAACTAAAATGAGGACGAATTTACCTGTGAATCACTGCTATCGTCATGGCTATCTCGTCGTGTTTCAATCGATTTAGAAGGTGTATTGAGTTTTTGAGCTCGTTTTTTACGTTTTTCACTGTCATCGTCACTCGCATCCGAAGAACTGCACGAGGCAGTTCGACTTTTATGAAATTTGGCCCGCCTACGTTCATAAGACGTATTACATGTAACTATAGTATGTCGAGAATTGTTATTTTCTAAAAAAAATGTCACGATACAAAATATATTCACATGAAAACTATAAAAACTTACCAACTTCCGAAAGTAAATCTTCGGTACTGAGCGTATTTTTTTCTTCTCCAGATGTATGGATCGATATTATCGGCGGTTCGGGTTTTGAAATTCCCGCCTGAAGTTTACTTTCGGCTTTTTGGCTCTTATTACACGCCGCCAAGGATTTTTTGGCACTGACTGGATATTTCAGTTCGAGAGGTTTCCTTTTTTCCGATTCGGCCAAACGTTCTTGCAACGTCAAATTCAAACGACCTTCCGACCGCGAACCACGTCGATTTAGAGTGGGGGCCAAATCCTCGCGACCTGCGCAAGACGGCATATCCTCTTCTTCTTCGTCTTCCTGCACTATGCTACATTTACGGGATCTCTGAAAATACGGGATAGTGGTTTTATTTTTTCGACTCCTAACCTTTAATTTTATCGTTATATATGCAGGAACTGTATCTTAATCAAGATACATCCAATAGAAATTCAACATATCCTATTTGGTCCATGTGCAATATGGTTATGATTACATACTGACGAATTCGTGCATATCTAATGATAACAGAGACTGTTCACTAAGAAGAGACTAAATGAGGCTAAATGCCCCGACAAACATTGAATTACACTTCTAAGTTAAACGCCAAAACCCGTCTACAAGTGATGATGTCTCTTCTGATTACAAACCAGAATGGTTGGTTATATCTTGCAGATATACCAACCCCGTTCAACTTAGAAATGTAATTCAATGTCTGTCGGTGCATATAGACCAAGAAGTAGTTGTTTTTTTCTTAGTGAACATTCTCTGTTCTTTGAAAAGTATTTTTCAAAAAATTTGTAAGGCGTTATAATAATATTAAACTATTATCTTTGACATCTATTGATAAAATTAAAGTATGGGAGAAGGAAAAATAGTCTATGAATGCAACTCGCATTTAATGACTATTAAGTCACTCGTATTCATTACAACAAACATTAATTTTTATATATTATAAGATATGAGTGTCTTCGGCAACTCAACCTTTGGGCTTTTTGTGCTTTTGGTTGTATCGTTTATGTGAAGAGACCAGGGGCCGTATTCTTGACTGATGGAGTGAAGCTTCCCGAGAGAACAGATATTTTGTTTTTGTCACTGCAGTGACAGAGAAGCCAAGCAAAATAAAGACAAAATATCTGTTCTCTCGGGGACCTCTACTCCCTCAGTTAATAATATGGTCACTGTAGTACTTATAAGGCCCAACAGTATTTTCACTCTTCTTGGAGCGCTCTAGTCTATATCTCCAATGAGACAGTGCATTACATTCGAAGATAATATGGGAGGCTGTTTCCTCCTTTTCCAAAGCACCACCTGCAGATATGATTCCTGATATAATCTAACACTTGTTTGGTATCTATTTAATATATATATAAAAGACTTTGAATGAAACAACTCTAGAAAAAACCACTAGTGACACTCTGCCGTTTCATTGCCATCCATATCAGATTGTTCAGGGATCCAAACTAGAGACAATTTGTTGATTATTCCTATTGAGGAGTATTATTTGGCAGTTCGATACCAACTTTGACGTTACTAGCTAAGTGCTTTCAAAGTCGCTTGGCTGTCCAAGAGAATTTTTATTGTTTTATGTGTGAGGTTAGGTGTCCACAAAATTTAGTCACAAAAAAATTAATTTCTTAGGATCAGTGTAGGAAATCATATAATAGATCAACAACCATAAACATAATGGAAGCAGGGAAAAAATCTAGTTTAGTGAACCAACGCGGATTTTGATGAAATATTTTTTTTTAATTAATTCGAGGTCGCTGAACACGAAAATGAAAAAAGAAATCGGCGCTCTCTTACCAAAAACGAGTTATGAATTTTTGAAGATGAGTTCAGATCAGCACTGCACTGGTTTTATTGTCATATAATAACTGATTTAAATGATGCATTATAAAGTCTACACAATGTTAATTACACTATAATTACTTTTTACGATATTCCTCTCACACACACATTTAAAAAACCCTGATATTGATATTCATTTCTTGTAAATTCTTTTTTTAATTCCTCAATTATTATATATTTTGACATTTTCATGTAACATGACTGACATATAAGTTTTGGTCTGTTTCTTCTTAGTCGTACAACTTGTACCTAATAGCATATTCAGCCATAAAAGATATTTAGCCACTTGAATTAGTTGCTGAGTATATTCGTTTTCATGATCGTGACCATATCGTGACATAGAAGATATAAACAAGATGAACATCATGAACATACACCTATTTTTCCGATAGCTAGCGCCGTATTACAGCTGAAACATTTTTTTTCAAATTTTGAGAGATGTTGATTTTAGGAAGATGGTTAGTTTTGAGATAAGTTTGGTTGATATTTATCATTTATTTGAAGGATAATGAACCATTCAATTTGATCATTGAGGATGCTGAACAATTTTTTTTCTCTGAATTGCACTCATCAATTAATTCTTTAAAAAAATCACCTCCTCAGTTGTTCGGCCTCTATAAACACTGCTGACAACGAAAATAGTTGCTGCAGGTGTAATTCCAAATCAAATTTTTAACATACTGCTAATATTATAAGACTTTGGTTATCAGAAGCTGTTTCCCCTTTTTAGAAAATTTGAAAATTCTACTAATATCGCTTCCCGACCAACTAACACCGATCAAAGTGAAATCGCAATCGCTTCTTATCATCTTGATACATTTATTAGATTGGATTTCCGTTTGAAATAATGAAGTAGATTGATTATCGCGAGCGAAGCGAGCGCGTCGGATCGACGTTTCGCAATTCGCGCGCGCGAATTGCGAAACGTCGATCCGGCGCGCCTTTCTCACAGTATGTAGATGGCTGTTCATATAATTTTTCCATAACTGATTTCAGTTAAACGAAAGTTGAGCCAAATACAGCGCCAGCTATCGGAAAAATAGGTGTATGTTCATGATGTTCATCTTGTTTATATCTTCTATGTCACGATCATGAAATCGAAAATATTCAGCAACTAATTCAAGTGGCTAAATATCTAATGGCTGGATTTGCTATTAGGTACAAGTTGTGCGACTGAGCGGAAACAGACCAAAACTTATATGTCAGTCATGTTACATGAAAATGTCAAAAGATATAATAATTGTGGAATTAAAAAACGAATTTGCAAGAAATGAATATCAATATCAGTGTTTTTTAAATGTGTGTGTGAGAGGAATATCGTAAAAAGTAATTATAGTGTAATTAACATTGTGTAGACTTTATAATGCATCATTTAAATCAGTTGTTATATGACAATAAAACCAGTGCAGTGCTGATCTGAACTCATCTTCAAAAATTCATAACTCGTTTTTGGTAAGAGAGCGCCGATTTCTTTTTTCATTTTCGTGTTCAGCGACCTCGAATTAATTTAAAAAAAAATATTTCGTCAAAATCCGCGTTGGTTCACTAAACTAGACTTTTACCGGAAGCAGAGGCTCTGGAACCACCATTACAATATCGGAGACAATTGATCAGTCACAAATTCATAGCCAATAAGGCAACATCAAAAGAGGCAAAATACTTAAAATCCATACATAAATTAACATTATTGGTACTAACTCATCCCTATTGGAATACTAAAGCCACTCCCATGACAGTTGAAAGTTATACCACCTGCTCCAAATACAACAACATACTCTCTACTTAATAACACTCTGCCATATTATTCAAACGATCTGCAAATTATTTTTTCACACAAAATCCATACATGTCAAATAAAACCAGAAAATTTAGACGAAGCTTTAATTTCTTACTGGCAAAATTATCAATATCTATACACAGACGGATCAAAGAAACAAAACAATACAGGCTGTGCAGTTTAAGAAGAAAATACAAAATTCGTGAATAAATTTAAATCACAAAACAAGCAATAAGTCAAGCACTGAAATATATAACAGGCAGTAACAAGGAAGACTTCATCATTTTCTGCTATAGCAAAAGTGCAGTAAACAGGATTAATAATTTATATAGATCCAAACAATTAACACAATATAGAAGTAGAAATTCTGCAGTAAAACTATGATACAAAAATCCAAAACAAAAAGGTAGCAATTGCAAGGATTAAGGAACATTCAGGCATAAAAGGAAATGAAATGGCAGACACTTTAGCTAAATCATCTCTAACTTCCGGAATAAATTTGAATAATAAAGTTACATATGGAGACTTAACCAAAAAATTTATGAAGTAAAAAATAATTGGCAAGAGAGATTCCGAAATTCTATCACTGGACTAAATTATATCAGCCATCAAAGTATCCTTCCTTCTGAGAGATGGTTTAGATCAGAGAATAAAAGACATTTCATTGTGATAATTAATAGAATACGATCACACCATGCCCTAACCCCATTACATTGAAAAAATAAATAAAAAACATACACATATTACTCCCTTAATATATTTAGAATTACTGCGAAAAAATGGGTGTGGCTAATTGGTCTATGCCAAAGCCATAAAACTAATTTTGGCAGGTTGATATTTCTGGTCGATTACTATAACAGAGATTAAAGAAGACACGGATGAACATTTTGAAATACAAACAAAAGCCATTATAGAATTTATATATTTTTATTCAGTTACATGTTACAATAAATGAATAGTTTCGTGTATTCTTTCTTTTGGCCTATCAAAAATCTTGTGTCTATAAATATATTTTTTCAATTCAAAACGGTATGGGAGATGCGGTTTTATAATAAACGAAATAAGGAGGTCTGCAGCAATATTTCTTCCTATTCAACCTACACCTTACGTCGTGTTCGATATGTTTGAAAGGTAACCTTACTTTGGGTTTAAAAAAGGCCCCAACTAAAGGTGACAAAAACGTCAAAGATAAAAATATAATACTCAAAGGTACTGGACCTAACATCCACGGATATCTACAAAGCGTTCCTCTTTTTTCTAAATAATCCATCACCACTGGAGTTATCACCAACGGAGGAGTCGCTTTCATTATTTTACAAGCAACATCCCCGGTGACGGCCAAGTTAGCAGCAACTTTCGAATTTCCAACTTTTTCGAATTCGTCGTAAATAGGTCTTCCCATTTTTAGTTCCTGCGCACGAAGAATAGGAATGCTGATCAAATTCGCGACGACTACAGCGCCGAACGGTACTAATCTTAAAGCTAATCTAGATGCTTTTATTTTTCGTAAATATTTATTTAGAATCACAGCCGAATAAACTGCAGCTCCTGTAGCACATAAGTAAGAAACGGATAACTGTTTATTCGAAGGAGCCGGTTCGTCAGTTCTGTTATTTAAATGCACTAAAGTATTGAAAGACTGATTCACTATCTGCCAAAACGCTAAGCCTGGTATAGTTTCGTAGAACGATAACATTCCTCCAAAAATTAACGTTTTTAGAAATACGTAAGAAGACGGACGGGTAAGAAAACTCTTTTTTTCGCCGGTCCGGTGATCGTAAGTCGAATCGTACAAGGTTTTAGCTATCCAAAGATCTTCTTCGGTACATCCGTCCGGTAATCCTTCATCGCAAACGTATCTACTTACTATATAGCTCGCATCTTCTAATCTACTGTTCGATACAAACAAATATTTCGGATTTGTAGCCGAGAAAAAATGTCGTACGCGTCCCAAGTACGATTCTTGATCGAATCTCGGTTCGTCCAAGTCGAGTTTTCGCGATTTTCTGGTCTCGCAACAATCACAGCACGCCATAAAATTAAACTGTTGGATATTTGTGAATTATGACTGATGCGTGCATTTGGGATTCACTAGAATTTTGTATAACGTTCAAAATTAATTACTGCAATGTGTTTGAACTTGTAACAGATGTGAATGAATTGAGACGTGACAGTAGCAGGCTTGATTTTTAAATGTGAATTTTCGGCTTCTTTTTTATTTCTTCAAGGACTTTGTTCGTAAAATGTTTCAGCTACTGTTTCGAACAATAATCCAACAAGAAAAAAGGAATTTCAGTGATTTAACAGCTGATTTAAAATGTAGTAGTTTATACAGGGTGGTCCGTATGATATTCTCTGAGACCTAAAAGATCTATTGTGTCCCCTTACTTCTACTTAGTTCCTGAGGAAAGTCTCAGACACTAGTAGCTCCTTTAGCCCTATTTCCCGGAGGAATTTTAGGATATCTGCAGGCTTTAACTTAGGAAAATGTCCCTCTTCTATCCAGTAATATCCTACGAGTTGTGCCCTAGGATTCTGAATTAATGTGTAATTCGCAAGTATGTGGATGTAGGTTTCTTCTTCCATGCCACAGAAACTAGATTCTTCTTCAACTATTTTGAGCTTTTTCAGGTGCCCATTCAGGCGACAATGTCCCGTTAGGATCCCTGTTAAAACTCTTAGTGCAGTTTTACTATGACTTATGTATTCATTTGATCTCAACAGGTTGTAGTCACCCAGAAGAATCTTTGATTGTCTAAGCCCTACTAGATCTTTCCAATGGTCAGATCTTCTCTTTTCTTCGACTTTGCCTATTTCTTCCAATATTACATTGGAGCTGATACCACAAAAGGGTTCCTGCACCCAAAAGGGTGTTTCAGTTCCCCTCATTGCTAGTTCATCTGCTATTTCATTTCTTTCTATTCCAGTGTGTCCTGGAATCCACGGCAAGGTGACTATATTGAACTCGCCTAGTTCATTGAGTTTGTCTAGACATTGGAGTGGTCCGTAAGTAATGGTCCAAATTAAAAGGGAAATTGCTCAGCCTCCAAATATTACACAACTTTCTTTAATAAAATATTGATAATAAAAAGGGTAGAGGGTGGCAAAGTTGAAATGTTTGTTCACAGTAGATTGAAAGATTTTGGATAGATGAACGTAAAAAATTGAAAGTAGTGGTTTTGAGGTATGGTAAAATAATATCTGCTTCGATGTATTTTTTTAAAGGGAGTCAGATGAGCAATGTTGTTGGTGTACCTTTTTTATGTTAACGCTATCGCGCTTTTAGATGTTTATGTATCATTAGTCTCAAAAGTTACTAATAAATGACCCTTATTTAAAAATTTATCGTGAGCCTATGGTAACTGGAAATTGTTAAAAATTAACTCCCTCTAAAAGTACTGTCTATAATATTCATAATTTCATCGTACGCACATGATATAATTTTTTTTTACAAATATATTGATACTTAAAAACAATTTTATTTTACGCATATGATCAAAAGAATTTTTCACAGATAAATAATTAACTCTTAAAAAAATCACATGGGTAGATGGTAATTTTTGCTAATAAATTGATCCCCCATAAAAATTTAATCGTACGCCCATGGTAATATGGACATTTTTATAAGAAAATTGATCCTCCTTAAAAATTTCATCGTACGCCCATGGTATATGGAAATTCTTGCTAATAAATGAATCCCCTTTAAAAAATTTAGCGTACGCCAATGATAGAGATATTTTTATAAATAAAGTATTAAAAATAATAATAATTATTATTATTATATAATAATTATATTATATAGAAACTGATTTATGCTTTGCTTTAAAGGTAACGATTTTTCAAAACACGGTATTTGTTAAAAACAAATAATGTTAAAAATCGTACTTGAATTCAATATGGATACGAAATAATGAAATACCAAGTAAAACGGAAAATACGAAGGTAAATACTGACAATATAAACGCCACTGGATAATCAATATCAGTCAATTGTCGAAGTGAGAGGGAAGAACACACGCACGCGCTTGCCAATAGGAAGTCAGGAGGTTACCTAGCAACGGGGGTTCGATAAATATTCACTTGAGTTAGTCCGGAGGGCGTAGTAATTATGATTTTCGCACGATGTTGCCGGCTTGAAGGAAACCCATAACATATTTGGAAAAGTGTTCATCTTTTAATATTCAGAAATTGAAAAAATAATGTTAATAGACAAAATCCAATGAAACAAGCACATTACAGGACTAACGTTTAATCATTATTGACATATTGTTAATAATAAAAAGTCCATTTTCTAATTATTTTCACTACATACTTTAGCTTTTTCTTAGTTAAACGTGGCAATATCGAATGTTTTCGACAGCATTCCTTTCACAGCTTCAGTTTTGTTTAATTATGTTTAATTGTGTAGAAATTTTTCAGAAATAAATTGATCCCTTATTAAAATTTAACGCCCATGGTAGATGGAAATTTTTACCAATAAATTAACCTCCTTTTTTTCTAATTTGTTGTTGTAGACTCACCTGCGGCAAATCTCCAGGAGTTCTTGGAACATTCAACAATGTTGGCTTGATACTGATAGAAGTGACTTTTTCAACATCTTGCGTATTTTTCAACACTGCTAATTCTTCTGGTCTTTTATTTTTAGCTGCTTGTTCTTGTCGTTTGTACCTCAATTTCCGTTCGGCAAGAAGATAGTACGTTGCTGTTATATGATTGTATTCATTTTTATCCAGAGACCTATAAAAGTTACCAATTTTATCAGGCATTGCAATTAAAAAAAAATATGTAACTTACTCTTGTATTTCTTCTTTTGTAGCAACGTTTCCGTTAACTATTTTTTGAACAATAACAGTATGATCATCTTCAGATAATTGTTCTCTAGAAACTAAAGGTACTGAATCAACATGTAATGTATTAGTACTACTGAGCCAAGGGTGTTTAGAGATTTCAGCTAATGTAGCTCGTTTTTCAGGATTCCTTAACAACATTCTAGAAATTAAGCTGAAAAAATGCATAAAATAAGAAAATTTACTCATATAAAGAAGATATTGTTTGTATTGTAAACTTACTTCCGACAATTTTGTGAAACATGAAGGGAAATGTCATATTTGCAGTCCATAATCATTGTGAGGGTTTCAGAGTCATTGGCTTCTTGGAATGGAGGGTGACCACATACTAACATATAAAGAATAACACCTAACGACCAAATATCTAAAAAAAATATTGTGAAGAAATTTCACTACTCTACTACTACAGTTATTGTAACTTACCAACAGCTGGTGCATCATATGAATCTCCTAAAAGTATCTCAGGTGCAGAATATGCTAAGCTACCACAAGATGTTTCTAACTTTTGTCCGGGATAAAACTTATTGCTAAAACCAAAGTCTGTCAATTTGACAATGCCCTGTTTCTTGAAAAATACCACGTTTTCTGGTTTCAGGTCCCTATGTACAACGTGAAGTTGATGACAGTACGATATCGCTCTAAAAGTATTTTTATTCCTTATAACGTCGTTTTATAATTTAATTTTTCGATAAACTCACCTTACAATTTGACTAAAATATTCTTTGGCAACTTTTTCAGGAAGTCCAGTTTCGTGTCGCATAATATATTCATAGAGGTCGCCTCCATCACCTAATTCCAATACTAAATAAAGTTTTGTTGCTGTATCTATGACTTCATACAATCGAACTACATTTGGATGCTGAACTAGTTTCATACATCGAACCTAAAAGTTATCAATATGTCAATATCGACACAAACAAGAATGTGAAAATAGTTCTTACTTCTTGAAAAAGATGAGCTTTCGAAATCTCATCCAATTTACTCTTATCAATAACCTTAACAGCGACTTTTTCTCCAGTAAAAACATGCCTGGCAAGTTTAACAACGGCAAAGTGCCCTCTACCTAGCGTTTCTTCCAGATCATACAATCCTGCTATTTTACCATCATACTGCTTCGACAGATAGTTTGAGCTGAATTCCTGACTGCCTACCTTGCTACTTGGGCGAAGATTCCTCTTCATATTAAGGGACCTAAAAAGGATACATAACGGCGATTGATGAAAAGCACAACAAAACATTTTTCTTGATCACTGAAGAAAACTATGTCAACACTAAGTTTTAATGTTTCTTTAACAAATACTAAGCCTACATGCTTGTGTATTATCTTGGCAGCCTTGAGATTTTGTAATATGATGGTGGTTTTTTTATCAGAAACTGTTTCCTGATTAATAATAGATAAATAAAGTGGTTAATTGAAACCATGAAACTGTATAACTTTTGTGTATGTAGAAGATATTATCGGGAATAAGAAATTAGTAAATAGGGCACTCGTCAGAGGCTGCTTCTCCCACTGAAAGTTTTGGGAAATAATTTTTTTCATTCTTCTGTTTTTCTCAGATTACTAATTTTAGGTAGATTCTGTTGTATGTAGATTAATGATCATGTGGGAAGTTTTCCATTTTTAAAAGACGATATGATCACTATAAAATGTTAGTAACAATGTTTTATAAAGTTGTAAGATAGATGCTCCCATACATAGGTACTGAATAAATTAATGTTTTTGATGGCATTTAATATATATTGACCTGCTTTTATGAAAAATTAATAAACAGACCTCGTCGAAATGATATAATTTCATAAATAGACCGAATTGATAATATTGTGACTAACATCTAGACTCTAGACCAATTTATCTTCTATATTTAGCAGGCGGAAATGAAACATTTTTTTTTAAATTTATATAACAGTTTCTCTACTTCACACTTGCCCGACAAAATAAAGTTATCAATTAAAAGACTATTTATATAATAAAAATATTCCTGATGCATTTTGTATGTGAATAAAAACATGGTTAATTAATATTTTGACGCTATTATTACTGCTACTTATAGGCAATTTAAGCAATAATTTGCTTATCAACGATTTATTAAAATACTATTTCTTTTTAATGACCTGAACTACAAATTTTAGCACCTAAATTAGTGAATGTTGCATATAAAGTACTTCTATCAAAGTTTGTATTTTTTCCAAAGAGACTCCACGTTAATTTGTGCAAAATAATTACATAAATTATAGAACTAATAATAATATTCATATTACAAAAGTGAATTTAATTTTTAATTCAAAATGTATACTTTTATACTTTCGCGACCACTTTTTCATATTTTTAATGAATCCCTAAGCATAGGCTGTTTTCCTGAGTTTTGGAAACTTTCCTACGTCACACCAATATATAAATCTGGTGACAAATCTGACATTAAGAACTACCACCCCATATCCATCCTTAGTACTATTCCAAAGGTTTTTGAAAGTATTATTACTGATTTTCTTGCTTATGATTGTTCTGGGATTCTAAATTCCCAGCAATTTGGTTTTACTTCAGGTAAATCGGCAGAATTGAGTTTGTTAACTTATGTTGATTTTCTGTCTGACGCCTTGGAAAAGGGATTACAAGTTGATTCAATTTAAACCGACTTTTCCAAGGTGTTTGACAGAGTTAACCATGAACTTTTGGTCCAGAAACTTAATTCATATGGCATATCGTCACCCTAATTATCAAACCTCGTAACTCCAAAATCAGAAAATTTAAAGGAAACACAAAAAACATTCCAAAAAATTCTATAGGGCACGCGGATGTATATGGAGTTAAGAGGTTTTCTCTTATTTCCATATTATTAAAATAAAGTAATGTGGGGTTAAATGGTTTTCACCATCATAGGTAGTTTTTTTTCTCTCACAGATGGCACCAAAATTTCATTTTTGACCAAAATTGGAGTTACGAGGTTTGATAATTAGGGTGACGATATGTGGTTCCATGTTGAAGTGGTTTAATAGCTACTCAACAGGTACGAGTAAATCATTTCTATTATCATGCATTTTCTGTTACTTCGGGAGTACCCCAGGGGTCTCACTTGGGTCCATTACTTTTTAGTCTTTTTATCAACAATATTACTAACTGTTTTCATGATAGCAGCGCCCTTCTATTTGCAGATGACTTGAAACGTTTTAAAATAATTTAACAAATGTGTAAATGCCTCATTGTTGCAAGTAGAACTAACTAAACTGTCTTCTTGGTGCTCATGTAATGGCATACATCTTAATACCAGTAAGTGTCATGTAATTAGCTTTCATCGCACACATCATACAATACCATTTAATTATCACATTAATGGTCAGTTGCTAGATTCTCTCAATCAGATTAGTTTCAATTGTCACATCACTAATGCCATACAAAAATGTTGGGTTTTGTAAAAAGAACAACTCGTGAATTTACCAACATAAATGCTATAAAAGTTCTTTACTTTTCGTTAGTTAGGTCTCATCTTGATTATTGCTCATCTGTTTGGTCTCCTCACTACTTAACTCACATTAAGAAGATTGAACAAGTTCAAAATTTTTTTTCGCTATATAGCATTTGCTTAATGCTTATCACGATTACAACACATGGCAGCATCAATTGGGCATCTCTTCTCTCGAGAGCCTTAGAAAACAAAAAGACCTTTTGTTGCTATTTAACATCTTAAATGGTATTTGTAACTGTCCTCAGCTTCTTAATAAGATCTGCCTGTCCTTGCCACCTCGCTTAACTAGGCAGGTGAGAACATTTAATGTGCCTTTCCATCGATACAATTATGCTTTCCACTCGTTCTTGCCCAGAGCCATGAGACTAGCTAATGCCCTTAATAGTTTACAGATTTTCAGTAATTCTATTAATCAATTTAAGAACCACCTGTCTCAACTAAACGTTTGAATTTAACGGATGAAATTGCCATAGTTTTGTTTTTGTACTATATACTTAGTAGTAATGTTTTTGTTACGCATGTAAAATTCATATATTTTTTTGTTTTGCCATTTTTACTAAATTGTCCTTTTATTTCTGTATTCATTTTTATCATTAATTGTATTTTTTTATTACTGTATTTTATACTGCATTTGTAGGTATTTCTATTATAAAAAAATGTTTTCATGTTCTCTTTTTTATATGTAATAGGGCTTGCCCGTAAATAAATAAATAAATAAATAAGGAAACTGTTTATATAATAAATAAATATTATGTTAACACCAGTGTTTCAATTAGATTTAAACAATGTCAAACTCAAACAAGAAATTAATAATTTCATTACAAAACACTAATTCCCACTTAAGCTGATGTATTTAATAAAATAAATTGATTACTTACCAAATACAAATATTAACAGTGAACTGACATGGGGTACCTCCTATCTAATTTCCACACACAGTTTAAAAACAAACCTTTGCTGTTGATAACTGCGCGAAACAAAAAGACTTATACACATCTTTTGTAACAACAATACTGACGTGAAAAAATATACTCAACGTGAACATTTAAAACTAATCACACAAATATTTGTTTTATAATATAATTTATTACAGTAAAAAGTTTTCGATCTACAAGCAAATGGCAGGTGACATTTAAATTACGTTTGAAATTTTGGCTTGGCAGCTTGTGCCGAGCATTTTAAAAAGAGACGCTCAAGCATAGCTACTCCAAATAAAAAAAGGATAGACGATTTTATTGAAAGGAAATGAACAGAATTCAATAAATCTAATTTGATTTGACATATAGGTAGAAATCGATTCTGTGAAAATTAGCCTTAACTCGAAAAATATCGAAACTTCAGGCCTTCCACTGCACTCGAGTGATAAAGAACATTGCTGGTAGGGTTGGCGATTCTTTCCAAAAAAGATCGATTTTTAAATCGATTCGAATCGTAACCTGTTGAATCGATTCATATAAAAATCGAGGTCTAAAAGATCGATTTCTTAAAAATCGATTTTTTTCAAGTTTGAATTTACAATGTGAATATAAATCCATTTTATGAAAAACAAGAAAGATACCCTAATAAACAATCTCTGGGATCTCTTATCAGTAATATCAGGGATTTTTTAGTTCAGGGAATTCGATAATAACAATTCTTTTTATTACCATATCAAAGAATCCGATCAGATATAAAAGAAGACATTTATCTTCTAAATGTATTTTTTACATTAAAAAGTTAAGAAAATAGATAATATAGCTTATAGTTCCCAAAACCAAACCAGAAAAAATCGAATTTCGATTTTAAAGGGTGAAATATCGATCCACTGAATCGATTCAGTACAACATATCGATTTAAAAAATCGATATATTTGGCCCGAAGAATCGATTCTTCGATTAATCGATTTCAGATCGCCATCCCTAATTGCTGGTTTGATTCATGATTAAATTTTAATCATGGTTTGATTTGATTTTTTACCTGAAAATAGTAAGATGTCTTTCAATTTTTAATATTATAATTGATCTGAAAAAGCGACGAAATTGTTTTGACGACTTTTAAGTTATAATCCTATTATAGTCAATTTACAAGGAACATAGCCTTGCAGTATGCATTTGTTAGTAAATAATTCTCTGACAGTGACAGTTCTTGGAGTTTGATATGATATATGCAGGATTGTATATGACATGATTCAGGAAGTGGGAGGCTAGCAGGTGAAAGCTCCAAAACTTGCTTCCCCAAAAAAATTTATTACAAAAAATACCTCATGAAATCATTAAAAAAATTGCTATGATCTTATGCTGTTAACATGGGATTTGAACTTAATAGATTTCAAGGAGATGTAGATGAAGAATTGGTGTGTCCTATATGTTCAGGTGTTTTGGAGGATCCCATTCAGGTTTTTAAACATTTTTAATAACTTACCAACTAAGTAATCTATTTGTTTTTCAATAATTACCATTGTGAATTTATTAATGCATTTAAGTTATGTGGTATGTCGAATAGTGAAGGTCTTGCTCTTATTTACATAGCAATTTCAAGTATCAAGGTACAAATTGGTACCTGTTTTTTTAAATTTAAAATTATGCAACAATTAACTACATACAGTCGTCATTGTTGCATAAATTAATTTAAAAAATTATAAAAATCTAATGAATTTCATTTAATTTTGAGTTAAATTTTGAAATTGTATTTATATTATCAAATATGGAAAAATTGTAAATTGATAGATTTTATGGTCGTTTTAAAATTTTCAAAATAAAATCTTTTAGGCCCTTGTCTGCGAACATGCTTTTTGCAAAGCTTGTATAACAGAATGGATTTCCAGACAACCAACTTGCCCAGTTGACAGGCAGATTGTAACTTCTCCACAATTGCGGCAAGTACCAAGAATAATAAGAAATTTACTTTCAAGGTAAATATACCAACTATAAATAATAAATAAAAACTTAATGCATTACTGTTTATAGTAAAATTAATACCTATTTAGAGGTACCAGCCGTTTTAGTAACTTAACGTATGCGGCTTCTTGAACCATCTTATCAGTGGCAGTTTGTAATAATACAAATTAATTTTATGAAATTCATAAAATTCTAAAGATGTTGACATAATAAAAGAATATAAAAGAAGCGCACTAATTTTAAAAACATTGTTTTATTAACTAGATACATAGTTTTTTTAAAAAAATATGGCAATTCAGAGTTCGATTAAGTACAAATTCTAGATTTTAAAAAAATGACAACGTGATCTTCAAGGCAAAGTTTAATTAGTTTCTAAATCAGAATAACTTTCGGAAAGTGATAGTTCATCATCGGATTCATTGGATACAAAGATCAACATAGGTTTGATGTTTAGTAGGTCCAGTTTGTTTTCTACTTCCCATGCTTCAGAAATAATTTTCTCTGTATGATTTATGTAATTCTGCCAGTGTTGATCCGGTACATTTTTTACAACGTCATTCCATACTTTTAAGACTTCAGTAGGTGACCTTGCAGTTTTCGTAATAGCTTGGTCATAATGCCTTTTAGTTTCTGACCATACCATTTCGATGGCATTAAAATGGCAATGATAGGGTGGTAGCCTGAGAACACAATGACCATGCTCGGCAGCGTATTTGTCTAAATGATAATTTTTTTCTGGCAAAACTTGCTTTTCAATTATATTCCAAACAGCATCCTTTAAAATGTGATCTGGAAAAGGAATATTCTTTTTTTTGAGCCATTCTAACTTGCGTGTTTTACTCCAACTTTTTCTTGGGATTTCTTCATCCAGGCGACTGTGATACGTTGCGTTATCCATTATAATTAACGATGGTTCTTCCAAGTTTACAATTAGTTGCTGTTTAAACCAATTTTCAAAATTTTCGGTGTTCATGTTATCATGGTAATCGCCTGTTTTTTTATTGCATTTAAAAATAAGCGATGCATTTGCCACAAAACCTTTTTTATTACCGGCATGAACAATTACATATCGTGTCCGACTTCCAGTTATTTTTAAATCACTGTGTTTAGTACCATCTTGCCACATTCTTCTGTCCCCGCTTTTACTAAAAACCCATGTCTCATCCAGAAAAACAGGTGTAAAGAGCTTTTCGCTTTTAGCAGCATGGTATTTGTTCAAAAATAATATTCTTTTTAATCTGACTGCAGGCATTTCCAATAAATGTTTTCTTTCATCCTGTTTTTTGAAATGAAAACCCATTTTTTTAATTCCCAAATATAACGAACCTTTGGAAACCTTTGTTTCTGGAGACTCTTCGATAAATTGCCGTAAAATAGTTTCTACTTTGATTTTATCCTTTCGCGCATACATTTTATAAATTACTTCCCTCAAACAATGCAAGGTATTTTTTGTAATTCGGGTTTTGCTCCGGGAAACGCTTGCAGACATATTTCTTCTAAATTCGAAATCTGTAGCTCTGTTTGATTTTTCAAGATTATATAATGTGCTTTCTGGAACTTTTAGTGCTTCGGACGCTTTTTGAATTGCCTTAAATCGAGATCCTAAATCGTTTTGAAAATAGTTTACTACATTAAGCATAAGTTTTTTGGATTCATCAGAATATCGCATTTTTATATCTTATTTTGCGTTATGACATTAACATGAAATCAAAATTTGACGTAACTTCAAAAACGTGACATCTAATAAATTAGTTACGACGTTCATTTTTGTTGGTAATTTTTTGTTTCAACCGATTTATTAATAATAAATAAGGATGGTCTTATTCTAAATGGGTATAAAATTTACTATACATGTATATTATTTAGATACTAATTTTCAGACTATGTATAACTTGTGATAATGCCCAATTTGGGTGTACCCGTGTGCTAAAATTGGATGCTTTAGCAACACATTTGGAAGAATGTGAACATAACCCAAAAAGGCCACTTCCTTGTGAACAAGGGTGCGGTCTTATCATTCCTAAGGATGAATTGAAGGAACACAACTGTGTTAAGGAATTGAGAGCATTGATACACACTCAACAACAAAAATTGAGTGAATTTCAACAGGAAATGACTGAACAGAGATTCCTGTTAGCAGAACAGAGAAGAGAGATGCAATTGCTTAAGGTAACTCATCCTAAAATAGTTATTTGGTGATATGAATTTTACTTATAATTTTAATCAGGATTTCATGAGAGCAATGAGGATATCGAATCCCTCTATGAGGGCAATAGCCGATGCCATGGAGAGAGATGAAGTACTGCGTTGGAGTAATTCCTTACAAAGGGCGAGAGTTACTAGATGGGGAGGAATGATATCTACACCAGATGAAATTTTACAGGTAAAAAACTTATAAAAAATGTTTACACAAAATTATAATTATCCTTTATCTAGAGAATGATAAAAAGGACATTAACGGAAATGGGATGCCCACCACATATTCTTGATGACTTGATGGAAAACTGCCACGAACGTAGATGGCCCCCAGGGCTTTGTTCGTTAGAAACTAGACAGAACAATCGTCGCCAATACGAAAACTATGTATGTAAAAGAGTACCAGGTAAACAAGCAGTGTTGGTGCTATCCTGCGATAATGGACATATGAGTGAGGATATGATGGTCGAACCAGGCTTGGTCATGATATTTGCCCATGGTATTGAATGAAATATTTTGTGGCAGATATAATGAAGTGTAGTATGTAGTATCGGTACTAAATATGTGGTTTTAGTCAATTTAATATTATTTCTGAAATTTAATAGGTTTTTATAGTAATGTCAAAAATTGATCTCATTATTTGAAGGAACAATTGTACTTTTATGTGTTAATTTATCTCCCATAGTTTAAAGACAATACTTTTATATATTTTTTAAACATTTACATTATCTTGTCTTCCTGGGGTCTTTTAAACATTAGAATGTTTGTTCTGGAAATTAATTTTACAGTATTTCAATGTCTCTGCCGAACTCCCTTGAAGTATGCTTAATTATTGTAGTTAAAATTCGGTATTTGACCTATTCTATCAGCTGTAGTGGCCTTTTCGGAACATTGTTTATAATAAGTAAACAATATGTCATCCAACATCACATAGTTAGTATTGTTGCTATAAAAGATACATACAAATATAACAGTAGCTAACATGGATCAAAGAAATTTAGTATAAACAATATTAGTTTTTGATTACTGTGTAAAATTGGGAAAAAGCAGGAGGAATTTTCACTGAATTATATTTCACTATTCGGCTTGAATAAAAATATACATGCAATGAGAAACGGAACATAGCTGTTTAATGTATTCTCCGATCTAAATAGTCCACCAACAAAACATTTCTATAAATTCACTTCAATGAATATCAAGTATTGAGCTGGACAGCTGGATTCAGAACCACTGTAAGAAACCCCGCCCCTTCTCCTTCCAAAATTTGTTAGTTAACGTCGCTACATATTGAAACAATATGCTCACGTTTTATGTTGTTCAAATCGAAAAATTAATTGTTAAATTATCTTTAACAATTAATGTTTCGAGTTAAGACAATATGTTTTGATTTCTTTTGGCCAAAATAAAAATAAACTCGTAAATAAAACAAAATAAGATTCTTTAAATTGAAACAAATTGAAAATAAATTCCTGAAACAACTTAAAATGCTAAAACTAAAAATTTAATGAATTAAAGGTTCAAATAATAGTTGAGCCAAACAAAAACCAAATCTATTAAACAAAGATAATCTTGTATCTCTGACCAGATTCGGTGTAATGTTTCCACAATGTTAGACAATTTTCGCCCTTAATTCTATTAAATTTTGGGCCCGTTCAAAATTGTGCCGATAAATTTCATTTTTCAAAAAACCCCATAAAAAGAAATCATTCGGTGACAAATCGGCTGATCTTGGAGGCCACTTGATTGTAACATTTGTGGATATAATGTGGTTTGGAGATATTCGGTAACTGCTCGAGAATTGTGACTAGGACATCCATCTTGCTGATACGAAATATCTCCAAAATCAATGGGAAGTTGCTGAATTGCCGGAACTATTTGCGTTTGTAGCAGTTCGAGATATTTGGCGCCATTAAGGTTCCCCTCAATAAAAAGGGACCTATGCTGTAATCACCTAAAATTCCCGTCCACACATTAAGTTTTTGTGGATATTGCGTACGAACGGGAATACTTAGATGCTTATTTTCCCGAGAGCAATACCGAACGACAGATGAATTGTGCTTTCTGTGAAGAGAAAATGTCGATTCATCTGTAAATAAAACGTTATTTAAAAAATTATTATTTGAATTATTTTCTTTTTCCATCATCTCGTCACAGAACTCCATCCGTTTAATATTGTCGACGGGAAATAGCTCTCGTGTAGTTTAAACCTTATAGCACCGATATCCATTTCTTTTTAAAATTCGTGTTTACTTCTTCAGCAACTTCTCTGCTCGAACATGGTTCACTATTTTCAACCACTGCACAAACATCAATTACTCTATTTATTCGTTGTTCACTCACTTGCCTTACAGGTGGTTGACCGACCAGTTTTGTAAACATCCACAATTACGAAATTATTTAATTATTCGATCAACTGTAGACTGTGAAGGCGCTGGTCGGTTTTCAAAAGCAACAACGAATAAATTTACAATTTCCCTAATCGAGTGACCTCCAAAATACCACGAAAAAATTGAATCTTTTCCTGAAGGGTGTACATTTGGATTTCTCTACGAATTTATTTTATTTTGAAAAGTTATGGGCTTGAACAGAACTCTCAGCTATCGACTGTTGTTTGCTGACTGTCTGTGACGCTAATTAAGGATCGCCCACAGTTGAGAATACGGAGTGGTGGGAATTGTACGATATGTTGTAGTTGTCCAAATAAACGATTGTAATAATCGTGTTTTTAATCTGTAGAAGCTTGATGTTGGTCGACTAGTTCAAAAGCAGGTGTGATGCAATGCTTAAAACCTCTATGTTCCGTTTCTGATTGCATGCATCTGTATATAATGAATAAACGGTAAATTATAGGTACCGAACTCTATAAAATTTGACTTCTTTTTCTGTAAACATATTATTTTTTTTCATTTTTGTTCTTCAATGGTAAATTCTCAAACTTTCTTACAAACTGTCAAAGTGAAAAAATGGCAATAATGTCACTTGGTGTTACAAATCACAGATCTCTGATATTTTTGAATGTCATTCACTATTTTTATAAGAACCACGAATCATTATATAATCGAAACGGATTAAAAACAATTTTATTAACTTTAATAGCACAAAATGAAAGTATTCGCTCAATCATTTATAGGTTAAGCTCCCCCGACGTATTTTTCATAAGTTAAATTCAATCCATGCTAGTCTGACTGCCTGTTATAGTATGTTACGAAGCCGATATACATTCCTGTTTTTGTACTGTACTGTCTTAATGATTTGTTAAACAAAATTTATTGCATTTATTACAATACAAACGTGTGTATTGACTGATTTTCTCATTGTGACGAATTTAAGTTTTTTTTTTGACGTATGATGTAATTTGTGTTGACGGGAGACTTGCGTTTAGTTTTAAAAATATGGCTTTGAAATTTCCCGCATGCGTACAGCAGAACTGGTGGGTAAAAAGTCAATTTAGTAGGTACTTAATACAATTTAAATTTTTCTGAACCCAAAATTAAATAGAAACATTAACATTACGATTAAAATAGTTAAAAAGTGCCAAGAAAATGAACAAATGTGCAATTTATGTACAAAATTGGTCTAATTGATGAATCTTCAGTCTCCCAAATAAGTAAACAACGGTTTTTTCGTATTTAAGTTGCGGTGCAAATGTGCGCATTCGGGAAGTTTCTAAGCCATAAGATTTATATATATTTTTCTTGGTATACCTAGTATGTGGACTTATCGTTTTCGACTTGCGAAACCGTACTAGAAGTTTGGGACCAGAGCATACTACAGAGTCGAGTACATTTCGTTTAGTATCACTTCTTCTCCTTTGTTTTTGTTATCGTCTTGACTCAATTTCTCTAAACGCTGCTATTAATATTTATTTCTGTGGTTTTAAGCCGTACACAGAGAAAATATTTCAAAACATGTGTTTATTATAAGGCTCAGGATGGTAGGCTAATTTAACCTATAACGATACCAAAGTATGCCTGGTACATGCAAGAAAAAATCATCTATAGTTACAGGACATGGGTTAGACGCAAGTGGTGTTAATGGAAGGGGTTAGAAATGTCCGAAATAAGGTTAGGAAATGAATCATTGGGTTGATAATTTTTTGGAAGGTTTTTTCTATTCAATTGAGAATTGCAGGCGATTGGCAAACGACGAGGCAGTTTTAATTAACCTAGATCCGAATTACTCAGTGAAATACCAACATTATTTCCACTTTAGTAGGTGACTCAAAATTGAACAAAAGAAATTGTTCAGTGATAACTTTTACTGAATCTCACTTAAAAACTTAATATTGGACATGATAACTAATAATTAAAATGTGATTGTAACTGGTCTAACCGGTAGTTTAAAAGGCTGCTTGATACATTCGAACGTAATAAGGAAATTTTTTTAATACAATAATATGTTTAGACATTTTAAAAGTAATTGAATCTTAATAGCTTTCAAAATTTGAGGAATTAGGTTTGATTTTTATTTAATTTTCTCAAAAGACAAGACAAGCCTTAACAAATGTTTTTATTTTTGGAATTTTATATGAAATATTCTAGAGTTTGCCCTCTTTCACACTTACGGCTTTCTTAAAGTGACCAACGGTGCCGTGTGTATTTTGGTTTGTGAATAATGATATAACATCATCGCAAAAAGTCGCGAAAAACAAGATAATTTTGGATTAAGCCTCTAATTGAAAACAGACAGTTGATGGGAGAATTTGTAACATTGTTTCATGAGATACGAGAAAATCCTACAAATTTCTACAAGTAGCTGTTTTTATAATGGTCAATCGTTTTATCCCATAGTACTGGCCACCGTTCAACAAGTGTAATTAGTAGTTCATTATCAATTTCAATAACCATTATTTCTTTATATTTTTTCACTACTCAATAATGTTTACATCTGTACAATGCAGAGACCAAAAACCTTCTGAATAAAATAACTGCCGTGTCAACAGACGGCATACTTCTATATACTTGTCTGTTTTTCTGTTGCCGTACATGGCTACGGCAGCCGTGTACGATTCCGGCATCAAACCGTCTTGTGTGAAAGCTTAATTTCAAGACAATATGCTATCATTACACACGGTTCGTTAAGAAAGCCTTAAGTGTGAAAGAGGGCTCAGATTCACAGTGGTAGTAAACGCCAGAGAACTTTTTCTTCGTGTTCGAGGAACGTGCCCGGCTTGGACAAGGTCAGATGTATCGTGAATCATTCTTTAACTGTTTTAAAACAGTACAGCTTGTCAAACATAGGAAGAAACGTGAAAATTTGACCAGAAATGCTTCCCTATTCATTCATTTATTTGGTTTGTGCTCATCAGCCCAGGCGCTTGAACTGAATCTTTGTACCATTTCCCACGTTATCTACTTCCATTCCAGAAACTTCTCATCTTCTATAAAGGCCACTAAATTGACTGGAGGAATTTTCAGTAGTTGTAATGGTTTTATTAATTCCTCTCCAAAGTGCTTCCGTCTAAGTACTTGTAAGTTCTCGCAGAAGCAGAGTATGTGAGTAGGTGTTTCATCATCAAGTTCACATAGGTTCACTAACTTTGCCCATTTTGTGCAGATGTTTCCTCAGAGTGCAGTGTCCAGTCACCAGTTCGGTAAAACTGTCTTCAAATATCTCTTACCCAGTTTCAGTAGCCTGGTTGAGAGTTCCTTTTCTTCCTTGTTCAGTAAACTCTTTGTATGGAGGTGCCCTTGTGTCAACCTCCATTTGAATTGGTGTTCCCTACCCAGCCAGTTCCGGATTTCCCCTCTTATGCAATCTTTTGTGATTCCACAAAACGGTTCCGGACCTATGAAGTCTCCTTTAGAGCCTTCTTTAGCTAACTGGTCCGCCATTTCATTACCTGCAATCCCCTCATGTGCCGGCACCCATCTTAGAGGCACTTTGTTGTCTCATGCCAGCCTGTTAAGGGACTCTTTGCAGTTTTTCACCAGTCTAGACCTAGTTGTTGGATTACTGATAGCTTTAAGCAGAGAAATGCTTCCTTATAGTCGATATACATCTAACAACTGATGAATTCAGCCACTGTCCATTTCGCACTAAGAGAGTATGTCCTTATTTACAAGCTCGCGTCTCTTTCTAAGTTTGACAAGATGTAGTACAATCGAAATTTATTTCCCAAAAATATATTGCACTACGATTGTGATCAATTGAAAACTTACTTTTCTTATAAAATAAAAATACAGACAAAGCAGAAATGCATTTACGTGCACCGAAGTGGAAGAAAGCCAAAACATTTCCGCAGTTGCTTTTCATGTAACTGTAGTAGAAAGTACAGTTTTGGATTCGCTTTTTTCTCTGCATTTAATTTTATAAACCTTTTATTGTAATTTAAAAGATAGAATTTTATATTTTTTCAATGTTGTGCTGTGAATACAAAAATTTGGATGTAACAATGTAAGTTTTTCGATTTTCTATTTGTGATTTCTTAATAGTTTTGTTTTGTTTAGGAGTTTGATGGAATCATTATATTTTTTGTCTAAAATTTGTTTTTAATATAGAAATTGTTTTGATAATATTTATTTATTTTATTCGGGACGTGTACAAATAAAACGAAAATATTATTTATTGTATTTAATATATTATCGATGTATGATACACTATGTACAAGAAGCAAATATAATAAAATGCCGCCAGTATTCTTGAAACATAAAATAGCAAAGAAGACAAAGGTACAAAATAGGAAACAGTCCAAAATAAATATTAATAATATAGTCATTGAATGAATTGAAATAATGAAATAAACAATTTTTGCAGCTGTGGGCATTAGCTCAAACATGTTACATGTTAAACAATGCACTCGGGTGCTTTTATTCCAGATCGTTAAATGATGATTTAAAAAAATTAAAGAGCTTTGCAAGGGAAATGCTTACAATATTTGGCTCTACCTACATTTGTGAACAAACATTTTGAAAAATGAGATATCAAGACGACAAGGATGACTATGATGAACACTTAAAGTCACTTCTTATTATTGGGCCAACACAACTTGAACCCGAGTGGATAAAAATTGTGAATAAAAAACAACTTCATACCTCTCACTAAGAATATTTGTGTTGTGTTTAATTTTTCTATAAGTATTTGAATCAATAAATTTTCTTTACAATGTTTGTTTCATATTTCCTAGCATTTTATACATTAATAAACTTTTAACAGTGAAAAAGTTGGTAACAATAAAAAATATAAAGATAAAAAAACTCCAAAAATTTAAGTTTGAATTTTACTAAAACTCAATATTTTGCACCTACATTAAAAAAAAATCCAAAGGAGATCCCTCAGCCTCTTTGTCGTTGAAGGGGCGGTATTTTCAGCAGTTTGTTGTCTCGCTTGGTCTTCAGATATTTACTACCTCTGGCCTTTAGGTAAAATAGTTTGGAGACCCCTGTGTTAGAGGGAGATATATATTATAAACTTCCTAGTAGATTATTTCAGACACATGCCAAGAAGAAAAGAACTTATCTAAAGCTATTATTGTAAATAGTTCGTGAGATAGGTGCTTATTTTTTATAAAAAAAAGTTTTGAACACTAATTTTATTCAGATGTCTAAAAATTTGACACTGATTGATAATATTATCAAAGAATAGACAACAAACAAGCGGTTAATTCTCTGTGATGTTTTGGTAACCAAAATTCATTACCTTGAGAGACTGACGTTGACGGATAACTTAGTAAATACACTGAGAAAAATGATCAAGTTTTAAAACATTGACGATATAATTTGTTTGGTTGACAAGTGAAGTATGACAGATATCTTATTAAACAAATGGCGTCTTTAAAAGACATGCGTATACAAAAGAAGATCGGTGGTTACCGTAAGCTTTGCTTCTTGTTTGTTGGTGTATTCTTTTATAATATCCCTAAAATACGAGGCAGAGTCAAATGACATTATCTCGAAATATTCCAGTTGTACTGCAACCAATGCAATGCAACCATACAATTCCCAGTTTCTATTCAAAATGCTTAGCAAAAGTGAGGTAAAAATAATAGAAATTTAATCCTGAAACAATTCTACAGTTTGATCTATTACATTTTTCTCTATATTTTAATAAATACCGTTCAACAGTATTGAATGTGAATAAACTACACATTTGAAAATTCTGTTCGTTTATCATTTGAGTGGACCTCGTAAGATTAAAAAATGCAGATATGTATAAGAAATTGCATAAACGTTTCTCAAACAATTTTAAGTGACAACGTTTATACAACCAACTGTCTTAAGTCGGAAACGCAACGGCTGCAACATTGCAAGCTCCGGCGCGAGCCGAAGGCGAGCGTGAGGAACCACGAGCACCACGAATTTTCATACTAACCGAGTAGCAGACTATACTTTTTCCACGATCGAAGATTTTAAATATATATTTTTAAGTGTAAATGACAAAAGATAATTTATATTACTGAACTCAATCACAATTATATTAGGTAAACTCAATAATTCAAGAAACATTCTACTTAGTCTTAATTGTTATATTTGTACAGTTCTCGAAATGAAAAACTGGTGCATTATCGGAGGAATTTTCAACAATTGCGAGGTTAGGTTAGGTTACGGTTAAGTAACAATAATAATTTTGACACTTACTCAAGTTGCAGAATATTTCTTCAATCTCGAGAGAGAGAATTCCAGCATTCTGTAATCAAATTTGATTTCAGAATTGGCAAATTCTGTGATGATCGTGGAGAAAATATATTAAAAATGGGTTGCCTTGAAAAATCCTGGACAGACTATTTTTAATTATTTAAAAAAAATGAAAGTACGCATGCTCGGTATTTATACGACAGAGAATGACATTTTGAGTATATTATCTTTGAATGACATTTTGGAGTAACTAATGACTTATAATATTATTATTATTATTATCGCATCGAAAACACGTGTTATTCTGTATCGTTGTGATAAAAAATGGCTAAAAAGTGTTTTTGTCTTTGTACTTGTTCATTCAAATACACTCGTCACTTCGTTGTACACATTGTTTTGTTGCAGACGATGCGTTTCCAGTTTTAGAATGTCAAAAATTTATACAGGGTGAATCATGACCATCAAGGACATGAAATATTCATCTGTAATTTTTTTTTATATTTGGTAACAGATTTATATTCTTAATGGAAAATAATGAGTCGGCAATTTTTAAAAACGAAAATTTGAATTAATCTTGTTCTCAATATTCGATAGCAACTCGTTCTTTTCGAGCTTCTGCTCTTTCAGCTCTAGCTTGAGACAGTTCAAATTCTGAAGAATCTTGTTCAGTTTCAGCTACCAATTTCCTTAATCTAGCAACTCTGGCTTCTCTAGCAACCTGCTTCTCTTGTATAGCAGACATTTCATCTTCCAAATCATTAAGTCTATCTTTTGTTAATTTTGCTCTACGTGCTGCACCGGTATCTGTCTCAATAGAACTTGTCACTGTTTCTCTTCTCGCTCTGATCGATGAGATTCTATTTTCCAACGGAGTCCATTTGGTTAGATTATCTTCATCCGGATTAAATCTCACTTTTAGAGCACTGCGTCTTTGAGTTTCTTCTTTTTCTGCCAACTTTCTTGGATAGCTCTCATTTATACCGACGGAATCTAGGATTTTCTCGGATCTGTCGAGCAAACGCATGGATTTCAAGTTGTTTGAAGTACTTTCCAGATCTACGTCATCTATGATCGATACCTTTTTGTTAGCTCGGAGACGTCTTATAGATGAGGCAGTCTACGGAAAAAGAAGGGATATGATAAGAAAACGTCAACTGTCATCGGTTGAAAAATACAAGTTGGAATTTATAGGTTTGTTCCGACTGGCGACAGAATCGTTCTAGGTATCGTTTGCTCAAGTGCGTTCTTAGGACGGTACAAAAACTATACCAGATGGAAGGGGTGATAATAGAATTATTCCGTGGCTGGCCCTAGAATTGGCGGAACTGACATGCGCGTATCGTGTTAGTTCAAGTACCATCCCCAATTCGAGTTTGCGCGTTATGCAGTTCTGGTACAGTACTCGATACGATTCCAGAACGGTTCATACATGCAAGTTGGAACAAACCTTATATAATTCTTGAATTACTAATAAAATTGCTTAAAATCGATATCTGGGTTGTTTTCGTTTATTTATTTTCCTATTTATACCAAGTTAAGGCTGTAAATTAAATATAGCAAAGATTTTTTTTGATTATTTATAAACATTTTAATATCATTCATATTGGTGATAATTTAAGAAGCAGGTGGATTTTAATTAGATCCATTATGGAAGGTGGAACACGTTCCAGCGCTAAACAATGTCTTCCATTTGAAGTTTGTAAAGGCAAGTTGTCAAGAAAAGAAATTGTAAAGTTAAAGATGTCAAACTGTTGTCACAGAAATAACAGGAACAGCTTGTCAAACATAGGAAGAGACTATAGTATTTAAATATGGCCACACCCCTCTAGTGCGCATCGACATCGGCTGAATTCATCAGCTGTTAGAGATATTGACGAGTGAAGATCGCAGTGTACGGTCCATAAAACCTATTTGAATTTAATTAAATTATGAGTTTGTCATTTTATTACTACTTAATTAGATATAAACTAATTACTGGATACTGAAGTTATTGCCCTTTATATCGTGGCTTTTTAAAAAATGTCCGAGTATATAGCAATAACTTCTACGCAGTCCGTAGCATTCCTACGTCTCTTGATACGTTTGACAGGATGTATAATAATATTTTAGTTAATAAACAGATACTAACCTGCATATTTAACCACATTATGAACACTTTTTAAAGCTGTTTTTGCACATTTGGGTTAAAATTCACAAATAGGCCCATTCGTTAATTTCTCATTTAACTAAAATATGTATCAACATTGAAATTTTCTAACAGAATTGTTTATTATTGAGAAATGAACGAATTTTAAATTCACAAAGCTCTTTTAAAATGAAACAGGAGTAATAAAAAGACTGTTTGAATCTTTTTCTGACAACGATTTAATGTCTTCTATTATAATATCGTTGATGACGTGATGACAATGAATTAAGTAAATGAAAATGTGATAAAACAAGACACATGAAGTCAATTTAAAAAAAAAGAAGTAATTTAGTAAGTATAATGTATAACTAAAACTTTTTTGTTTGGTATGAATATATTATTCACTTTTTAACCTCACTTTTCTTATTTTTTAGTACTTGATTATATCCCTTAACCTACCGTTTGCTATCAATATTTTCAATTATTAACCTTATTTTCCCGTAGTGTGCAAAAGTTGAAGGAAAAAGCTATTAAATTTCTCTTTAAAGATCTTTTGTTTGCACATATTATAAAAGTGTCATAATTTTTAAGTAACTACCACCAAAATCATGAGTATAATTCTACATGAATTTCTCTTTAGGCATGGCCTCACACCACCAGAATGACTTTCTGAATTCAAAATCCGAATTACGATATCATATTTCACATCGTGATTTAAAAATCGCTCATCACAACTGCCAACCGCACGACAGATGGCACCACAGTCGTAGATTATTGCTGTTCCGAAACACTCGTCAATTTCTGGGCCAGTATTTTTATTAAGGGACTAGTGAGCATGTCACCATAAGATTGGTGTTAAAATTTCTGGCCCTGGAGTAAAGATAAACTGCCAAGCCTCTTCAACGTGCAGCTGTGTCTTAGCCAGGAGGTCAAGTATATGGGAATAATTCTGGACGTAAAACTAACCTGGAATTCTGGAATGACTGCCAAACGGGCGTTAAGAAACACATGGGGACTAAATCCACTGGTGAGACCCATGGTTACCAATGGAGCCTTAATTTGGAGGCCAAAAACAGATCAGAGGAAAGCCGAACTGGAGCTATCAAAACTTCAGAGGCTTACCTGTCTGTGCATAACGGGTGCGATGGGAAGCAACCCGACTGCGGCAATGGAAGCCATTCTCAATATTTCGCCTCTTGTTCTGCATGTTAAGGCGGAAGCGAGAATGGCTGCATATAGGCTGGAATGCAATTGGAATTGGCAAGAAGGAAACAACACCCATAGTCATTCCAGAGTCACATATGTTATCACAAACTCGCTTCTCGAAATGAGAAGTGATAACATGCTGGCAACCAACCATACCATATCCAGCTAAACTGGGATGTGCTGGAAACATGCAGTCAGGAAGGAACGTTGGTGTGGTACACAGACGGATCTAAAACTGACATAGGAACAGGAGCTGGAGTCCCTGGTGCCAGACCCAGATGCAATGTCCACGCATCGTTGGGGAAGTTTGCATCTGTATTCCAGGCAGAAATCTACGATATCGACACGTGTTTGCAAATGAACATCGAAAGGGGGTATAGAGGCCAAAAGATCATCATACTCTCAGTTAGTCATGCAGCACTGAAATCTTAAGCATGTCCCCAGATCAGATCTAGACTGGTCTGGGACTGCCTACAAGAACTTTTAGCCCTGGCAAACCATGATAGAGTAACTCTTAAGTGGGTAAGTGGGGCACAAGGGTATTGTAGGCAATGAAAAGGCAGACACCCTAGCAAAGCTAGGCTCTGAAACTGCATTCACTGGTCCTGAACCAGTATTTGGAGTATCAAAATCTGCTGCACGTGGTTGTACATCTCGGTGGATTCAAACTAAACATACGACGTACTGGAGACACATGCGAAAACAGGAACACAGCAAACTCCTGGTCATAAAACCCTCGGAGTCGCTTACTAACGAAATATTAAACCTCAGCAGGGACCAGATAAGGAAAGTGACGGGGTTATTCACCGGTCACTGTACCCTAAGGAAGCACATGCATACAATTGGCATATATAGGGAGAAACCTATATGTCGGTTGTGCATGGAAGAGGAGGAAACAGTCTCTCACATTATCATCGAATGTGAAGCACTGGCTCATTGGAGATATAGACTCCTAGGACTAGAGTATCCAAGGGAGGATTTCTTAAAGAATGACCTTTAGTGAAAAGACTGTTGAGTCTGATAAGGGCTACTGGTCTCTTCACATAAACGGTATAACCAAGAGCACAAAAAGGCTGAGGTGCCGAGGACTCTAAGCCTCTGACTGGTGGTGCCGAATTAATCAATCAATCAAAGATGAACCGATTGACGGAATGACTCAGATTCATTAAAACGACACAAATTACGAGAGCTTATTTCCCCGACCGGCACCCCCCACTATTTAGAATGTCTGTCTTGGTTAAAACGGATCCATCGATTAATTTATCGAGAAGGGCAAGGAAAATTATTGAAGAAGCCACCGTGTAGCTTCTGTATAGCTTCTCGATAAATTAACCAATGGATAACTGAAAGAGATAGAGTCGAACCGCGTACGTCAAAATCAGGAAGAATTTAAAAAAATAATTATACAAAAATGTTTCTAGATTTCCAAGTTTCGATGTATACAATATTACGTAGCCTCGCCATAGCTTGTAATTTTTCAAATGATGTTATAAAAACAATACAAGAAAGATACGTCAGAACAACAAAACTTGTAAATAGATTGTTTAGAATCGTCATGCACAAAATCAACTGATATGTGTGGGCAATAACGAAGTTTATGACCATCAAAAACTATTTTTAAACATAATACTAACAGAAAAACAGTACAACCAACGTTTCTGAAAATTTATAAATTGAATTATCGAAACATTGTTTTTCATCAGTGTAATTTAATGCTATTTATGTTAAATAAAATCATCTAGTAAAAATAAGTCTTAGAAGTTATTGAAATTCGAAAAAACTTTCCGTAACTCAAAGCCAGAGTCAGATTTGACTATTTTAATTCAATTTTCTTTCCAGAAACGGTTTTATTTTTAGAACAGATGTACAAATAAAATATAGTTATTCCAGTTTGAGATATAACCACAGAATACACCAGCAAACAAGAAGCGTAGCTGCCTATCCTTTTTTGTATGCGCATGTCTGAAAGGCGCCATTTTTATAATAAGATACTTGTCATACTTCATTTTGCCGACCAATTATATCGCTGATATTTAAAAATTTGAACATTTTCTCAGTGTATTTACTAAGTCATCTGTCAACGTCGGTCTCTCAAGGTCATGCTTTGGTGTATCCTTTGATAGAACCATTAAGTATCAAATCAGTAAAAACGGAAACATACCTATATATTAAAATCTTTATAGAAAGTCAGTTGACAATGTATAGCAGATATTTATTATCTAAACTTTTTAAGTAGTTCCACGAGGGCCTAGCTGCAGAAAGGCTCCCACCAATCAGAGTGTATATATCTTGTGCAATGTAATTATTCCCCTCCCCTTCTCGAAAAAATATCAAAGAATTTGTATTCCACATGTGGAATCCCTTACTATCCCTTCCCCTTTTTGGAAAACTTCATGTGGAATACAAATTCTTTGATAATTTTTCGAGAAGGGGAAGGGAATAATTACATTGCACAAAATATATACACTCTGATTGGTGGGAGCATTTCTGCAGCTAGGCCCTCGTGTAGTTCAAATCGATTGAATTAACTGGACATTCCATGGAGACTAGATATGGAGCACGAAATCATACTGGAAAATTGACAGATTTTGCCCACAAAATCGTGTACAGCATTCGCCAACTAACTTGATGTCCTTTCTAGGGAGCTATTGACGCCGCCCATCCAATAACTGTAAACAGTGCCGTGCAAGTTCTGAGGATACGCTTTCTGTTACAAATTAACACAACTTGTACAATTAATAAAGTAAAGTCCGTCCGGAAATATATGATTCTAACTTAATAAATAATATTTAATTCTTTGTTAAATTATTGGTATATTGATTTTGATAGAAACGGATCTGCTTTAAACCTGAATTCTGAGTACATAAATAATATTTTAACAATAAGGTACCCATTACAATAACATGTTATTATACATATTATATATCCGGACGGACTATAATTAAAATTTGTTAGAAACTAAATAATTTCTTCCAGGTAGTAATGAGAATAAAAGAAACACAAGATAATGGGAAATTATTTAAGCTAGGTATATTTCTAAGAATAGGTATAAACAGTTTTTATCTCTACGAAGAATCTGACTCACTGCCGCTACTGGAATCACTTTCATTTAGAGTAATCACATAAAACATATCTGTTTGTTTTACAAACACTTTATTGTAGAAATCAGAAACAATAACTGTGTGACGCTACGCTACTGAAAATCTTAATACCTGATAAGGTTCGATGCAATTGGCGTTTGTCAAAATTTTACCACCAATAGCAGCCGAGTAGGCAGGGCATTATTACTCTGTCTCTCTTAGTTGGTAATTTCTGGGACATCAAGTTAGCTGGCGAATACTGTACATTATGGTTTGTTTCCACGTGTTTCGCTTTTTATTGATTTTGGATAAAATTTAACTATATTTAAATTTAATTTAGACTGGAATATATACCTATTTATCAGCATTTTTAAATTATATACCTAAACATTTTTTATTGTACATCTGTTACAAATTTAAAAATCATCAAATGAGATCGACTGATTTATGCAAAAAATCGGCGCACCTCATCGTTAATATCATTTTCCAAATGTTCCAAAATAGCTCCACCTCTAGCAATGCGTCCACCTCGTGAATCGAAAGCGTGCTCTTCTCTGATATGTTTTTCGGCGCGTTTACGAGAAAATTCCAAATCTTCATCGGCAAAAATTCTTGCATGTCGTTCAGCAATACTTTCTGAAAATAAAATAAAAAAATTCTGAATTTCCACACTGAAATAAAGTACAATAAAATCGTAGTTCTATAGTTTCATTTGACATCTGACAATTATGTGTCAATGGATGATTCCAGTATTGCCACTACAAAATTTTTGGGATCTAAAACATTTTCTAGGCCTTTTTTCGAGACAGAAATAATTTTTGATTTCAAAGATTTCTAGATGTTCCTGAATATCTGAACCGAGCTAATAATGTTGATACTGAAAAAAATAAAATAACCTAGGAGACTCGAATCTTTAGGTTTGCTGCATGGTCGAAACCTGTCAATTCAATGTCACATGTCATGTTTTTGACATTTGACATTTGAAAACAATGTAAAACAAGGCTAAGATAACACTTCACCACAAAATATACTAGATTAGATCACAAATTACTCTGAATTACTCACTCAGATTAGATGCACGTTTGAACTTACTTAATTACAGTTGCCTGTAAAAAATTGTCATATTTTAGTAAAGCGTGATCAATAGACGTCAAAGTTAATAGTAAAGCGTTATAATAGTAATGTGGCCGTTGATGCCACATCAGTTAAAATGACAACAAATTTTATGCTGTCGTAAAAAATAGGATGCCTTCGATTTAATGGACTGGAATTCTATCGCATAAATAATAACTGTATTTCGTTAACAATTCAATAAACTTTAACGTCGAAAATACATACAGATGGAACGATGAATATATATAAGCCTTTCAGTATGAAATAGTAATTATTAGAACGATCTTAATCTTTCCTTTGTGGTTTTCAAAGCACTATTCACTTGAAATATCTTTGTTTTGGGTTTGAATCACTATACAAACGTTAACTTTATAGAAAAATGCACTTATTATGCAGGAAATAAAGGAATTAAAGTAATTACTATGAAACTTGACCCATTTGGTCTGAAAATATCGGTTTTGTACCGGTAAAGGAGTGGTAGATCTTAGCTCAACATCGATTCGACTGACTGAGATAATGCATTAGGCGCGAAGTGTGCGTTTGGTCACGCCTACTTCAACTGCCGAAGAATAATATTAAATATTGCAAGGCGCCGGGCAGCCGCCAGGGAAAAACAAAACGCGATTTGGAACTAAGGTAGTATAGGTAAGTATTTTGGAGGCAGTGGCGCGCCGGTAGGAATTTTGAATGGAAATAAAAGAACTTAATTATAACTGTACATGAATATACAAAGGAACTAAAATATAAATATACAAATTGTTGAACGTGTGGTTTCAACAAATAGTATAAACTATTAAATTTGACGTCAATTAAACCGAAGTTGATTTCAAATGTAAAAAACAAGACATGTGACATTGAATTGACAGGTTTCGTTCATGCAGCCAACCTAAAAATTCAAATCCCCTAGGTTATAAATATTTTTTAATAACAATAGGTTTGTTCGTAGAGAGAATTTGCAACGGATGGTAATTATTTCATACTGCGTATGCGCCGCATCCAACGGTTTGGGATTTGCTATCCATTTTTATGTTCTACGAACGCATTTCGAATAGTTGCTGATTCTTCTGTTTCTGATTTAGATGAAGGGACAAAAAAAGAAGAATATAATACGTTTGGTAGCCGGATTATTTGCTACTGCCTTAGAATGTTCGAAGAATTCAAAATCGCTGTATGCGCCAATATCGTTGTTAAAAAATGTTCATTCCGATGTTTCGGTTGACGATTCAATACATCGTATCCGTCAGTATCACTACTTGAACTTGATGACGAAATATCATTTCCTAAAAAAGGGTCAGAAGAATCACTGAAATCAGAGGAATCCATCACCTACAATTTATTTTAAAATTATTTAATATTTTGGTAATATGTACCCACCTCAATTAAATAGTAATTATTATATAGTCAAAACAAATTCGAATTACAAAAATCCAAATAACATAGAAAAACCGAAAAACAGAAAAAATTGGTTAGGTTAGGTTAAGTATATGGCTGATTATGATTAGAAGCCGCTGTCTGCAGGGACCCGATCCGATCCATTTTGAAAATATGCAGTGTGACAAGATGTAGGCGGTAAATTTGAATTAATAACCATTTAACTGAAAAGAAGTCGCTGTCTGCAGGGAATCTAACCTAACCTATTAAAATTTGACTGAGTCGAAAAGACTTTATCGCAAATCGAACAAAACACAGGCATTGTTATTTATTTCACAAAGTAGAAAATAGGACACTTTTATATTAAAAATTTGGAGAATAGTCAGAGATTTTTCCGACTATTCCCAATCATTTGGCAATCACTTATTAACTTCCCGCTAACAAAATCAATGATTCTTCCCAATGATTTTCGAAAAATCGGGAAGTTATTGTTTTTACCCCGTTTTGAAAAAATCAAGGTTTCAACAAATCTCGACGTTTTGAAGCCATAAGAAGCTTTTCTGACTATTTTTACGATGATGTCCGTACGTCTGTATGTATGTATGTGTGTGTGTATGTAAACCTCTTATAACTTCTGAACGGCTTGACCGATTTGATCGCAGTTAGTGTCATTCGAAAGGGCTTCACCAAACTTAGATTTCCTGTGAGTTGGAACCAAATCAGACCAGTAGATTTCGAGAAATTGCAAAAAAAGTTTAAAAAAAGTGAAAAAAAGTTTTTTTTTTCATTTTTTCAAAGTATCTCCGAATTGGCTGAACCGGTCGACCTCAAAGACTTTTGTAATAACTCCGAAATGTTTCATCAAATCAATTTTTTTGTTCCAAATTTTTTATAGAGCTCAAAAAACTGCGTCGATCGCCGCCAACCGCGTGAAAATCGTTTGATTCATTCAAAAGTTATAGCAGTTTGAAAAATAAAAAAATCGTGTTTCATCGAACTTTGATAAGACTTTGAGCTCGAAGAGCTCAAAAGCATCGAATAACACAAAAATTAAATTTTTGAGCTCGAAGAGCTCAAAAACATCGCAACTAGCGACAAAATCGCATGCGTTTGAAAATTGAATTTAGCGGAAAGTTGCAGGGATGGCTTTTAGGGTCAACCGATTTCCAGATTTTTTTTTTACTACGAATACCCAACTAATAACTGGAAACTGATAGATTTTTCTACGAACTCCAAATATTCAATGCGCATGCGATTTGCAGTTGTAAACGCTCTACGAACAAGCCTTAATAATAGTCCGGTTCAGATATTCGGAAACATCTAGAAATCTTTAAAATCAAAAACTATTTCTGTCTCGACTTTGAATTAGTGAATCGTACCCAAAAAGACCTAGAAAATGTCCTGGGTTCAACCATTCTGATAACGTAAAATTATTCTGTGATAAATAAATTTAAGTTGGGTTTGTCTTTACCTGCAATCGGTGATTCTTGACGAGGTGGTGTAAGGGGTCTACCGGAGTATTTTCTATCTAGCCTATCTAAGGCAGATTTGTAGTAGCTTTCTCCAATATTGTAGTTGGCATCATATAATTTTGTCCTTGGTCTGCTAAGTACTGTTCGTCTGGAAGTCATCTTTGTATTTGTACTTCTAAAACAAAAAGTTTTTTTGAAATATGTAATGTTATTTTGATGAAATTGATTTTTTCTACTAGCTTGCGAAAAAGTCCACTTTTCCGCACTCATTTTAGTGTTGAAAGAGTCACTTTTCCGCACTAGTCACTTAGTGCGGAAAAGTAAATTTGTTAAGTTTTTGGGGAGTATACTCACATTTGAATATTTAAAATATATATTTGTATGGTTGTAGTTTACAAAATGACTGAAAAATTAAGAAATTTATTACAATTCTGACTTCATTGGAAAACATTTTAGCCTCTGCAATTAATTTGCAGAATGCTACAAATTGCACGTTCAATGTTAATATTAATAATAATTAATTTGTTGATATGTATTTAATAATAAATGTTTCTTTATTTTAACTTTTGGGTTTTTTTCCGTACGCTAGTAGAAAAAATAGTGTACCTAACACGTGCGGAAAAGTATCACTTTTCGCACTTGTTAGGTAAACTACTATTAAAGTATCGCTTTTTAATCCCATAAAAGTGTACGCTACCTACTAAGACTTTACAAATATCAAAAGATCTCTTAAAAAGTGTACCTACGCTTCTGAGTAGTTTCAAATGTCAAACTTATAGTACCGTATTTTTAAAATATTTTATTTCTTTACAATTTTATAATATTTACCCTCCGTTAATGATTTCTTTGAAACACGGGAAAAGTTACATTTAAATACACGCACATACCGCTTTAAACAAAATATTTGGAGGTTTGTGTGTCGATCCAAGAATAGTTTGTCAGTTTCTAGGGACCAGTGGCTTCGAATGCTATCTTTAACTTTGATTTTCAAGAAATCTATTATCTTTTGACCGATTTTTCACGGTATTACCTTGGCTTTTGAAGGTCGAACAATAGGCGCATTGCAGTGTATATCGTTAAAATAAATTATTTATATGCACTCGCTATTCACCAATTTAACAGTTGAAAAATATGACCCAGGAGTTCGTACCAAAATCTTGGTAAAAAATTTGTGCCATACTCCCTTCGTTAACGAAATATAGGTATCTAAAGTTAGAAATCAAAAAATGTGATTCGTTTTTTTTATTTCATTATTAAACGATCTATTGGAAATTAATCAAAGTTCAACCGTTTAAAAACACTATAAATGGAAAGTTCATAAACATATTTGTAGTTGCCATTTCACGTAAGAAGAACCCACCTGAAGTTGCAGTCGTATGCACGAACCAGCGCCATATTGTAAAATTGACATTCGACTTCAAATCAGTAGCGAAACGTTTACACATTTTTGGACTCGATAAAAGTTGCAACGTTTTTAAGAATCTGTCGGCCTTGACTGTGGATAATTTTTCCTTTAACACCAACAATTTAAGATCAAATTAAACATACAACACTCGCAGATAAACTAGCTAAACGTCTTAAAATATTCGACAGTACCTAAATGATTGCTTCAAACACAACCTCAAATGTCAATCATAAAATGGCTGTCGGCATGAAACATCGTGTGTAACACCAATGGCATGAAACGGTCGTTACGAGGCGACATAGATAAACAAGACCGATTTTGGTTTCTGCGCAAGTCAGTTGGCAAACTTCAAGTGGCTTCTTCTTATGTGAAACGGAGTCTACTACCCTTGTGAATTCAGGTACGGACTAAGTTCAAAGGTTAATGATGCAATTGTTTTTCATATTTGTTATTATGAATAAAGCTTTTATTGAGGTATGAACATACATGTTTGTCAATCAGCAAGCTAGAGCCGCCGAGGTTGTCAAATGTCATAACTATTGCGTGTTCAGCAGCAAAGCCCAAGACTACTCAACTAGCGATAGAATCATTCTAGGTATCGTTCGCGCAAGTGCTCTATTTCTTTCGCGTTCCAACTGATTATGTATCGTTCTTGGGACGTCATAATAGAACGAGTCTTGCCTTAGGATTGGCCCTAGAATTGGCGGAACTGACATGCGCATATCGTCAAAAATGTTGATGTGTTAGTTCAAAAACCATCCCTAATTCGAGTTTGCGCATTATGCAGTTCTAGTACAGTACTCGATACGATTCCAGAGCGGTTCATATATGCCAGCTGGAACAAACCTTGTATATGGAATTATTACTAAAGGCGATTTTTAGCGAGTTACTGGTTGCCTATAAAAAATTAAAACCGTTTCGATTTTTTCCCCAATAGGTAACCACTAAAATGTCAAATCAGTGGTCACGCTAATAAATTCAGTTACCCTGGTCAAGAGGTAAGTCACTGACAGTGATTCCAGCCACAAATTCTTTTCTTAAATAGGGCAAGTCCACGTTACGTCATCTGACATTCGCCCTGAGGTAAACAAGCGTTTTCTGCATAACACGTGGCTCTTAATAATTATTTGATTTTAATTTATAGTGCTTTTGTCGCCGTTGTTTTAATTGCTTAGGAATTTTAAAAGCTATATATGACTGTTTATAATACAAAGGGTCATTAAATCAATATAAAACATGAACCAAATTACAAATCTAAAATCTTTCCAAATCATTGTTTATCCTCAGGGCGACTGTCATTAGTGTCAACTTGTCAGTTAGTGGACATACCCTATAGCCATATTTTTGCGATCTAGCGTTTTTAAGCGGATTAACAGTGTAGCTTAAGCGTGACGTCATAACGGTGACGACGCGCTTAACCTCGCAAAAATGGAAATATCTAGCGATATTCTGACATATCACAACGACATTTTTCTCACGACACATACATACTTTACTTTGTTTATTTTTTTCTTTCTGAGATTCTGAATCTGTAGCAAGCAAAATAATATTAGTATACCTAAATAAAATAATATTGCTTTTGTTAAAATTTGTGATCTTAGAATTTAGAATGAAAAGGAGAAGAGACTTAATGGTGTTGCTCAGTGAGGATACAGCTTTTTCGGTGGTCCTACAATTAGCCGCTCCTCACCATTGGTCCACTCTCTATTAATTTATTCTGTCAATGCTGTCAATTGAATGACGCACAACAGCTGAACCGCTTCAACGTTTTCTGGCGCACTCTCGACCACGCCAGATTCCGCTTCAAGCGTTTTTAAGCGTGACATCATTACTTATTCGCGAAAATGAATAGCTTTAATCCGCTTAAAGACGCTAGATCGCAAAAATATGGCTTATGTATCAACTACTGTTTTCGTCTTAGTTGTGAGGTTATGTTCTTTTGATTACAGTCGTCGTGAATTAAAATTTGATTATCTCAAGTTTTCGCTACCTATTCTATATGCAAATGTAATAATGGAACTGCTGAAAATACGAATATTGTAGTTGTATTTAAAAAAAAAGGGAACAAGTCTTCGTACATGCTGTTTGGTTAGGTTAAGTTAGGTTAGGTTGGGGTAATTGGTAGGACTATAGAGCAGAGTATGCTGTACGATGCGGTGGTGTGGGTGAAAGAGCGGGGGTGAATGCGAGGGTTAGGCCACTCCTGCGGGTGCAGAGAGGGATACTGCTGAAAGTGGTGCAGGGGTACAGGACTGGCAGCAGCGGCGCTGGCAGGGTCCTACCCATTGGACGGGATGGCTAGAGCCAAGAATAAACGCTGGAGGGGTGTGACCAGAGAGGAAGCACAGGAATGAATGGAGGAGGAAATGGAGAGGAGGTGGGAGGAGTATGGAGACGCGCTAAAAGGGTCGATTGGGAAGATGAGAGATTGGATAGACCGGAAATTCGGGGAGGTGAACTACTTCTTGACACAGGTGTTCACTGGGCAAAATTGGGAAAAGAGAGACTGGAGTGTGCGAGACGTGTGAAGAGGAGGATAATGTGGGGCATGTGTTTATATGCTGCAGGAGCGAGGAAGTGCTGAAGAGGGAGGGAGGAGGAATGGATGGAGGTGAGTGACGTAGTGGAGAGCATGGTTAGGGGGAAAGAAGGACTCGATATTGTATGAGAGGTAGGAGTGATAGTAGGGAGAAGACGACGGTGTGAGCGGAGAGTGTGCTAGGAACCGCTGCCCGTCTCGAAGTATGCTAGGGTAGGGGACCCATTCGAACATGAGTTTCCCATCTCGACCCGAAAAAAAACGCTATTTGGGAGTTTAAGGTTGTCAAAATAAAGCCTGCGTCTATGATTTGACTAACCTTAAACTCTAATAATTCCAGCCGGTTTCACGTAAATAGAATTACGGTAACGTCTCATTCTAATTATTGTACCCCTTTTTTTAATAACTGGACGACAAGACTATTTAATGTTAAGTCGTAACATTTAAAAACAATTTTTATTTTATCGAAAAACGTATGGTTTTAAGACATCAAATATATCTTTGTTAACTGTTTTATATATTCTCCAAGGCCAAATCTTCTTTAAAAATAACAAAATGTCGGACGAATAAACTGTGGAAGAAAAGGCGGGACCTTTTATAAAGGAACTCACCGCAGGAAACTGTTTTGGACGATGGAAAATTCACATGGATTGTTTTAGGGAAAGAGAATAGACATATTTGAAAGTTATTGATAATTAGATTTGTATAAATGGAAAATAAAGTATTTCAGAGAATGAGTATTATTTTATAACCCCACTTTTTTATATTTTTTCGCAGAGTAATGATTTTTACTCATTTAATGGACTGTGTAAACGAAATTCAACGAAATAAGACCGTACTCTATAGTTTAAAAACATTTTACTTGTTGATTTTGCTTAATAAGTGTTTGTAAACGTTTAAAAAGGGGCTTCTAGAAGATTGGACTGAATATTTCAAGAAGAAATTATTTCACCCTCTTAGCGAATACGGTCAACCACACCCATGTCACGTGTAATTACAGGTGAAAACAACCCGGTAGAAAAACTTACATGACCATACACAGAGTCATGTATTAATTGCCTGCTGATTTAAGTTACATTTTAATCTTTATAAAATCGATGCCAACTGTATTTTTAGATAGTTACACACACATGTATTGGGTATCTGAAATCTTAACTAGAAGCGGCTCACTTATATTTATAACTTTCGGCACACATAAATATCTCGGAGTCTTGACCGATATCGAATCTAAATTTACCACTAAAATTAAAACAATTTTCTCCTAAATAACAATTTATCGAATATAATTTCAAATTAAAACTATTCCTTACCTTTAAATATATTTATATAAAATTCTTATTTTAATTAATATTTGCACTTAGAACCACCACAAGTCACGAAGTGTTGAAATTATGTTCAGAGTAGTTAGTTCTCCCACCAAAATATGCTATGTGCTCCCACTCAACACTTTTTATTTTGGGATGAATGAAATTTGAAATTTTTCTTTTTATAACGGTAGATGAGTGAATTGTTTGTAAGAAAAAATCGAGTTTTGGAAAAAAATAACGCGATTTTATTTATAGAAACATACAAATATTATTGAACGTATGCTTAGCTATGATTACAATTTAAATTAGAACAATACAATCATTATATTTAACATGCTATTTTCTAGACTTTTCGGGACCCATAGATAGACCAACTCTGGAATAACTTAATCTCTAGTTCCAAAAAATCTTGTTCATGTCACATACTAGTCATTAAAAGTCCATTGGAATCTGTATAATTCTTACGTACTGTCATAAAATACAAATACCTTGTCTACACAACACCCACGGTTGATGCATCGTCTCCTCGCTCGAGAGACACGGGATATTGAGATTTTGTCAATACAAGAAATTCCTCTCACAGGCTGATATGTAAAACTAACCACTCCCATCCCAGAATAACTAAAATTACAAGCTGGTTACATTTAACGGCTTCCGTGGAAGAATCGATTTCGATCACGATTGCCAAAAAAACAAATTAAAATTATCTTGTCCGCTACTCCGCCTTCTTCGTACCATTCCACACAACGACCGTTCACCCAATTTCCAAGACTATTTGTACACTTCTCCACCATAGATTCGATAGAGGTGCAACGAAAGTGACCAAAAACAATACCACCGACGAAAAGTGTACCGAAAATACTTGGAGACCAAAGCTGAAAAAGTGCACCGACAACAGTTGTGCACTACCAAGTTCATCCAAAAGCGAACGACCAACTGCCTAGTCAATAAAAGATACAACTAGGCCATCGGAACCTTTATAATCGTCCGCTAGAGCTACCTTCTCCTTATTTGACACATTTTCCTTCAATTACTTGGAGTAAACTTATTCACCCAAGATTTTATTCGTTAATTTTAGTTCTGTACGAGGAATAGCAGAGCTTAACTCAGTCTTGATTTCATGTTATTTTAACGAATATTCCGCATTTATCCTAATGACTGCGCCAATTAAAACGACTTTTATCAAGAAAACACTTTTTTTCATGTTAGGCAAGTACTATAGCATAAATAGTGTCTTTGTTTAACACCCCTGCAACCTTTCTCTACTCTTCAAAGCTTCAATTTGACTCAATTTTCAAGACTACCTGGTATCCACAGAATACTTTTTTGTTTTCTAAGTTAATAACTAGTTCCAGAATTAAAATGCCTTGTTCATGTCACATAATAGTCGGTGAAAGATACAGCTGGACCACGGGAATCTTTATATAACTAAACTAAAGCTGTCCAGCCCTTACATTACGTACTTTCCTACAGGTGCTTTTTTTGGGGTCAAGATGGGAAACTCATGTTCGAATGGGTCCAGGACCCAAACAGTGTTGGACTCATCCTCAAGGGGATGCCTACCAACCAAACCCACCCCAAACTCGCCGTTACCACCGCCTCGGAATCACTACCCTAACATACTTCAAGACGGGCGGCGGTCCCTCGCACATTCTCCGCTCACACCGTCGTCTTCTCCCTTATATATATCTCTCCTACCTCTCATGCCATATCGAATCCTTCTCCCCACTACGTAACTTACCTCCAGCCATTCCTCCTCTCCACCATGTTCTCCCAATACACCGCCTCCCTAGTTTCCTCTCCAACTTTTTCAGCACTTCCTCATTCCTCCAGCATTAAAACACATGCCCTACATCATCCTCCTCTTCACACCTCTCGCACACTCCAGTCTCTCTTTTCCCAATCTTGTGGAGGTGGCCTACTCTCGACCTAAGTCCAGTGAACACCGTTGTCAAGAAGTAGTTCACCTCCCCGAGTTTCCGGTCCATCCAATCTCTCCTATTCCCAATCGCTCCTTTTAGCGCGCCCCCATACTCCTCCCACCTTCTCTCCATTTTCTCTTCCATCCATTCCTGTACTTCCTCTCTGGTCGCACCCCCCCAGCGTTTATTCTTTGCTCTAGCCATCACGTCCAATGGGTAGGACCTTGCCAGCACCTCTGCTGCCAGTCCATCCACCGCCCTCTCTGCACCCGCAGGAGTGGCCTAACCCTCGCATTCACCCCACACCTCCGCACCGTACAGCATACTATGTTCTACCATCCTACCAATTACCCTCCTCTTTCACTCTTCCGGCCATTTCAAATTACACATCAATCTCCCCAGCCATGCTGCTCTCACTTTCCTCTTCTCTGCCACCTTCAACATGTGTGTTACAGATGCTTGGAGTAAACTCTTTTACCCAAGAATTCCTTCGGTAATCTTAGTTCTGCAGCTCCCAGGAACCCTGCTGCTCAGCTCGGTCTTGATTTCAAGTTTTTTTTAAGTAAATACTGAGTTTATCCTACTGTCTGCGCCAATTAAAACGATTTTAATCCCGAGAATACTTTTTGAAAAGTAAGGTGATGGTGACGATTGGTCGAAAATAGTAGCAAGGTTAACAAAAGTGGGTAAACAGACAGGAGCACTAAATAAACTAAAGACTTCAAAGAAAGAATCTAGAAAGACCAAACTACATCTATACAAAAAAATTATTAGACCAACAGCACTATCGAAAGTGAAACATGGATATATTGAATAAAGAAGAGGAAAGTAATCATATGGGAAATGAACAAAAGGAGAAGTATGGCTAAAATGAGCACACCAAGAAATGATAGAAATTGTTGAAATGGACCGAGAATATCAATTGCAAGTGTTTCAAACGTCTCTGCGGAAAGATACTGTGCCATTTTTCCTCGGCTTCTTGTTTTAGGACCTTTTCTACTATTGCACAGATCACATTTCTTGCACCAATCTTCTACGTCCCTTCGACAGTTGACCCAATAATATCTTTCCCTAAGTCGTGCCAGTGTTCTTTTAGTACCAAAATGTCCTCCTCAAGTTCTTCTAGCACACTTCTGATGTGTGATCTTGGCAGTACCAGTTGGTGAACTATACGTACTCCATCGGAGCTTTCCCATCTTCGATGCAATAGGACATCATAAAGATACAGTGAATCCCACACCGCTGTCACTAATGTTACTCCTTTTACTTTCTACAACTTTAACTTTCACAATTCAATACGAATAACGTCTCACTATCAGAACACAGAACTCAACATTTCTAATACTTCAAAAACTAACTCACTAATGTCAATTGTCTCGCTTTTTATACTTTTCGCATGTCTTTTGAAAAGTCTCCCTCCAATTTGTTAAGAAACTATACATTTAAAAAAAACTGAATTAGCACAGCTAAGCTCCCTCATGGAATAAAAAACAGTTTGTGTAATTATTTCGATTGGTTCCCTAGATATATGTAGAAAAAAAATTCACAAATTTTATACATTTTTAAATTTAAATAAAATCAGTACCGTTAAAAATAGTCGTTAATAGCAAAGGATACATTCAACATTCTCATTCAGTACCGCGCAAACCGTCTTGTAGTACGGATCTGTCGGGAGTGTCGGTTTCGAAATTTTGTATAGTGAAGTGTAGGGAGTGGCGTTTTCGAAATTTTGCGAAGCATCGTGAGTGACCTTTTCGGTATTACGTGTGATGTAGTGTAGTGCCGTTTTCGAAATTTTGTGTAGTGTAGTGAAAGTGAGTGCCATGGATTGGAATCATATATTGAAATGGAATGAATATGGTAAGCTTTTCTTTTATTTAACGGTTTTTACTAGTAATTATAAAAGTTTCCATACTATTTTTTATCTCAAAAATATTTATTTTTTATAATTTTTGCAAAGAATAATGTTACTAATTGTTTGATCGATTTTGAAATCGCTTAGAACGTTATCGAATATATTTGATCTAAAAACAGAAATTTTCCGTCCTTTAAAAATCAAAATTTTCAATAATTATTTATTTCGAACTTCTTCCGAATATCCTGGTAATCAATAATGAAATTTTATTATTGTTTATAATCAACTTTTGAGTCTTTTTTAACTAAAAATTTCCATATTCTACCAAAAAAGACCGACCGGCATGACTAATTGGGATTATATAACGCATTGACTCATTACTTATGACTGAATTTTGTAGGAATTGGAACTCAAATTCACAAAATTGGAATGGATCTGGAGTTCTAGTTTATAATATTTGATTTAGGGTAAGTTTATGTTTTATTATAATATTTTTTAACGCGTACAAATAATTTTTTTTTACTTTTGATTGAATCTGGGACACATGAATTAAGAATATTTGAATTGAAAATCAGTTAATGTGAATTATTTTTTCGTTATATTTGGACTTTTATTGATTTTAATTAAAATGACAATAATTTTAACAAAGTTCCATTTCTTGTGATAAACCTAGAAATATTTCAATATATTTTTTAAAATTCTATTTACAGGGTGATTTCTAGAAAACTTTTGCTTATATATTTAACATAGAACAGCTTTTATATTATATTCTTTTTTATATACCTATACTATTTCCCATTAAATCTACTCAATATTTTCCCATGTCTATTTGTGTCAGTTTTTGACGTTAATTTATTTTTTTTCTGAAAATATTTCTACGTTTATTTACAATAGATATGGAGAAATAGTAGATAAAATACCGGGTGTCCCAGAAGTTTCCGACCAATTTTAACTGCAAATATCTCCAAACTCACAAGTAATAGAGAGAATGAATAGAAAATGGATCAGAAACTTTTGGGATATCTGAAATTGGTAAAGGTTAGATGATCAATGGATCGATATTTATTTAATTTTTTTGTTTAAGGTAACGGAGCGAGGAACTACCCTAAACGCGTATGTACCTATATTAATTATTCAATTCAACCAAATGTTATAAAAATGTAATTTCATATGTCTTCAAGGTGAATTATGTGAAAATGTATAACTTTTCAGGCTATATATAAAATTCCGCGCTTCCCGTGTAAGTCACAGAAAATCTTATAGAATTGTGAATATTTTCGATCGGGTTTTCGGTCTTACGGTTTGTTTTTGTGTTGTGTATTTATTGGTGAAGCTACATTCTTCGGTGAAAAAAAAATAAAAAATTGGTATTTCCAATGATAGAAGAGCGTGACAGGTAATATATGGTCCTATATCATAGGTACATGTGGTATCATAATACATATATATTATTTTAGAAAGAGTTTTAAGGAATGAGATGGATCCTTATGAAATACCGGATTTCCAGCTTGAGCAATTGTTCGGATTGGATAGACAAACAACAATGAATTTAATTACAAATTTTTCAACGCAGATTCGAAGAAAGAATAATAACTCGACCATAACTTTGACAAAAAAAGGTAGGATGACGCATAATTTATAATAATCTTGTATTTTCTGCTCTTTTTTTAAACAACTGTACACCTGTGAATTCCAGATTCAATTTTATTTGATTTTCTGTTCCAGGATTTTTTTTTATTCTTCCAACTGGGGGATGTATCATCCAACCTAGAGGTACATCTTCTAACCGAGAGGGATTTCATCCAGCCGAAGAAGACGTCTTCCAACCAAGATTAGTTTCCCCCACCTAAAGGTTTATCATCAGAGGATCATCTTCCAGCCAGGAGTATCGTCGACTGACACCTGTAAATTCCAGGTGTCACTCCTGTTTTCGCCATTTGGTTTGTAATTTGCATATATTTTTTTACAGGGTTCATAGGTTCCAACGATGTTTTTGTTGAATTTTTTCAATTTTATTTGATTTTCTGTTCCAGGTTTTTTTTAAGATTCTTCCAACTGGGGGATGTACCATCCAACCTTGAGGGACATTTTCTAGCTGAGAGGGATTTCATCCAGCCGAAGGAGACGTCTTCCAACCTAAAGGGTTATCATCCAACCGAGAGGATCATCTTCCAGCCAGGAGGATCGTCAACTGTACACCTGTTCTTTTCGATGACAGTTCTAGATGTTTTCAGATGTATGTCTTCTTCTTTATGGACCTCTACATATCCTCAGTACAGGTCCGACGTAACAATGTTATAGATATAGCAGGAACGCAAAAACGAGAAAGAACAAATAAAGGAAGTTTAATAATGAAGCAGCTAAAGACCTAAGAGGAAGGAGTACTGGAATGGAAGGCTAAAGCTAGAAAGAATGGAAGAATATTATCAAAAAGCTATGGGTCTAGAAGACCTGTGTGTAGCATTAAATATAATTTGACTCAATTCCACCTTTTGTTATTTCGTATTGTCCTGGAGTTTCCATTTCGGTCAGAACCAATCCGATTTCATCGTTTAAAACCCCCTGTCAGTCAGGATTTATAATAAATAAACAAATAAAAGACAATTTTAAATAAATATGACTTTATTTTTAGACATTAACACAGCAATACTTTAACTACTCTTGGGATACAATTTGCTAACCGAAGATGGTATTGATGGATCGATACTACTGGATGGTCGGCTGCTGTTCCCTTGAGTTTTGTGGTACTCTTGAAAACAAGGTACTATACAGAGATTCGTTTGGCATTCGGGGCAATGATATTTCGTTTTTCTTCTTAGAATCCTTCCGTGTGTATCGACAGTGTTCCAACAAAAATTACAACCTAAAGCGGGACCTAATCGTACTACGGGACAGTGACTGGATCTGGTACTGCTCTAAAAAATAATTATTTCTTATAAGTATTTCATTTTGAAAGATTATTATATAACAAAATATATTCAATTACACTTTTTTCTTATCTTTATCTATACAGGGTGTTTCTCTAAGAATAATTGTCCATATAATAACTGGAGAAGAAAAACCTTAGCACAACATATGAAGAGAAATATTTCTCCTTACGGAGATACAGGATATTTTATTAAAAATTTTGTAAAGTGATTGTAGCCCATTGTTTTGACACCTACAAATGTTTTTTGTTCATACTTGGTTTTGCTAGTTCCTCCCTTCCCTTCTATACCTTTGATCAATATTGAACTGAGCACACTTTTCTATGGCGTGAATTCGTGCTTGAAAGATACTTTCAGATTGTTTGGTTCCTTGCCCCCTATCTCAGTGTTTTAGGTTAAATATTCATATTATGTGCCAAGGTTTCTCCAATTACTATAGGGACAATTTTTACCGGAACTCCCTACATTCGACTTACCTCTGTAGATTTGCTTGGCAAAATGGGATGTGAATGTTGCTTAACTAGGATGTGTTCGGGAACAATAAGTAGATTATCAGGCGAAGGTGAAATACAAGGTATAGGTTCTGAGCATTGACGTTCTATTCTAATAGGCGGAGGGATGCTCAGGTAATGGGATAAGCCTACTGGCTCTAGATCCGTTTCCGGATACAGGTCAGGTTCGCGCTTTATTCGGGATTGTCTCATCAAGAAACGTCCTCGTTTTGGACCCATGTGTTGGATTTCTTGGAGAGGAGGCGACTGCGACGATCGGGGAGAAAAAGTTACTAAAAAATTTGTAATGTTTAAGCAATTAAATTAGGAATAAGTTTATTGAAAGTATAGTATGTCTGTCTGTCAAGAATGACATTTTTCGGTTAAGCTAAAAATAAAAATGGTTATCCTCTTGGGCACACTGAAAGTGTACCAAAAAAACTGCATTCCTAGATCCTTAAAACCACAGTTTGAAAGGATTAAGGAAAACAAATCTATTTTTTCCCTTTGAGTGGATGGCTTTTATATGAAAATGTGTCATTTTTCAAAAAATATTGAGAAACTACTGTTTTATGAGTTCCCGGGAAAGATCCTGTTTTTTGGTACACTCTATATTTTTAAATAGGGAAAGGTATACAGATATATCTATTTAAAATAATCAGTTAAATTTATTTAAAAAGTAGTAGAATAATTATAATACAAAATGCAATTTAATTTCATTCAAAACCTCCAAACAATGATCTTAATAGAAAAGTTAACAAACAAGTTACATGAAGCCTACATTAATATCAGTCACTCTGAAGACTTCGGTATTTTTCAGTAATTGTGCCAACGCTGCCTATGCTTTTGTCAACAGTCAACCGGCTGACAGCTTCGTGTCATTTGATATATGAACGTGATCTATTCAATCTATAGAGCGTTTCCAAGTGACGTCTTCCCGCGCCATGTTGACAGCTGATCACGAACAACCTTCAGAAAGATGGATGGAAATAGCATTTTTTACTGATTTAAATATAAATCGAGAACAAAAGTCAATTGGTTTGGTAAATTTGTGTACTAATGTGTATTAGTTGGATACTATAATGATTTTAAAGTATAAAAAGGCAATTGTTATGAGTTTTATCGTCTTGCATTATTCGGTTTGAGGTTATATTAGAATTTAGTGTGAAGGTTGTCCGCTGACAGAAATTCGTCATGATGACGTACTTGGAAAAGGTCAATTATGGAGGTCAAAATGAATATTCAAATCAAATAAGTTCTGAATGACATTGTTAAATAAATAATTTATAATTTCCATATGTGAAATAGCAAAAAAACCACTCAGGTAATTAATTGATGAACAAAATTAAAAACAGCACGGCACTGTACTGGAGGCATCAGCTGTTGAGATGTATGCTTCAAAGTGTGAGTGTGTTAGTTTTGTAGCTTGTTTGATGATCGAAGGTCAAAACTTAGTAATTTCCGTCATATTAGTTCGTTTGGTATCGAAAAGATCGAAATACTAAGTCAAATGGTAAAATTGTAACTTTTTCGGTCAAAAAATTCTATTGTTGACAATGTCTCACATTTTGAGGTGAAACTTCTTAGCCGACGATTCGATAATGATCAATGGACGAGAATTGAGAGTGAAATTTTAAGCAAGCGTGACTTTTAGGCGTATTTCTTTATCTAAGTGAGAAGAAAAATATGACGTAGAAATAAAGCTATAAATTCTGCTTGACTTTTTTGCTAAAGCATCACAGAAAATTTACATAGCAGCTGTAGGTGATTTGGTTCAAATCTCACCAAAGTTCGTTATTTTTTATCTATGAAAATGATTTTTTACACACTCAATGTTTATTTATTGTGTAAGTGTTTTATCCACGCAAAAAGCTCAATTTTCCTAAGTGGATAAAACGCAACCAAAACACGAATGCAGAACAACGTTTTATCCATAATCGCAGTCATTTAGAATCAGATTTCATCAAAAAATGATTTGCTACAACGTAAAAAATTACTGAAATTAATTTAAAAAATTTTGGGAGGTGTTGAATGGTTGCTATTTATGATAAAACAAAAAAGAAAATGCTTATAATATAAATGTTAATATTAATAATAAATAACTAAAATGTAATTGATTTAAGATTGTATTTTTCATTGTGGATAAAATGGTACTTTATATGCTTCATAAGTGTGAAGAAAAAATCCAATTATAATGTGATTGTGGATAAAAATTATTATTATTACTCACGCACAAGACAAACATTAGAACGGTTGATTTTTCACAAATACGACGGATTTTATTTAGAATATCAACCTCAGTTGTATTTTACCAAAAATAATTTACAGAAATATACTATTTTATTTAAAGCATGTATTAAAAGTATATCAATCAACAAGCAATCAAACCAAACGAACAACAAACCCACTAGAAGAATAACTGCACAAATTAAAATCATTTCCACCATAGATATTGTCACATCGTATTATTGAAAAGGCATAATACTTCAATTACTTCACTGTTTATATCAATTTGAAAACGTTCAAATAAGGTGAGCAGCGAAAGTTGTAAAAATCAGGAGATTTCAGTATTTTTCGGTAAAAACGACAACACTGCTTATATCGTGCGTTATTCATATAGTCTGTTTAGCCCCGAAACACACACGCCGAATTTTTCGTTACTGCGCCGCCGCGGGATCGGACCCAGGTACTATAATTTCGATCAGCGACTGAGGAGCCGCCGCGATGTCAGCCACTTCCGGCGAGGCAACACCGTCCTCGCACTACGGTTGATTTAATGGAATTCACATTCAAATGGCAGCATTGAACCGGCCAAATTGTTTGCACATGTGCAAAAATTCAAAATTTACCCCAATATAACCCACCAAAATCTATGCTTTCAATTAAAAGTTACAGGGGTGGCCCATAATTAATTTACACTGAATTTCCGCGGCTTCGCTGCGATCCAGCGGGAAAATCCCGCATTTGTACACCGGGGGTTAACGAACGGAAAAACGAATTCAGCCGCCGCGATCTCGCGCGTCCTGTCAGCGAAGTACGACACTTCCGGAGAGACAGCAGCGCCCTTGCACTGCAAGTATGCTTGCTATATTGGAATTCGGAAGTCGGCCATATTGTTTGCACATGTGCAAAAATTGAAAATTTACCCCAATATAACCCTGTATGTGCACTGAATATCTGCGGCTTCGCTACGTTCTCGCAGTAGTGCCACAGTGTATACTGGGGGTTGACGATCGAAAAAACGAATAGATATTTATCGCTGTACTATAGTTCTTATAAAATATACACATCACATAACAGACACATTACAAATCTCTATATTTGTTCAAGATTGATACTTTGAAAATTAATAGTATCTGTAGGATTTTCGCTACCATCGTAATATTTCGGTCGATGCTGAACCTGTTTAAAGTCCACGTGTTTCCCGTCAAAAACATCACTACTAATAATCGCTATAGGATGATTAACCGTACACGCGTCTCTAGCACCACCAACTATAGATTGCTCTTTAGGTTTGTCCGATTGTTGATTTCGATTCTTAATACTAAGCCTAAAATTCGGGTATCCCCGTTTTTTATATTCTAACCACAAAGTTCGATTATTCACTCCGTACATCCTAGCGGCCTTGCAAAATCCTATCCCGCCAAATCTGACGGCTTCTAATGCTCTGAGGAAGTTCTCATCTCCTTGTGGATTGAAACTTCTTTTTCTTTTATGATTTTGATATTGATCAGTCACAGCGGTATTGGGATGGTGTAAGATATTGTTATTTGGATGGGAGGTGGGATGCGATTCGCTATTGTGGGTGAATTGTGTACCAACGTTATTTGATAATACTGCGGAGGTTGATGAAAAATGCGTGAAGCCAGTTTGATCCAAAACATTCCACTGAATGCCTGCAAGGATAAGGATATGTTAGCATCATACTAGATTGGGTAAAAGAGAGTTGTTTTGAACTGTGTAAAGCAAATAAGCGACAAGGCGGTGTTCTTTGTTAATGAGAAAGACTACTAATTTTCAAAAACAATATAATCGTAATCTCCATGTCTAAAAACTACTATATGAAGTAATTATATATTTTTATTTGTTTTATAATATGAATAATGCAATAAATTACATAATTTTCATTTCAAACATACAATTTTACTCGCCATTTGTAAAGGCTGCTCTCATTGGTGTAATGCAGTGTGACGTACTATCCCCTACATGCCTATCGACCCTAAGACGACCAATCATATAAGTTATATCATAGTAAATCCAAATACCTGTGGTTCCATGTACGACAAAACAAAATTCAATCAAATTTGAGGTTATGCTTCATGATATTTGTATGCTGTTTTCATGTTTTTAAAAGATACTGAAAATACAACACAAAAACGGCAACAATAACCTTACAAACAGACGATAAAAGGACAAAACAAACAAGAAGCTCAGCCAAAGACGACTAAGGACACAGATCACAGAACTAAAAGTCAATCACGCTGAGAGTGCTTCTGTCATATTCCATCACCAACAGTGTTGTCGCACTAAGATGATCAAACTTGTTATCGAGATAAAGAAGAATACAAATAAAATACATATAATCATCCCAACAAGTTACTTTGTTGTGAAATGACATTTTCATCATTAGTTGATATGTTGTAGGGAAAAAACGGCTCAGATATACAAAAGCCCATGATGAGTAACTTTGACAACACTGCACTAATAGGTCTAGAGGATATAATAATAGAAGCAGACAGAAACAGATAATGTTAGGGGTTAGTACGTCATAGCACCGCCCACTTGCTTCGGACATTTTTCAGTTTTGAATTAATGTGTTGATTTCAAAACGCCAGGAAATCTATTGAAATCACATGATATTGTCTGCACACTGAACCAACATAATTATTCATTGATTGAACTATATTTGAAAGGATTTCATCTCTTAGTGGTCTTCCCCATTAGCTAGACAATTATTCTACAACTAGTTCTATGGTTAAACTTAATTTTATAAAATGTCCCAAAACAATTGGAGATTCATTTAATCCTACTTAGCGGCAGAAAACCGAACTACAGTCTATTCAAATTTTATTTACTCCTCATCAAAACAATACCCCCTCCTGGCAACAGTTCTATCGGTAGACGTTTTGCGATCCTATTGGTGGATAGACCATCAATCGTTAAACACGATACTTAACTATTTTTATCAGGTTGGTTTTCGCTGTGATTGCATCGTTTGCAACAAATTACAATTGTTGTACATTGTTTATTAACTTCACTTTCTTTGTCATAGTTTGTTTGATTTCAGTTTAGAGAGAATTTTTATCGTTGCTCCATAGTAGTGACACTTGCGTCTAGCGCCTTACCTACAACTATAACTTTCCCACACGACCGCTTTTCCGGTCTCTAACCTAGTCTAGAGACAGCTTCCACTCTAGAATCGGCGATTCTGGGCATGCATTAATCGTAAGAATCATAGTATCTTTCCTCCCTTTTCTCAAAAATATTCGATACTTTTTATTCCACATAAACTATTCCCTTTCCTTTATTGAAATAGAATGTTGAATGAAATTAAATGCTGTAATGATTTAGTCTATGGAACAAGAGAACGACGGTTCGATTCCCAGCCTGGGTAACTTTTTTAACCTTGTATTTACTTGTTAGTTTTTACCCACCATCTGTGCGCATGCAGGAAGTTTCAAGGCCATAGTTGTAGAGTAGTAGGCGCTAAACTCAAGCACAAAATAGGTTATTCTGTAACTGAAGTAGAACTGACAGGACAGGTGTGACGTGTGACGTTTTAATCTTGTCATTTGTCTTGTCAAATTGCCAGGATGTCTAAACTAACAGAACCAACATTGTTTTATTTGGAACTAATTTGACATCTAATGGAATCATCAAACAAAACGTTCCCTCTGAGATAAAGATCAGTACAGATCTGTATAGAAACTGTAGGAAATTGTATGTAGGTTTCCTCATTATTCATTACTCATACAGGGTGTTTCTAAATTCATGCGTCAAAATTCAGGAGGTGATTGCTCGTATGAAATTAAGATGGGTCTTTCCTATAACAAAATTTCCTCAGCTCACCTCTTTCCGAGATATCACCCTTAAAAGGTGGTGACTAAAATTGATTTTTTTTTCTCTAAAATTTCAGTAAAGCTAGAAACTTGAAATTCTGTCATTTCCAGCATTTATTATGAATCGTGAAGTGGTTAGTCCTTTGCAAGTGCACGAAAATAACAGAATTTCAAGTTTCTAGCTTCACTGAAATTTTAGAAAAAAAATAAAAACTCAATTTTAGTCACCTCCTTTTAAGGGTGATATCTCGGCTGAGGAAATTTTGTTATAGGAAAGACCCATCTTAATTTCGTACGAGCAATCACCTCCTGAATTTTGTCGCATGAATTTAGAAACACCCTGTATATGTCAAACACCTACTTTGAAATAGATAAGTAACAAAATGCATAACTCACTTTACCCTGACTCAAAACTTTACTTTTCTATGAGTGGCAGATTAAAAAGATATTTTCTGCGAAGAACAATGTTAATCACAATTAGTTTCTCAATATCTTTGGTTTGAATCGAACTGCACTGGCTGGAGAATATTATTTTGATTTATGTTGACTATTAAAAATTTTGTAGATAGTAGAATGTTTTGGAACTGTTAATAGCTGATGAACAAAAAAATAATAAGGATGAGAAAAAATAAACAAAATGTTTAAGACGACTTAATGAGCTTAATTGGGTTACACAGGATGTATCACAAAATTATACAGGCATATTTATCATATTTTCACCTATCAAATGCTTTATGATTGGTTAAATTTCACTTACGTTTGGTTTTCGCTTGATAAAAATGAATATTAATATAAAATTTAAAATATACTACCCAATCAATTAATTCTAATACAGTAAGAAAATTTATGGCCAACCATAAAGTGTTTAAAAATTTTTGGATATATATTTGACTCAAGGAAATGAGAACCATCCAAATTAGGCCAAGTTAATGATAGAAAAATTCCTAACAGGTTGGGAAAGGAGCAATTACCAAGTGAAATGAGAAAAAACTGACAACAATGACATATATGCTGTCAATTGTCATTTAAGTTACTAAGTGATGTCACTATTTTTGGTAACAGCATTAATATTGTTTCTAAGCGATGGAAATCGACATTTTAATTCATACCAAAAGACTAACAATCAGAAATTGATGATGAATCAGTGGAAATTCACCACTCTCCAACTTTGTTTACCCCATTAGGAATTTTTCAGTCATTTGACTGATTCGTAGTTAATTTGCCTGGCCTAACTATATCTCGAAATATATGTAATCTTATTAAACTGAATAACCATATTTAAAAATACTTTTTACTCACCAGTTGTCGGTTGACTACTCGTACAAGTTCGAGATATTTCTACTGGGGAACAATCTACTTGTGAAGTATTTACATTTATTTCTTGGGGAGGAGTTATCTGCTAAAAATTATATTGTCATAACTTACTCTGTCCAATTGAAAATACTCCAGAGTTAAGGCAATGAAAAAATACTTACTGTAATTATTTGATGGGAAGGTTGTTCCGTCTCTCTTTGATGAGACGTTGACGGTTGTATACTTGGAATAGGAATACCGTTGTATTTTTGTGAATTGTCTTCAAAATTTCTAGATTCTTCTGTTTTTAAAACTGTTTCAAAAACGTTGTCGACTGTACTTAATAAAATTTCGTTCGATGTGCCTTCTGCAGGTTCCCCTGTTATCGTTGGACTACATATTACATTCTTTTTTAATCTTCTCCTAAAAAAAATATTACATAAACTTTCAGCAACTTTCTAAAATCTAAGGAATTTTTATGGGTGAGTTGTAATAGTGTCAAAAATGTCTTTAGTTACCGTTTACTTGAAGGTGAAGAAGGACTCATGGGTCTATTTTCTTCTAAACTCCAATTATCTGTACTTTGTGCACTTATTTCTGCTTTTTCTGGCTGACTTTGACACTTGACAGCTGGATTTTCCATGGGTATTTCTGTCAACCCTACAGAAGATTGAAATTTTAGTGCAAAAATTGTTAAACACTATAAATAGTGAATTGTTTTTGTTCATTATTAAATGGCAAACACTTTTCTGAACTAACTATACCTTTAATTTTCAACATTTCTGCTGTCTTCAATATATAAGGTAGTTGCTCCTGAGATACACTAACTTCACCATGGTACATAAAATCCACCATTACTTTTAAATCAATAAATTTGACATCTTTGAGAATTACAATTGGATGTTTACATGGATTGGTCGCAAACAATGACTACAAAATTTGAAATTATAGCAAACTGCATTGAAGATTCAACCAAAAAAGGTAATTTGGTTTTGTACTTACTTGGAAGTAAGAGCTACATGCAGATAAAACAACTTTATGTGCTTGTAGTTGTTTGCCTTCAGCTGCCAAAGTGACATCTACAAGGGATTGACTATTTAGAAGACTAGAAAATACAGATATGAAGTTCGGTTGATGATTATTCCATCTTAAGCAATACTGTTGGACTGTCATCTTTATTTATTTCAAATACCTAGAACATTAAATGTAAAACAATAAAAATGTATATTAGTTTAATCATAATTTTCTGTTTTTATTACCCAAGATTTATTAAAATATTCATTTAAATTTATTTTATCTGCAATAAAAGTGATTAAGTATCATGAAAAAAGTATACTTTTTATGATTTTTATTATTAATCCAAAGATAGAGAAAGTAATTAGATTTAAATATAATATCAGAAATTATTCATTTTAAAGATAATTCACTAGATAAAATGGTTGTGGTATTTCTAGTGTTAAAAAAATGATTCATCAGGGTAACATGTTACTGATAAATTATTACTTAACACACCTTACCTTTCCTGAGAAGTAAGCATGTAATCTTTTTTAATAACATCTAAATTTTTATTGATGTAATATTTTTTTATATTCAAAATATTGATACGCCTTTGATTGATTTAATAATTTACATTAACTGAAAGCAAAATCTGTGATGTAAACTATTTGTCGTTATAGGTAGACGACCAAAATCAATAACGAGTCCTTGAAAAAATAAAAGTACGCAGTATTAGATTGGTAGTGCATTATAATAAACATAATTTATAACCGTGACAATGAATATATAATCTAACAAATTGAAAAATACCTTATTTATTATTCACTTATTATTTACAGACACAAATAGTTTTAACCTCAAAAATTTTGACACTGACATCTGCACGACATAAGACAAGTGACGTAAATCATGGAATTTTGAAAACCGACGATGAGTGCGTTCCGAATTACGCATGTAACGCATAGGCTGCATTACTGCTGCACGGCGCTTCGAAATCGTTCCGTTTTATTAATGTGCATGAAGCGCTATAGTTATTCGGAACGGTTATATGCGCATTCTGTCATAGGGTTCATAGATAACGTAAGGGTTGTCAGCTACTGATTCTCGACTATTACCATGTGCAGGAGCAGCTTGTTCTCTTGCAACAAGGTTTTGAAAAAATACTGCGTCTGTGGAAAATATCACGAATTACGCATAAGACGCAGAGATTGCATAAACGCATCAACTGCCTCATGTCGATAGTAGAAGCAGTCAATGCGCTGGAAGGAGCGTAAAAATTCAGTACGGTTAGTACAACATTGCAGAAGTCTCAGCGCTATCAATGCGCGCATTGATTAAATTGGAATAATTTTCTATGCAGACAACGCGCTTTATGCGTAAATCGGAACGCACTCATGGAAAGTCGTAAGCGTGCGTAAGCGCTGTGTCACCACTGAACTCTATGTGTGTCACACGAAGAGTGCATTCCGATTTAATCAATGCGCGCATTGATAGCGCTGAGACTTCTGCAATGTTGTACTAACCGTACTGAATTTTTACTCCCCTTCCTGCGCATTGACTGCTTCTACTCACGACATCAGGCAGTTGATACGTTTATGCAATCTATGCGTCTCATGCGTAATTAGGAATCACACGATCGACATAATCTGTAATTTTTTCAACTACCATTTGTTCTCCACGTACTTTATCTAATATTAATAATGCGAACAACGTCTGCATATAATTTAAAGATATATTTTCATTTTCGCTGTCATCTTCGTCTTCACTAGATTCAGAACTATTGCCACTTTCATCATTTTTTATCAAAAACTTTAACAAAAACATTGCATTTGCTGAAATTCGCTTTTTCGATATTTTGCATGGCGTCCATTTTTAAATTATATCGCACAGAATCAGAGATAAGCCTTAGGTTATCTATGAACCCTAAGACAGAATGCGCTTACAACCGTTCCGGATAACTATAGCGCTTCAAGCACATTAATAAAACGGAACGATTTCGAAGCGCCGTGCAACAGCAATGCAGCCTATGCGTTACATGCGTAATGCGGAACGCACTCCAAATTAGCTTCAGTTTCGCTGTCAGCAAGTTTGATTAAACTGTAAGATGACGTCATCAATTGGATGGTGAAAATGTAGACTGTCCCACGGCCAAATTAGCTTCAGTTTGGCAGTAAGTTGGTTTCTTCTCTTGATCCATCCCCTAGACCATATTCTTTTCTGCTTTTTTTAGTCTCTTGTTTAGCTGCTATTGATAATGAAAACACAACTTTCTCTCTACCTTCGAGTTTCATTGCATTAAAAAATCATACAAACTCGAAAATTAATAAGTTTTTAACCTCAAAATTGACAATGACCGTCAAACGCTGGTCAAACCGATGAAGATAGAGTCGGGCATCAAATTCGCAATGACGTCATCAGTTTGATGATTCGATCAAACTCATTTTGCTGCTAATTTGACGGTGTGACACAGCGCTAACTATGGGAAGTAAAATATTTATAAATGAAGATACATTTTTAACATAAAAAACCAGAACTCGTCGTAAAAGACGACGGTACAGGCGAAAAAAAGCCAGCCTTTAGTTGTTATGGATTGAGGTTTGAGGTACGATAGTAGTTTGTACAAGTGCGCAAAGTTATACTTTTCCCACGAGCACAGAAACAGATCAAGCGAATGGGAAAGAGTATATCAAGCAATAAGCATTTAATGGTGGCTATTAAGACACGAGTGGCGAGTGTGGTATACTCCGTTTCGCATAAGAAGAAGCCACGTGAAGTTTGCCAACTATCTTGCGCAGAAACCAAAATTGGTCTTGGTTATCTATGTCGCCTTCTAAAGACCGTTTCATGCCATTGGCGTTACAAACGATTTTCATGCCGACGCTATTTTATTATTGACATTTGAGGTTGTGTTTGGAGCGATCATTTAATGTCGAATATTTGTGATTTTTGAATATTTTAAGACGTTTAGCTAGTTTATCTGTGAGTGTTGTGTGTTTCATTTGATCTAAAACCATGCCTCCTAAAAAACTGGTTGGTGTTAAAGGAAAAATTATCCACATTACTCTAATTTTGTGTTGACCTACAAAATATGAAAACGTTAAGCTTAATACTCACTTAGGCGAAATTCGCGTTTTTTTGACCTAGAGTGCCAAATCCATATTTAAAAATATTCGCAGCGTGAAATTATAACTTTTTTGCGATTTTTACAAGTATCGTTTGTCATAAATGAAGGGAAATAACATAACCTAGAATTTTTATTATTATTTGTTGGTGTTTGTGCAATTTTTATAAAAAGAAAATAGTCATGGATGCTCGTCATTACAACAATTATTTACGAAGATATTATTATTTAATGCTTTGTTGTTGGATTTATACAGTAAAAAAATTAAAATAAAAGAGCATCAAATAAAATAGAAAGGAATTAGGAAATTTTGTTCGGTTTATACAGACAAATAAAATAAGTCACTCGTAGTGTATTATGTACATAAAACAAAATATCTCTCAAGAGCCGATTTATGACATCCACAAACCATCAGAAAATGACAGTAATGACAAAAATTCGCAAAATAGTTAAAATCATTTCAACTTTTTTGCGATTTATCCGCACTTTCGCGTAGGCAAATTTCGCATTTGTGAGTATGGATGAAATACGCGAATGTGCGACAACAATCTGGATTTGACACATTATGTCAAAAAAACGCGAATTTCGCCTAAGTGAGTATTAAGCTTTACGCTACTGATTGGAAGTGGAATGCCAATTTTACAATATGGCGCTGGTTTTGACAACAAGTTCGCGCATACGACTGCAACTTCAAGTGGGTTCTTCTTACGTGAAACATAGTCTAATGAATGCGAGCTGCATACATTATTATTTCTACTCCCATACTTTAATTTTTTCATTAGATATGCAATAACTACAATAACTTTACGAGTAAACTGCAGAGAACTGTCAAAAATTGATTTAAGAACTGTAATATCCCAATGGATACCTATCAGTACAGTTCCTGCATATCTAATGTTAAAATTGAAACGTGGAAGTCGAAAACGTTTTTTTGGGCACATGTTGTACACAATACTTTTTCTACAGCTGGTCCCAAAGGTGCTTAATAAGGTTCAAATCAGGGCTGCAAGCTGGTCAAACCATTCGTTGTGAATTTTTGCATGAGTTTGAAAGATTTCGTTTATACGCGTATAGCATCTTTAATAACATAGTTAATAACGTGAATAAAAAACCAAATTGTTCATAAAGCGCGGTGCTTCATTTTCTTCAAACGTAAACTCTTTTCTAATTGCAGAGCCACATATACTTACAAGTATAGGTGGCTCTGCTAATTGCCATTAAAATTAATTATGAATTTAAACGACTTGGCTCATACAACTAATTACAGGCAATTACTCACAATTCCTAAATTCTACCTTTTTTAAGTTTGCCAATTTTTTCCCTGATTTATATGCCATAGAAATTGATTTGGATACAATCCAAGAAGTAAATCACCCTTGAAAATTAAGCAACTAAAGCTTAGCTGACACTAAGATCTTCTTGTTCAGCTAATAGTTGGCCGCTAAATTAAAGAAGTTGGTTATAAATTTAAAAGTGAGTAATTTATATACAAATAGTGATAAATAGCGTATATGTGCGACACCAATAATAGAACAGTTTTCAACTGTTTTGTTTTTTTAAATATATAGGTAGTGTGTGCATCAAGCACTTCATAAAAACAAATCACAACAAGTCCTGCTTGAAGCGATCCTTTGTTAATTGCTATTTGGTAGTGTTAGTTAAGTAGGTAGTATCTATGGTGTTAGTTGAATTATTTTTGGGCGCATGCGTCAATATCCGCCATTTTCCCTAATGTTTTTTGTAAAGAGTCATGTTAAAATATCAGTGTACTATTAATTAATAACGACAAATATTAAATAAAGTAAATTTATTAAGAAAAAACGTAGAGTCCAGTCATGGGACTGCCGACAGAAGTGAAAACACCAATAAATGAATCCCTTTAAAAATTTTTATCGTAAGCCCATCGTAAATGGAATTTTTTACTTAAAAAAGTACACATATATACACAGTATACATTTAGCTCATGGAAAGCGTGACGATTATTTATGCAACACTATACACGCTTCATTGTTAATTATGTTGCATAACCAAAAGTATTGTGTGTTGCATAAAAACGTGACGATGACGAAAAATCCATGTTTTTTCTCCACCCAAAAAGTGCTCAACGCGTCTAAAGAAGTTTTCACTTAAAAAATAAGAACAAAAGATAAAATAATGAGTGCCCCAATCAAAACAGTAAGAAAATTATGTATAGACGCTAATTCGACATGGTGGCAGCGCTTGCGCTCCTCATATGATGAAAACTTTGACACATACTAGGTTCGTTCCAACAATCATTTCGAGGACATTTCTTGAACTAGTTACGAATTAATTTGTGCGCATGTTTCAGTAAAGCGCGTTATAGGAACGGTTCCTAATTTCAGGTTGGAACACTGAACTGAGCGACCCTGTGATTACATCAACCTACCCTAACGCATCCTTTATCTATGGTCATTACTAATTTAGCTTCAAATTAAAATTAACAAAAATGAATGTATTGCAAGGTGAGTATCTGATGAAAATATATATCTACTACATTCGTATAATAAATAAAGGAAATGCTGTGTGAACCCAAATAATCACTGTCATCCGAATCACTCATTGTATTTTCTAAACTGTAAGGAATACAAAAATATTAATAGAAAATTTTTGAAAAACCAAATCTACATCAAATTAAACATCACTGCGCATGCCTCTAGCAAATCGATTCAACAATTCTTGCTTCGGACCGCGAACCGTTTTCACTATCCTTGAACTAATTCCAGAACAGTTCACGTTACGTTGGAACAATGAACCAATTTAGTTCCGAACCGATTCCGTTATGTTGGAACGAACATATTCATTTGCGCGTGCTCCGCCAAGTTCTGAACTGATTCTAGACCTTGTTGGAACGAACCTACTGTAATTGAAAACTTTTACACTTAAAATTCTTATCTAAGCTCGCAATTTTGATCATTTTTGGTTTCGTGCTATGACATTTTAAATTATAGTAATTAAAATATTACACTGTATATTATAAACGTATATTTTGTTTCACTCTGTACATTTGCGGACATCTATAGAAAACAATCCTTGAAATACTTTGACCAAACCTCAATTCCAACGAAAATGTCAATGAAGCAAGGCTATTAGGAGACTTGGATCTGTCATTAAAGCATTTCATTTGTCCTTTTTATAAATAAACTGCTACGGAAGCGTGTGCGAGATATTTAACTTTCCTATGTCACGAATAATAAATAATAAAAACGGAGTTTATCTTTTGCCTGCCTCAATGATTATTAGATTATTAAACTGATAATGATTAATTACCTATACAGGATGTTTAATTGGAAAAGGGAAATTCTTAAACAACGAATAGAGGTTCTAAAAATACTCCACCTATTGGGTTTGACAATCTTTGCGCTTTTTTTCAAATATAAAAACAAATTTTTAAAATTTCAATATACAGGATGTTGTTTTTTAAACACAATGCTTTCAAATTTTTTCTCAATTCCGTCCTGGATTTTTATTGTAACTAATAAATGGTTCAAATTGGACTGTGATTGAGAAACATGTGTACCAAATATTGAAAACATAAACGGGGTGAATCGTTAGTTATTATTCCCAATAAAACATCCTGTATACAGGGTGCGACAACATTAAAAAACAAAACTATTTTTAATTCTAAAAATATTTTATTCATCATATTTCGGTGTTCTTCTTTTACAAAAATAGCAAAACTTACAAAGGCAGTAGGCTGATAATAGTGTACTGCCGTCTGAATGTGAATTCCACTATAAAACCTAAAAAATATGTGAATCTTATGTCGTTTTGTAAAATTCATTACATTTTGTAATTCCATGTACTCCATAGTTTATGTTATTTCTCTAGACTAAATCACAATGAATATATTTAAAAAATATATAGCCTTTCACAGCAAAGCGTCGTAGGTGTTATAAACACCCTGTTTATATTTAGAAACTCAATTTAAAAAATTGTAGCTAGTCTTATATAATAACATTTTTTGTAGATTCATTGGCGTAGAGGTGATAAAAATTAATTTAGGATGTAAAATCTCTAGTGATATTAAAAAAAAGGAATAGATAAATCATGAAATATATAGCTAATAGATGTCCTCAAGGTTTTATGGAACCTAATTGTAGATGACTTGATCTGCAGGGATTTGCGGACAAATTCCCAGAGGTAGTTATGAATGTCCTACAAGAAGGAATTGTGGAGGAATAGTGCCTTAAAGAGGACCTTACAGTTAATCCAAAAAAACTATAAACTAGTTACTTTTACGAATAGAAGAGTTCTCCCGATGGGTAGAGTACTGATGTTCGGAGAATAACTAGAAATATCCAAAGAAGTTAAATATCTGGGAGTGACCCTTGATTACAAACTGAATTGGAAGGCACCTTTTGAAAAAAAAAATTACTACCAGGGCGACTAGGCGACTATGCAGAAGACTTATGGGCAAAACCTGGGGAATACGAGCTGAGGTGGTTCACTGGCTTTACACAACTGTGATAAGGCCAACGATCACCTATGGAGGAGGACAGAAATGTCCTCTGCAGTTAATACATTAACTGAAATCCAAAGACAAACCCTGCTTCTTGGTATTACCGGGGCAATGAACAGCACGGCATCAATGGAAGCCCTTATTGGACTTCCTCCTTTGGAACTTTTTGTAAGGACACACTAATAAAACTGGGACAATACTAGATAAACCCATCGACTGAACATCATCATCCCATCTAGGGATGTACCCAGGTGATTCTGGAGAAATGGTCTTGTTCACCGATGGATCCATAACAAACCGTGACACTGGGGCTGGTATAAAAGGACCTAGAAAGGGAATGTTCTTTAGCCTTGGTCGGTATACGACTGTGTTTCAAGCAGAGACGATTGCCGTTGTAGCCTGTATGGATGAAAACATCAGAAGAGGATATACCGGACAAAAAATTAAAATATTCACTGACAGCCAGGCTCTGCTTAAAGCTATCAGTAATCCAACAACTAGGTCTAGACTGGTAAAAATCTGCAAAGAATTCCTTAGACTTTGTTGTCTCTTGTCTCTAATATGGGTGCCAGCACATAAGGGGATTGCAGGTAATGAAATGGCGGACCAGTTAGCTAAAGAAGACTCTAAAGGAGACTTCATAGGTCCGGAACCATTTTGTGGAATCCCAAAAGTTTGCATAAGAGGGGAAATCGGGAACTGGCTAGACAGGGAACACCAACTCAAATGGAGGTTGACACAAAAAGAGTTTACTGAACAAGGTAGACAACTAGGCTATTGAAACTGATGGGTAAGAGACATTTGAAGACAGTTACCCACCTGGCGACTGGACTGCACAAAATAGGCAAGTTAGTGAACCTACTCATGCACATACTTTGCTTCTGCGAGAACTTACAAGTACTTAGACGGAAGCACTTTGGATAGGAATTAATACAACTACTGAAAATCCCTCCAGTCAAACTAGTTGCCTTTATAGAAGACACGAAGATTCTGGAATGGAAGTAGATAACATGGGAAATGGAACAAAGATTCAGTTCAAGTGCCTGGGTTGTTGAGCACAACCCAAATGAATGAATGACTAGCTAATATCACAACTGTGTAATATCAACCTCTACTATCAATCCAAACTCATGTCATTTTCTTTTTAATTAATAGAATGTAATTAAAAATCTCCATACTGTACTCCGTTTATTAAATAACATACAGAAAATTCGAGTGGTGTTAAACCTGGAGGTAATGTTGTAGCTTTTTTCATCTAATCCAACGTACCGAGGATAATAGTGAGACTCCATCTTAATTTATAATACTGGCCAAGGTATACTGTTGAATTCTTGCCTTCAATACTGAGTTATGGTTGACGAGCAGGTTCGGACTTGATTTTGGATAAATTAACCACAACCGACAAACGTTTTATTTCAAAACTACTCATTATACGAATTCAATTCTCTACCATTTGACTCAATCACACTTCTAAGCAAACTATAACATTTTATTATGGAGGGTAGAAGGAAGGAGCACAAATTGAAAAAGTGTCCACCTGTGAACAGCAAATTATAATTCGAAGATTCACCGAAATGGCGCTCGTGTAGCTAATGGAAATGATGTGAATTTAGGGTTATAAACCGAGTGAAGTGTGCTGGGTTGAAAAATTTAGTATTTTTCGTGACTTGTGTTATTGAGAAATATATAGTATTTAAAATCTCAATTATTTACGTAGTATTTCCTTTTTTAATTTTGTATCTTACTCTAATAATTAATGGCGCTGTTTTTAAAATCCTTCCACTTGCTACTATGGCGCCACCTTAATTTGCTTCCTTTCGATGGACAGTTTTTAATACATTCAGATGGTGCTCCTTTCTTCTACCCTCCATACATTTTATATAGGTAATAGCTTTGTTCGCGGGGGCAATTCAGAACCAGTTCTGGGACTATTCGCAAGCGCATTCTAAAGAGTGCTGTTCACGGTTAAATGATTCTGAATTTTTAATAATAGTTGGTTGTTCGCGGCAGTGGCGGATTTACCAACAGGCTGAGTAGGCTGGAGCCTAGGGCGGCAGATTTTAGGGGCGGCAAATTTGGAACCAACATTTTTTGGTCTCACAAAAATAAATGAAAAATCATATTTATATACCTAAATGTTGTTAGGTCCACACAAACAATTCAATATGTAGGGAAGCGTGGGGCACGTTGTAGTGATGAGCAAAATCTGTCTTAGCCTTGGTCCTGCGATTTTGCAAGACCCAAGACCAAGATCATGCTTTGCTCATCACTAAGCACGGATGACTTCATAAATATGTCTTTGCTACTCCCATGCTTTAATGCCATCATTATGTACTCGTATCCATTCACCAATTTTGATAAACCGGAAACAGACTTAGCAAAACGTTTAATGCTTACTTGTATTTAGCTGTTCGCATATAGCTTTATGTTCACCAGCAACAGCAGTTGAGAAAAGCTTTCTTTGCTGCTGGAAACGAGAGATCTACCTTAAGCCAAGAAAACCAAAACGTCTTGGCTTTGTTGTACAAAATGGTATTGTGAAACTTTTATACCTGCTGTGATGGAATCTGATCGACATTATCAGCCGGATTCTTATTAGATAATCAAATATATTGCTTTTAAACTTTAAGTAAGCAGTGAAGAGCGTAGGGGCGGCAAAATTTGAATATCCTAGTGGCGTCAAATGTGTAAATCCACCACTGGTTCGCGGATCATATCGGATTGGTTCGTTATCGATATCGGAATCAGTCCTAGCGGTTCTCTCATTTTGGTAAGGACCGAAAGTTCGGTTCGACTGCTCATGCGCAAATGATCGATATGTGAAATGTTTTCTTATTTTAGTGGCTTATGGTTGTTTCTTGTTTCGTTTGTTGTTTTGTAGCGTTGTAAGCAAATATCAAAAAAGCTACATTTACTTGTTTTGTTTTCGTTTAGGTTGTGGGAGGTGATCTGTCGTTCTGAGATCGATCGCGGTATAAGCAAATTCTTTGATGGTAACTAGAAATGCGCTCTAGAAAACTCAGAGTTAATTCCGAACTGGTTTGGAATTGGTTCGGATTGTAACCCGCGAACATAACTATTAATTGCCAAATTATACCTAAGCAAAGCAGGTAGAAAATCAACGGTATATTTTGGCGAACACTATCCCACATTTTTTTATCCAGAAGATGAATAGATATTATTGTTGTTTTCTTTTTTCGGTGCTTCTACACATCTGCTTATTATTCTGAGTTATTTAAATCAGTATTGTGCAGTGTTCAGTTTTATAAAAATTACGCTAGATCGTACACAATTAATGAATAAGTTCCTTCGAGACAGTCAATTATTTCGAACAGCTGTTACAAACAAAATAATAATATTTTGCGAAACCAAAATTTTGGATTGTTTAAAAATAAAATACATACAAATATTACAGTGGAAATTTATTGAGTGCATGTGCTGTATGTTTTCTATTGTACGATGCTGTACTTGAAATTGGTCTATTTTTGAGTTTTAAATTTTTAATTATTTCTCAAAAAAAAAACGAAAAGCTTGGCAAACCGTTACCAGTAATATATTAAAGTTTATCATGCAAATTAGTGATATATATTCCGAAATCAAAAGTCGGAACATATATGATCTGATCCGTCAAAATAATAAATTTGACAGTTTATAACAGAAATAATAAAACACGTACGTTTTATAACTATATTTTTCTACTCCTGTTTTATAATATACTTAATAAAAGACTAAAATCTGTATCATAATGATATTCATTATGATACAAATTTTCATTATGATACAGATTTTTAAGCCAATAGGAATGCGACATTCGCACAATATTTAATATAGCCATAGATACCTGGTTGACATTTCTGAAATTAATTATATTAGGTGACACTTAATTTGACAGTTGTCAAATAATTTTGATTTTCAAAAGTAACTATATATGATAATTATTAATTAAATAATTCTTATTAATCGGAGTAGAAAAAATATTGTATGCAACTTTCATGTAATGGCCATTAATACACTCGCATATTATATACGAAACTCGCCTGCGGCTCGTTTCGTATCCTACAACATGCTCGTGTCTTAATGGCTATCATTACATGATCGTTGCATAAAATACTATTACAGTATGATGAGATAAAAGAACTGTAGCAATGTTTATTTTTTCAGTACTGGTTTTACTTTCGGGCAGGCACGTGGTATAATTAACGGTCACTATGATACTCACCGTTACTTGCCTCGGTCTGAAAAATAGGCTAAGCCTTGAACAACGATACAAAAATTCTACGAAAAAACAGCACCTACACTCTGTCCATCCAAGCAGTATCAAGCATAGTGCACGTGATCTCTCAAACGAGGCAGCTTGTACAGAGAATTGCAGTTAAATCCGATTGGCCAGCGTAGGGAGGCATATTTATTTTAGCTAATAGACGCAAAGGAACATGGTGATCATACTTCAATCACGCATCTATCGTTGTTTGGGTCGCTCTGTTTGTTCGATGGATAAACTTTAGGGTCGATTTCTTTTAAGAAACCGCTCTAAAAAGTACATACACCGGTGCTACTCAGTGCAACGCAATCCAGCGTAAGAAAAAATACCCTGCCTTTTCCTAACCATGATAAGAACCAGGGCAAAAGACAAAGAAAAAGAAAGACGACGACACTTACGACGAATTTCCAGAACTTACAACTAAAACTTCCAAATCTTCCGTCCAAAAAACCTCCAGCAGCTCAAAAAATCCAAACCCCATCCGTTGATGGAAACTCATCTCACTACGAAAATTTCCCTTACTTTGCAGAATTTTTCAATAATTTCTCTCCAGAGCTAATACCTATCTAATTTAAATAAACTTATAGCCAAGAAAGATTCAAATTCCAAAATATACAACAATCTTACGCCTAGACAGCCGAATCTCCAGCTTCATCTATCCATTCTTCACGCTCTTCTCAATTCATGGAGTCTCAATCCACAGCAAAATCAACGAAGAGGTCTAATCATCCTCGCACAATTCATCTTCATCGAAAACTCCACTCCAAACCCTCAACCTACGCAACCTTCCACCCAAATTCTGCTCACAGAAGGAACTTTTCATCCGTCTGAAGAAGCCAAATCTCTTACCTTAAAGCAAACCCAAACTGCACTGCTCTCCTCAAAATTCCGAGGAACATTTGCCCAAAAATTCTTCAACTCAAAATTCAAAATGCAATTGGAGATAACAAAGTGGTATGCTTACCTCTCCACTCCCAAACTCCTGCCTCCAGAAATAAAACTCCAGCCAATACCCACACACAAAATTGACAAAAATATCTCCAACGAAGAAATCTTTGAGCTTCCCAAAATAAACTTCCAAAAGTGCTGGAGGATCATCCCCAAAGCCACAAACTCTCCAACCTCCCTAATCAGAGTCATCACAAACTCTGAAACTCAACTTCACCAGGCACTCTCCAAAGGAATTTTCCTATGCAATACGGACAAAAAAACCTTCTTGCAGGAACTGTGGTGGAGACCACGCATCATACGATCCAAAATGCCCGAAAAGGCAACTCCCAACCTCAAAACCCGAGGAGACAGCTCCCACAACATTCCCAAAACCACCTATGCCATTTGACTTCCCTTCGGAAGTCCAAGAAAATTATTGAGGTAACTTGCGTTATCCTAATGAATGCAATGCCATCCTCCCGAAGGACGCAACACACATATCAGGTACTTTTCAGTACTTGAAGTATCTACATTATGAAATACAAACAATCACCTTTCCCTATCCTATTCCGGGATTATGGATGCAGGTATTCTGTGGTTTTTTCCTGCATCTCAGTTTCCTCAATGATCGGAACCGCGATACATTGCGGAAATTAACCAAATGGCCAACCTTGGGTGCACAGCCGCACCGGTCCCTACCGCGACCGTAAACTCACTTGCCTTTTTATTCAACCAAACCCTGAAGAGGATTAACACTCCTATAACAGGGTAGAATTCAATATTTGCATATCCAGTGAAGGATAATTTAAAATCAATCCGCAAAATCTTTCTAGAAAACATTTTTTTTGGTAAAAAACATCAGGCTGAAACAAAATATGAAGCTGTATGTGTTTTTTTTTGTAAATAGATTTACTTCCACAATGTTCCTGATGATTATCTGAAGAAGTATTCCCATTTTGTTAATAAATAGTCCCGAAATTGATATCAATAATTATTTCTGTTATATTTTGTCCTTAAAAGAGGTTTTATTTAGTATTTTCCGATATCTTGTGCTAATTTATCGAGCTAGATTGGCAACAGTGATTTTTTCAACGAAAAAAATTCTAGGGAAAAAATCTTTTTAAAATATAAATAATATCAATGTTTTAATCAAGAAAAAAACTAATTTGCTCCTGGCACTGTCTTCGCTAATAAAGTAAATTATTTTCTCCCGCAATTTTAATTTATTTTTTGTACATTAATTGGCAAGGTGTAAAGGGGAAGTGGGGAGGAGACGGCTTCGTTTAAAACTGTTGTTAAATTTGTTTTATTTCTAGTCGTACATCCAAGTTCAACTATTCAATTTGTTCAAGTTATAGGTGGGTGATAATTTTTTTATAAAATTTTAATTATATGTGACTTATGTGACAATTTCACCGAGGATTAAAACTTGTTTGTTGGTGTTTTATGTTATGTTTAGTTCTGCGTGTGCATGTCATTTATATTTTTTTAAATCTTCAAAATTTCCAACAAGTTGAAAGTATTTTCTATAATTTAACAGATGCAAAACAAATATTTTTAATTTTCTTCTTTAATTTAAAATAATTTTTCAAATAATACTGTTAAATTTTTAGGACTTTATATGGACAATGCCTTCAAAAAGCCTGTACATATAAATATGTTAACAAAAAAATATCCTCTGCATGTATCCGAAGAAATAACTTTTTCTACTACATTATTAACTTTTGTGTTCGAATCTCTCTTTCTACTTTAAAAAATACAAAATTCTAACCCTATTTGTTTCGAAGTTAGTCTACTTATACCAAAAACAGTCATGATTTCAGTAAAAAACCAATTTGTAGGTATTGAGGTAACCTACAAGAAATTTAGATTTTGATGCTCCCACCTCTATCCTAATTAAAAGCAGCTACAAAACCGTTCAATAATCTACCATTACGATTAAACTCCATAAATACATGAAATAAACATTTACTAACTTACTAAGGCATTTCTTTAGGAATTATACAGTGAGAGAATTTAATAATGCATCTAAGACTTTTGGGCTCCCAGAAAAGTTACTGAACATTGAACTTATATCAAATTATGTAATCAATTCATTTGTTCCATCTATTTATTTAAAATTCTTGACAATAAAACATTTTTCTTCCTTTCACCCACATCTGATCAGATTATTATGAGGCTTATATACTTCTAGCAACCTCTCTTCTCCAGGTCCACTTGGTATGCCCTCATTTTATGCTAATTTTAGACTCCATAGGTCAGCTCCCATGCCCTCCATATATTGGGAGGGTTGTGGTTTTTCTTCCCTTATCGCCGAAAACCTCAACCTAACCAGACCTTCACAGTAGCTCAGTATGTGTGCTGAGGCTTCCTCATCTTCTTGGCAAAACCTGTGTCTACCGTACCGATACTGCTCATGTGTTGGTTTACTCTACAGTGCCCTGTCAGGAGTACAACCAAGACCTTGGTTGTTCGCCCACTCTGGCTTAGTAGGTACTCCGAGAATTTTGGTGATGGTTCTTTCATCAACTCTTTGGCCTGTCTTATTCTCACACCATAGAAAGGTTCTGTACCAATAGGAATAGGAACACATCGTGAATCTGCTTCCAAGCAATCCCATACGAATTAAAAATTAATCTACATGGATCTGATTGCTTCTGCAGCAGCTTAGATGTCGGGGTATATAGCAATTGTCTTTTCTTTAAACTCTTGCCTTCGTATCTTTTTTTAAAATTTTTTTCCTTCCACCCCTCCAATTTTTTATTACTCTTCCTATTGCTTCCTTTTAATACACCTCCCTTATCCACCTCATACTTATCAAAATATTTCTTAATTACTATCTGTTCAATTTATTCATCAATAATAGATACTATCATCTCACCCTACCATTCGATATAAACTGTTATTTTTGACATACTAGTTTTTTGTATCAACAGTAATCCAATATGGCCGATGAAAGTGACGACTGGTTCGGAGGTGGAGATGACGACGCACCACAAGCAACACTAAAAGCGATTAGCAAAAAAGGAAAAGCGGAAGAAGCAGCACAAGTAGTGGAAGATGCAGCCGTAGCTGCAGCTGTAGTTGCAGCTGCTGCTGAAGAAGCTGAAGCAGCAGAAGAAGAGGCCAGAGCTGAAGCTGAAGAGGAATATTTGGATCCCGATAAATTGATATTATTCAAACATTGGATTAGGTAAATATGCTAGTATATATTATTTAACATAACCTTAATTGAATGAATTAGTTTCCTATAGATGGGGTTAGGTCAAAGATTACAAAAAAAATGTACTACAAACTTATTAAGTGCAAGCTAAAAAACAGAAAGAAAAAATTGGTTATGTCACATTTTTTGAGATCATTTGTTGAGATATCACCCAGTATGCTACGTTTACATACAGTGGCTTAAAAATTGTGTAGTAAACATCCATAAATAAATAAAGCTAACTATTGTAATAACTGAAAAGTAATCTTAAAAAAAATAGCAGCAAATTGTGCCAAAAAAACACAAAAAAAATTATGACACGAGCACTCTGTCTCACACGCAATGCATTCTTAAAAGTTTTGACATTTATTTTTAGATAACAATAGAGAAGCGTTAGGACACACTATTTTAAGAACATATTTTAATGTTACTTAAATTACAACTTTCAAGTACGAAGTTTGGAGCCAACAATCTTATTTTAAATGTCAAAATCAGAAATAAACACAATTCAAAGGGTTGCTCTGCACTAAAGTAGGTTCGCCGGAAAACTTTTCGAGGCTTCGTAGTTAGAAAAATGAAAATGTATCTAAATATCACGTGAAAAGGGGTCGTAAAATGCATTTAATTTTTTGCCCTTACGTCTTCGTTTAGATATATTAATTTGTTTTATATAAAAAACAGTCGCGAGCCGAGAGAAAACAGTTCGTGGTATTTTGAAAATCTTTTTAAATTTTAATGTCACGCTTAGTACCTACGATATATCTGATGTTGGGATACCGCCAAAAGTCGTTTATTAAGTAACTAATAAGTTTTAATATTTCTCAAATTAATCTTTAAAATATTTGTTTCGTATTTGAAGCAGCACTTAAATATTCTTTGACTACTATTTCCTGTCATTTCGTTTTCGAACAATCTCGATCAACTCAACCCATACATTAACCGTCTTTCTATATAGAAGAACCGGAATGAGTTTTAACCTTGTAGATTGTAAACATAAACATAGATATCACCACAATTTTCGAGTGAACTTATTAACGCGTTTTGATCTAAAACTTAATTTTTTAAATTAGATTTAGCAAGCTTTATCGGTTATTACAACAAAACAAACTTTTTAATACTTAAACCACTCTAATAATGGTAAATTATTCGGTTTAGGTTCCTTCTAACTAGGATTGACGTTCTTCTAATAAAACACATCTTTCTTCGACAAATGTTTAATTTGAACTCTCTGACCAACAACCCAAAGCAACAATTGCCAACCTACACATTCTTTCAATCTAGCGCGTGTCTGCTTATTTTGCAATTGTTACTTATATCGATAAATAAATTATAATCAAACTGCTTATGATTACAATAATTATTATAACTAAACACATACATACAAAAGTTAATAATCTATAATTTAACAATAAGCATAAATTCTAACCCAAATAATTAACCACCCATTACACCACGTTAACTTAACTTAATTCGACTTTCTTATCTATCAGCGTTCAGAAGTTGCCACGACGGGTTTTTAAAAAAATTTTGATTTGACCTGCATTCATTTATGTAAAAAAGATGTCTGATTTTCAAAAACTGCTACACGATGTTGGCAAGCTTATCCTTTATCCAAATTATATATTATTTCTGCAAAAAATAAGGTGTTCTAAAGGAAAAATTTACCTTTTTCAATTAAAATTTAAATTTCGCGCTAGAATAGTAATGGAGTCTGTCTATGACATCAGGCTTTCGTAAACACTTCACACACGAGTATAAGTTTATTTTGATACATAATTTGAATTATTTTGTGCGATAGTCATGAATTTTTATGTGTATCGATTGTGTGTCGTTCTGCAACGGGCTAAGCGGTTGAGCTGCTAACTTTTAGCGGTTGCGTTCAGGCGGGATGCTGCACTTTGCTAGCTCTCAACTGTTTAGCACCAGGGGCCGTATTCTCGACAAGTGAACTTTTGATGCGTATGCGCATTTCGAGAGATTCGTCCGTTTTGGTATTCTTGACTCGTGAACATTGATGCGTATACGTTTTCAAAACGAGTGATTACAGCGAGCGCTTTGTATCGTTCGTTTTATAGTTTTGTTAACGTCTATTGATAAAATTATTCTAATTTGTTGTCAACTTCGAAGACAAGTATTTTTGAATATATTATTGTACAAAATAGATTTGTGCGACTTAATCTCACCTTTCTCCAATTCTTTCAATCTCTGGATGCACCCGGCATACTATTTAGTATCAAACTTATTTCAGTCCACTTTCTTTCGGCATCTTTGAATGTAAAACTATTAGAAAATTTACCGGATTGAAGATCCGAGTTTTTTTTCAGATACTCAATAAGGAGATTTTTCTGGCGTCATTTGACTTTTTTTATCTCGATGAGACATCCTACATAAAATTTATTTTTCCTCAATTTTCTGTAAATCACAAATGTTGACAATCTTTCACTTTGCCAGTTGTCAGTTTTTGAATTTAAGTTCACAAAACGTAAATTTACGAACCAATTTCTGTAATTAGTGAGATGTTGCAGTGTTGCCGGATGTTATGATCGCACATCATCAAGTGTATACGTTCCAAAAAACAAATGGTCGTCAAGAATACCACTTCAAAAAAGTACTCGCACATGAACCATTCGTTTTAATGCGTATACGTCAAAAAGCTCACTTGTCGAGAATACGGCCCCAGAGGCAGCAGCAATTACTTACGTTTTGCTTACTCTGCGCTGTTAACGATGACAGAATATTTATTTAGCAATATTTGACGCTGTTAAAGTGTTGGGGTGATTCATTGAGACAGTGCTTCACATCGAAGATAATGTGAAAAGCGTTGTCTACAAAATTTATGTTGCTATTAGCTCGCGGTGTGAAAAACATTCATGCTGATGCCACATATACATAGGAGCATCTGTCCGTAGCTCTAGGCGCCGACGTTGCCAAATTTCAAGAAAGTGACATTTAAAAAATGTCGAGAATAAAATGAGGTTAAGTGTTTTTTTTTTTCGTTTTATATAAGATCTTAGCTCCTCGCAGCTCTCGGCTCTTAGGAAAAATAACCATTCCATGAACATTTCCCCTTGAAGGTTCATTAAGGTGAAGGGTGTATGGAATGGTTATTTTTCCTTCCCCTTCTTGAAACAGTAAGAGCTAAGATATATGAAACTAAAACAAACACTTAACCTCACATTTTTCAAATGTCACTTTCTTGAAATTTGGCCTCGTCGGCGCCTAGAGCTACGGACAGATGCTCCTCATATACATTGAGCTGATTTCGAAGGTCATAAACTCATTTTACTATAGGTAACTTCGCCAAGAAACCTTTTCAGGTATAAAATTCAACATGTAATCTGGCCAAAACTCACCCTTTGCGGTCTATTTATTAGATTACTTTGCGATTGGCAATTAAAGCTGCAGTTTTTCAATTTACGCGGCCATTTTTTCAACACTGTACACCTTCTTGAACCATTTTCCTTGCCCTTATCTAATTATTTCAAAACTTTTTCTGGTCATTATTTTACATGAATTTATAGATAATCGTTTAAAAATAGTTTGGTGTTAACTGCATGCTTCTAACCCATCTCAGTTTAGCTGGATATGGTATGGTTGGTTGTCGGTAGATAATTGTGGCCAACGTTTTTAAATATAAACGGTTATTGATTGAGGTTATGTTTACCACTTGCCAGTTATGTTTGAGTCCTTGTCATATTGTTATATTTTGATAAGTTTAAACAAAAATTGAATAACTTGACCTTTTCCAAGTACGAATTTCTGTCAGCGGACAACCTTCACACTAAATTCTAATATAACCTCAAACCGAATAACACAATAATACACATACTAGTACACAAATTTACCAAAACCAATTAACTTCTGTTCTCGATTTAAATGAGTAAAAATGCTACTTCCATATAAGCTTCTTTCTGAAGGTTGTCCGTGATCAGCTGGATGATGACGTCACTTGGAAACGCTCTATATTGGTGCGTTCCACTAAGCGCTCACAACGATCACGCTCACGACCGCGGATTTTCCCGTTCCACTTGTTTGTGAGCGTTTTTACTATCATAAGCTCAAGTGGAATGGAATATGGAGCGTTTTGAGGGTTCATGTAAACATTACAAACGGCGAGTTTCAAAAAATAAAGTAGAAGCTTAAAGAGGTTGGGTTAGTCTTAGCACAAACTTCAATAACTCTCAGCATTTTAGCATAGTTTTTTTATTAATTCGAGTTTGAATATAATCAATCAAAGCTGTCTAGGTTATGTTATTAATAATTAAGGAAAAATGTATAAGTAGGTAGCTGTTGAATATAAACTAAAACTAATTTTTATTGAAATTATTTTACTTTATTATATTCAGTGGAACGCACCACATGATATGCTCGATGAGGATCTTTTAGAACAATATTTTATTGCTAGATTCGGGAATCATCCGACAACTTAAATCTGTGAGAACACAGAAAAACTTCTACCTTTAAATGTACTCAAAAAAGGGCGTAGCCGAGTTGATTTAAATAGATATTTATATAAATAATTGCAAAATGAACGTGTTTATATATACGATTTTTTGTAATTCATTATTTCTAGATTTTGTTTGGTTATGATCTCTATTAAAAATCTAACGACTACGCCTTAGTTTTAGTCCATTGTTTGTGTATTTGTGATGCGGTAGGATTTTTAATGTATCAAGGTAAGTGCATACCATCATAAATTAAATTTATAAAAAATGATTTATTTTAAAAATTCTACCTGTATACGTTGTGTCATCAGTGTCTTTCCCCAATTTAATTTTGAATCGACTAGACCACCTAGACAAAGTTTTAACAATATAAGGGAGATGGGTTATTTGTGGATCTGTATAATATTTTTAAAAAAATCAGTCTTCGCATCATTTACTTATAAAGTTATTACGTATTAAAAAATATGCTTGATATTTTTCTATTAAAAATGTGTTTTCTTAGGCCGAAGTTTTTGCCGTACAAATATCTATACGTCTATAGAAGAAACTACTACGACGATGTCATGGACTATCTAGACAAAAGAAATAGGGGAATACCAAGAGATATACCTAGAGCTCAAACTTGGGCAGAAAGAATTTTAAGAACATTTTCAAATAAGATTATTCAAAATAAAGTCATTACATCGAGAATAAGAAGTGATCTGGAATTTGTCGAAAATACAAAGTTAAGTCAGAAGTTCTTTTACTACCATCTCAAAAATCAATTTAATAAACAATTTTCACCTTTACTGTATTAAATATAACCGTTAAAGTTCAAAAAATATATAATTGTATTCAATAAATTTTTTGCAGTTTCAAATGTACATAGACAGTTTTTTAATTTTAATTGTTAAGAATTAATATTTATATTAAATATTATATCGTTATTTTAACAAAGTTTCAATTTTTTATTAATGTTTTAACTTATTTTTCGCTTTTTTTTCAATTTTCTGATTACTACTGATAGATGCATCAACTTCAACCGTTTCTACTTGACTTACGCTTGACCTTTTCTAACATAAATTTCATAAAATCGTCGAATTCTCCCAAGACCACAGTTTATTCAAAATTTTATTTTAGCCACCGTCTATGTAGTACAGTCAATTTTTCCTGGAAAGGTTTCCAGGTGGTTCGAAAATTGGTGATTTTATAGATGTTGACATTCTCATCCTGAATTCCTACTTTACCAACTCGTTTCTTCTCTGCTCGCGTCACGCAAAAATCTATGGAATTACCATATTTCAAAACTCCCGCGAAAAACTTTACAGGATAAGACTGTACTAATAGGCATTCTGCCAAACCGATGCCTCTAATCCGTAAAGCCCGGTTTTGACGGGCAATTCATCGAGGCAATTTAGTTGTAGCAACTTCTCGCCGCAACACGTCTCCTTTCAAAGTTGCATGAGCGTTCACACCATGTTCATACTATTGTAGCAATTTCTTAGGGAACTACCATATTGTTGCTAATATTCAAAATAGTCACCATATTATAAGATAACCATAACCCAACTTTATAGATGATAAATTAAAATTTTCAAAACAACGATTTATTATAGATTTATTGCTCAATTTTTCTAAAAGGACAATAAATATATATGGATTTGGAAGAGGTAGCCATAGTGTGCTTGATACTTGGATGTGTCAGTTTAGTGCAAGAGTTTTTTTAGGAAAACAACGAACCTAATAACAGATAACCTCGTAACTGTCATTTCAGTTAGTCACAAACCAACAGAAGTTTTAGGTTTTCGTAAAAAAGTCACTAAAAAAGTTACCAAGCTGCTGCAGCTTGTGGCATAAAATTAGAACCAGTTCTATTTTGGTGCAACTCAATTGCATGGTAGGATCACCCAAACTGCATGCAATTTTGTCGCCGCGATCGAGTTGCAGAGACGAAATTGCATCGTCAGAACCGGGCTTTAGATTAGAATTTCGTTAACCCCCTACAATGAACTGTGCTAAACAATGATAGCCAAGCTTCAAAATATATTTAAATCAACTCTGAGATTAACGATTTTTCAATATATGAATATAGCAGTCTTTACAATTGTTTTGTTTTGACTTTTAGTTCTTCTGTCAATAAAATGCTCTCCTGTCAGTTTATTTTTGTTATAATTTTTTTGTTCGAAAATATTTGAGCTCTTCCATATCCAACTTCAGCTCAGCTTCACATTTTTTAATAAATAAAACAAATAAAACACTGCCACAATCAAAAGATGGTTAAAATAACTTGAAATATGTTTGAAATAGTTACCTACTGTTTTCTTTTATGATCATGATCCATTGTATTCTCTTGAATATACCTTTTGAAAATTTTTTGTTAATTTTAGCTTATTAACTGTACGTTCTGATTTAATAAATAGCAGACCTCAGATATTTTTGTAGAATAAAAGATGATTTTATCAATATTTTTGTTTTTTTTTCCAATCCTCAATCCATTTTTACTCGGGTTTACATTTTACCGGGTAAATTTGGGGCGTCATACAGCATCTACAGCTCAGTGCGCATGACGTCCTCAAACGTCATTCGTAGAACCTCAGAATAAATAACCCACTCACACAGAAGCGACACCTTTGTTCTTATTTAAAACAGTCTCCAATATTAGGTGCTGATACTGTCATTTCATTGTTTATAGCTGCTATGTGAAAAGTAGAACTCTCGCCACTTTCCACACGTATCAATTTTGCATAAGTGAATTGAATTTGCCGTTTTGGTGATAGTCTCTAAAGTGTTTCCACTCTACTCTTTCGTTCCATTTGTTTAGTTTTCCTGTTTTGCAATAGAACTGTTTACATAGTTTTTTAGAGCCTCATATGTACTGTATGAACAGATCAGTTTTGTTCTCACAGCAGACATAAACCGTTGGATTATGCTCAGAGGATATGAAGTGTCGCAAACTACGAATTCTCGACTCCATCAACAATTCTGAACTGATCAGATATTTTAGGTTCGTTCCAACAGACAATCAGGAACGCTTTTCGGATTATTCTCAAATTTGATATTGCTCATCTGAAACTAGTCCGCAAACTGCTCTGTTGGAATAGCTAATGCGTAGTCTCAGTGAAGAAGATTGTCACAGCGCAACATGTGTTTATACCTACTAAACTTAAGCTGACTTTTTTTTGCTGTTTATTTATTGAGACAGAGGGAGCCGATTCAAATTGTTGTTAAAAACGGGATTATTCAAGTAAGAACGTGCTGATCTCAACTAAACATCAGACGTCCTGGAGACACGTGCCAAAACAGGAATACAGCAAACTCCTGGTCAAAAAACCCTTGGAGTCGCTGACTAACGAAATATTAAACCTCAGCAGGGACCAGATAAGGAAAAGTGACGGGATTACTCACCGGTCACTGTACCCTAAGGAAGCACATGCATACAATTGGCATATATCGGGAGGAAAGTGCATGGAAGAGAAGGAAACAGCCTCTCACATTATCTTCGAATATGAATCACTGTCTCATTGGAGACTCCTAGATCCATGGGAGGACTTCTCCAAGAAGGACCTAGTGAAAAGACTGTTGAGCCTGATAAGGGCTACTGGTCTCTTCACATAAACGGTATAACCAAGAACATAAAAAGCCCAAGGGCTGAGTTTCCGAGGTCTCTAAGCCTCTAACTGGTGGTGCCGAACTAATCAATCAATCAAGAACGTGCTGTCTCCGTCACTCATGATTTTTAAACTACTGTGTTCTACTTCAGAGCACCCTACTATATGTAAAATAAGTTTAGTAAGATGGATAAACGCATTGTTTTGAACAGATCAGAGTACACCAAGTTCCTTTGCGCTTGTGTCTGATTTACAATTCCTGACAAATACTCAAACTCTTGCGACAGTTTTCAAACCGTTTGCGTTTAACTTTGGAACTGCCTACTAACGGTCACGGATTGTTGTTGGAACTTTTTGTCAAGTTAATGAGTCTCAAACAACTATTTTTGCTACTTTCAGCCCAACACTGCACCTTACTTCTTCGAACAGCGTTGTATCTTGTTATTTCACATAGATTTCAGTAACAATTACAATTTACTCCTTTTTTATTTCAGACCAAAATTTCTACCATACAAATACCTTTACGAATACCGAAAGAATTATTACGATGACATACTGGAAGTGATCGAAAGTAGACGAAGAGGGGTGAGAAGAGACATTCCCCGAGCTCAAACCTGGGCGGAGAGAATATGCAGACAACGCAGTCACCCAATATGGAAACTAGAAAAATTCGATAAATATTTAGAAGATGTCAAATTGGTAACAAGAACTGAAATTAGCGGCAATTTTCACTCTTATTTCGTTAAAGATACTTTTAATAAGAGATATTCGAAATTATTGTATTGAACTGGGATATACGACGACTAGAAATTATTGAATTACTTAGGTTTGTTCCAACTAGCATGTATGAACCGTTCTACTATCGTATCGAGTATAGCAGTAGGACTGCAATAACTGCAAAAATGCACAAACTTCTGAACTAACACACATACAAAATTATGCGGGATCGTGCAATTATAGTTCTATAAATGTCCGGAGTTTGAACAGGATCGTTCTGACACCTGTAGTTTGTTGTTCGGGGTTGAAGGTTTTTTTCAATTTCGAGCTAACCGAGAATAGTTCTTAAGACTGATTTAAGTACGCAGCTAGCTCTGCGAGTTTACGAACTCTCCAGGAACAAGAACCCAAATAAAGCTTATCATTAACAATATTGGCCGTACGTGCATGTCAATTCTACCAGTATCGTTCTATTATATCATATGTGCCATCCCAACAATGATATACAATAGTCAGTTGGAACGCTAAAGAAATACAGCGCTTGCTCGGTACTATACCTAGAACGGTTTTATCGCTAGAGGGAACAAATCAATGATGTCCGATTAGTTTACATGTCAGGATTCCATATAGTTTGTACTGTACTTAAGTAAAAACCATTTCCCCAATAAACAGTTTTATTCATTTTCAAGGGCAATGAATGTATGTATATTGGGATGACATTCACTGAGACCTGAAATATCTATTGTGCCCCCTATCTTCTATTTAGTCCTGAGGAAAATATCAGAGACTAGTAGTTCCTTTAGACCTATTTCCCGAAGTATCGTGTATCGCCTAGTTCATTTAGTTTTCCTAGGGATTCCCATTGACTATCTGACATGATGATAATCCTTTGGCTTCCACATATTTTATCAATATTGAACTGGGCACACTATCCTATTCCGCTTGAAAGATACTTGGGGACTTCTTGCCAAGCGTTCGTAGTGTTTGGTTCCTCCTATCCCAGTCCCTTCCATTGCTGCTTCTATGAGCAATCTGTATACCATTGGATGGCATTATTTCCAAGTCTTGCCCCATGTTTCATGGTTTCTAAAAAGCGCACCATATGTACTGGTGTGAAATTGAGAATTACGTTCATGGCCGCCGTTGGGCATGTTTTCATTGCTCTTGTAAAACATATACAGGCTAGTCTTTGAATTCTAGAGGGGTATTCTCTCATCGTCAATAGGCTAGTCATACTACGCCACGCAATGTCTCCATAAATGATGATTGGTCCCTCTATGGTAGTGTACCAGTATCGTTGGGCTACAACCCCAATTTATCTCTGCCAAAGGGCAAAGAAACCTTTTATTCCGTCAATTCAATAATAATTGATAAGTTGAAGACTTTTTTTAGTTTTTTTTATTGTGTAGGACAGAAGGAAAGGTAAGTTTGTGAAAATGAAACAAGAAATTCAACATTTGATTGATGCATCAGCAAAATTTATTTTGGTATTACATGTAATAGACGAGTAAGTTCATTTTGGTAATGAAAACCACATTCGCGCAAGACTTAAGGAAGATCGAGACATGTTCGGTGTGTGTGTGTGTGTTTGCACCTACACTTTTTTGTGCCTAAGGCCGAATAGAAAATGGCCTGTAGTACAAAAACTAAAGAGCGACTAGATCTATTGCATTTTTCACAAATTATTTGTTATTAGGCCACTTTTTCACGTTTTAATGAGACTTTAAAGGGCGATATTACTTTTAACAAAGTATCCACAATATTTGATAATACATTTTAAACAAAAATACTATAAAAAATGCATTTTGAAGACCATTAACAGAATTCAAATGTATATAACATGCATGTAGTTCTAGAAATTGTCTAAATTAGGTACTACAGTTTCACTACCTAATGTGTCAAATACAATACTTTTAACGTAACGATTTTTTGCAACTTTCAAATTTCTGGATAATAGAAGTGATTTTATTTCAATTTTTCACAGCAGAGTTGTTATTGCTGTTGAACACCATTTTGTACGCGAAAAAACATTAATTACCCGTAATTAATCAACTTATAGGACTAATACCTTCTGCAGTCAATGCTTGACTTTTGTCAGTGTCTCTTCTGCTAAGTACATAATCCATCAATTATTTCCATAATATTTTCATTTTTGTTCTATCAATTATTTCAGATCGTGCAGATCTTTCTCCCCATTTATAATCAACTTAAGCACATACATGAGAATCATTTGTGATGTTAAAATCATATTAATTTCAGTTACCACTTCATGTTGAATAAGACTGGAGCTAGTTTCAACCCAAGTGTAATGGAAAATTCATCAGTTCTCCTTCGTTGTACCTTAACATCCCTCTAGCCTCATTTGCAGCCACTTTGTTTAAATGACAAATTTCCAGCACCGCATAAAGCACCCTTTTACTTGGCACGTTAACGTACTTTTTAAGAAGTTAATTCGGTCCATCATTAGAAATTGTGTACTTTCACTGCAGTTGAAATCTGTAATCAAATTGTGTGGTTCTTCCAACTGCAAAATGTAGCTTGTGTACCTAATATTAGCAAATTACTGAAAACATTTTGTTGAAATAACCTTATGGCAGTTTTTAAAAACAAATTTGTATTATAGTACCAAGGCACTGAAACTTGACAGTGACGCGAAATAGGTCAAAAGCAATTGATTGCTTTGAAGTTTACAGAATATTTCGGAAAAAAAAGACCAAATTACTAATGTGCAATTTTTAAATCAGTTCAAGTTTGAAATATCCTGTATACTCGTTAAAATTTATGATCAAGCAGAGAGAAAAAGTAGTAACATAAATTATCTTGGGATATTTTGTTAGAAGGTTCAACCGAAAAGTGTACCGAACAATAAAGTATAAATAAAATATCAAAAGGCAGTTCTAATTTTATCTAATAGCCTGTAGTCTTTGAGTATAAGTAGTAAGAACAGTATATATTTTGTAATATTACCATTCCAGTACAAAATAAGTATTATATTTTATTAATTACAAAAAAATCCATGAGAATTTAACGATAAAAACAAGTACATTAAACTGCGGTGAATTATTCTCATGATTTTTTCTATAGAACATTTTTTTCATGATAAAAAATATCTAAAAACAAACAACCTACTAAAATGTAGGTTCTTCGATTTTTTAAACAGCAATTCTTAGGTTTTTTTCTGCAGTTGGCCTTTTATTTGAAAAAATCCTTTAAAAACAGGTTCTTTAATCCTAAAATTTTCATATCTTAACCAAGAGACAGGCAGAGAACAATTCTTGGACAGTTCGAAAACTATCTAAACCAATCCCCAGTCTCGAGCAAGGACGATTTTCGGATTATTTTTTACACATGCTCAAATTATTTGCAAAGGACGAGGGTGGGAGCTATTTTAAAAATTTGCTCAAAGCGGTTAGAGGTTTATGTTTTATTGGCGGATTGTGTGTTGTTTGTTTTGGGTTATTACTTTTCAAATTTAATATACACGAAATGAATGTAACTGCTTACCGTTATTATCCAAGACTTAATATTATTAATACTAAAAAAATTCAAGAGATACAGGATACACAACAGTAATGAGTTTATTTTGAAACACAATCCAAGCCAAAGAAAAGTCAATTGTCAAATTTGTTAAGTTAGTTCAGTTCTATAGACCATGAGGGTTGTTCGGGTTTTTTCAAACTCAGTCCAATTTCAAACGGTCCGAGAATAGTTCTTAGGACTAAATAATGTACGTAGCTAGTTCTGCGCAATTCCAGATTGGTTTACAGACTGTCCAGAAACAAAAACCCGAATAAAGCTAAAAATACCACTTAAAGCCGGTTATATAAAAGTGCTAGTTGAGCTCCAGTTCATCAAGCACTACACGGTAAGGATAACTCTTAACTGACAGCCAACTGTACATTATAAAACTAGTCCTTCTGTAAGGCATGATATGAGGCAGATTTTCTATTCGAGCACCTGTTTTGAAAAGAAGTTTTTAATTTTTTTTAAATTAAACATAAATCTGTTAAAAAGTGTAATGTACTAGTAGTTCCAAGTAAATACATACACGTAGGTACATGTTTAAAAGTATGTGATACATCAAAAATATTTTCTTTAGAGGTCTCACAGTACAATTAAATATGTTAGAAGGAAGGAGAGAAAGAATAGGCGGTACTATATATAATTTATAAAAAAATTACACAATTTCTAAAAGAACAAACATATTCCACTTTGAACTATTAAAAAATTTATACAAATGGTCATATTGATTAGAGTTTTTTAAATACTCAATGGTATACAGGATAAAATTTAAAACTTTTTTTAGAATAAAGAATTAATGAATAAAAGGGGCCTCCAAATTAAGTTACACAAATTTTAGGACTTTTTAACCCCTCCTCCCGTCCTTGTCACAGGCTGTCACATTTTTAGAACTCCCAAAAATAATCAAAAGGAAAAAGTTATCTTCATTTTGTTCTTATTTTTATTAAATAATCCTCAATAACAACAACATAAAGTCAAATATTTTAGATAACAGAGAAAACAAACGACTAGTTAGGAAAAAATAAACGACTAAATGTTAATTAAAGATACAAAACTTTTATTATTTTAAATTTTAATATGTCCCCCCTTCCATTTGTCACACAATATCACATTCCGATGATACCCTCCCACCTTTAACGTGTGACGTAATTTATTTAGGCCCCTAATAGCGAAAACTTTTTCTCTATTTGTATAAATTTTTTTGGGACACCCTACATTTGTATCAGTAATTTTTATAACAAAATGAAATATGCCATGAGCACTGCATTTGTGACAAGAAACAATAATGCTTTGACAGCTAATACAGAGCCGTACCACTGCCAGCTTTTTTAATAAAAAATTTGACGACTCTTCAAATACTTTTATGGCAGCTGTAAATTGTCAAAGCTGTGTTCCTTGTCTCACAGTGCCACCTGGCGGACGATTTTCGACTGTGCTCATGGTGGATTAATGAATCTACTGTCGTGTAATTCTTTTAATCAAAACCCAAATATTTCGATGTCTTTTTCATTATATAATCGGAATATTCATAAGAAAAAAAATGAGTTTTATATTTGTACTTACAAAATACTAAACTACTATTAAAAATTCCTTGTACACTGTCCAATTGTCTGTATAACAAATAAGCCGCTAAAAATAAAATAAAAATTTGTAAGAATAACGAAGATATAAAAACAAAGCATTTCTAAAAGTCAAACGAGTTGCTAGAGAAATGTATTCAAGCAATATAAAAAAAATAGACTTTTCAATTAAACTTTATAATGTCAGATATATTTTGTTTTTATATCAAAAAGTTATTCTTACAAGCAAGCATTAACAATTCCACGTTTTCTATATTACTGTAAATGTAATGGTAAATATTTATAAGAAGCATCTTGTACCGCTCTATTCTTGTACACAAGCACCCTTTTACCATCCATATATTTATCTATTTTCAAGAGAAATCCCGTTTAACATAGACCATCTACATTATAGAGTGGTTATAAAGCTTGGAATTGGTTCTGTCTAACAAAATAGAGCTGTACCTACGTCAAATTAGGTAGATTATTTAAATCATTTATCTAATATTTTTCGGTGCAGATTAATTTACACATGCCCGATTGCACCACTTTGACTTAACAAGTAAGCTAGGCTTAAAAAATTAAATTCGCCGCACCGTCATCTAATCGAAGCTTAACTACACGAAATTTCAAGTATAGCTTTGTCCTTATTTTAAGGTCTATTTATTTTGATTATTGAGTATGATTAGGTTCTGAATAGTGTTTATTTTTATTTAAAAATGAATAAGTATTTTTTTCAGTTTATTTAACTATCAAGATAAATGGCTGGTATCTAATTAAATAATCTTAGGTAAAGGATTTTTTTCGTCTACTTCGCGTTTTTGATCTATACCTATGAAAGTACACAAAATCATTAATTAGTGACTACCTTCTGGCTTGACTTACATAGCGCTTTCATTATATTATATTGCAAAACCATGATTACTAGAGTTAAAACATCAAAAAAAATAAAACGACATCGGTAGGACTTAAACCTACGACCCTCACTATGGAAGCCAAGCGCTTTCCCGTCGCACCCAAGATATATAGTCCACGTAATATAGAGTTGGGAGCATTGTTTCCATCAAAGTGGATGATTGTGAGTGAATAGAGGGCAAAATTGATGTAGAATAAGATGTACTTTTCCCGATCTTCGAAATCGTTTGGCAAAAAAATTTTCTGGGGTGAGTATGGTGCGATTTGAGTAAAAATAACGTTTTTCTTGTATATATTTTCACCCCTCAATTTTACAATAAAAACGTTAAGAACTTTTCTTTTCCTCTTCAAAAGATCTACAAAACTAGACTTTGCACGTCAAAAAATATTAATTAGGTCCGAAGTTATGAGCAAATAACCATTAATTACAATATTAATAATAAACAAATTAAAAACCCGATATTATTATCATGACGTCTTTATATTACACCTAATCATGCCCTCACATGTACAAATAACGTGTACAAAATCTGGAATCTGTAACTTGATTAGTTTGCAAATTATGTTGTTATAAACAAATTTATTTATTCTAGCCCTGTACAACATTGCCCATCACCCGTATTTATGCGGTTTGCTTTGTTGGCAGATGTCACTGTGATAAGTCATGTGTCGTTATTATTTTTCAAAAATATGCAATTCCGCGGCCGTGGGAATGATTATTTAAAACGACCTTAGTTGCAAATTGCAATATTCCGCGTGCTCAACGAATTTTGCAATATATTATTACGTACATTGATAGAGCATAAAAAAAGCTGTAATCTGAAAAAATATTCGTTTAGATTGCTTGAAAAACAACGGAGTAACAAACCGTCAAAGTTAAAGGCTCATTGTACAACAATTTCGAGGTGCAGCGAAAAAAAAAATATATTCATGGTCGGAAAACGGACTACTTTCAATGTGCAAAATATTTATTCAAAGGGGAACAGATAACTAAGCTAAAAGCCATTTCCAAAGTTCACGCGACGCTATCATTTTTGCTATCTGGCTCGTGACGACGGAGTGTGGGGAGCCGACTCGGACTCGACTCACTCGAGAAAATTTCTCGCTGCGCGATAAATTAATGATTTTTTTTTTAATTTCATACTACTCGACGAGAGGAATCTATTTTTATTATCTGCAATTATCAAATTTCACATCCCGAGTCGTTAATGTCGCTTTTATGAAATGTCTGAAGTTTGCGGTATTTTTTTTTGGCTGACATTAATAATATTCATTTGGAATAATTGTATTGTAATAACATGAAAATGTAACTCATTAGCAACTATCCTTTTATTTCATATATAATAATTGAGTATTTTCATTAAATTATTTCAATTGTTCAAAAATTGTTATTCACGTTATGTATTTTGTACTTATTTCTCAAAAGTACAGTTAATCTGCGTTAACGTCTTCTGTTGCGTCAGCTCTCTGTATTTATAATGTGTAATATATTATTAAAAAAAATTAATAAATATAATGTTTCATACGTTTGTCTTACATTACCTATTACAATCCTAAATTTGAAACAAATTATGTTGTAAAAAATTCCAAAAAATTTACTGTACAAATAACTTTTTTCACAACTTATCATAATTTTTAATAATTGCTATACATGAAATAGACAGTTTTATTAATGTCAGCCGAAAAAAATACCGCAAACTTCGGACATTTCATAAAAGCGACATTAACGACTCGGGATGTGAAATTTGATAATTGCATATAACAAAAATAGATTCCTCTCGTCGAGTAGTATGAAATTAAAAAAAAAATCATTAATTTATCGCGCAGCGAGAAATTTTCTCGAGTGAGTCGAGTCCGAGTCGGCTCCCCACACTCCGTCGTCACGAGCCAGATAGCAAAAATGATAGCGTCGCGTGAACTTTGGAAATGGCTTTTAGCTTAGTTATCTGTTCCCCTTTGAATAAATATTTTGCACATTGAAAGTAGTCCGTTTTCCGACCATGAATATATTTTTTTTTCGCTGCACCTCGAAATTGTTGTACAATGAGCCTTTAACTTTGACGGTTTGTTACTCCGTTGTTTTTCAAGCAATCTAAACGAATCTTTTTTCAGATTGCTCTATCAATGTACGTAATAATATATTGCAAAATTCGTTGAGCACGCGGAATATTGCAATTTGCAACTAAGGTCGTTTTAAATAATCATTCCCACGGCCGCGGAATTGCATATTTTTGAAAAATAATAACGACACATGACTTATCACAGTGACATCTGCCAACAAAGCAAACCGCATAAATACGGGTGATGGGCAATGTTGTACAGGGCTAGAATAAATAAATTTGTTTATAACAACATAATTTGCAAACTAATCAAGTTACAGATTCCAGATTTTGTACACGTTATTTGTACATGTGAGGGCATGATTAGGTGTAATATAAAGACGTCTTGATAATAATATCGGGTTTTTAATTTGTTTATTATTAATATTGTAATTAATGGTTATTTGCTCATAACTTCGGACCTAATTAATATTTTTTGACGTGCAAAGTCTAGTTTTGTAGATCTTTTGAAGAGGAAAAGAAAAGTTCTTAACGTTTTTATTGTAAAATTGAGGGGTGAAAAGATATACAAGAAAAACGTTATTTTTACTCAAATCGCACCATACTCACCCCAGAAAATTTTTTTGCCAAACGATTTCGAAGATCGGGAAAAGTACATCTTATTCTACATCAATTTTGCCCTCTATTCACTCACAATCATCCACTTTGATGGAAACAATGCAAAATGCTTATTTTCAGGCTATATTTCCTGGACTAATACACTATAGTATTATTTCAATAATACTTGGATATGAAACAAATGAATCCTCTCGGTTTTTAGGAATTGATGAAAAATTAAACATCCTGTATGGAATGGCAGAATAAAAAGACATCAAAACAAAACTTAGAAATGGAAATAATTGATATTACTGGCAACAAAATGTCAAAAACATCACAAGATATAAAAATTCTGAAAATGTTTTCAAGTTAGGTTCATAGAGGGTAGCATTTGTCGATAGAAAGAAATTTCTTTTCTTTGCTATTTATTTTCTATTTCTATCAAGTTACAGAGTATGCGTGCAGGTTTTCTGTAATTATTGTTATTGTCCTGTAAATGACAAGTGGTTCTCCATAGTTTTGCTAGTTTTCTGTAATTATTGTTGTTGTCCTGTAGATTAGTGTATCGATGACAATAGGTTTGTTCCAGCTGGCGATACAACCTTTCTAGGTATCGTTCTTGGGACGGTACAAAAACTACCTTCAGGAAAGGGTTGATAAAGTTGATGTGTCCATTCCTAATTCGAGTTTGCACACTATACAGTACTTGATACGATTCCAGAACGGTTCCTAAATGTCAGTTGGAACAAACCTTATATTTTAGATTTCGTCGCATGTTTTTGCTTATTTTGGTGTTTTTTTTTGACGTGTTTGTGTTCTGCCTTCATGTACAGTGAAAAGTTCCTGTAGTAGGTTTGGCGTAGAAAAGAAAAAATCATTGAAAATATCATTTCGTAGGTGAGAATAAACAACATTCAGGACCGGATTTAGAATGTTTTGTGGTAGTTTTAATATTTTATATATCAATATTTATAATACATAATAAATATTACATTTTAACTGAATCTAACCCTGATCTCACGGCCATATTGGTGCTGGAATAAGCTACGTCTAGTGATCCCTCATATAATAATTCCATGCTACAACAAGCCGATACTGTGTATATTAATCTGCATTGGGAAATACCAGAAAAGTTAATTTATGTTCTTAAATGGCGATTCTTCTGAAATACTGATATTGACTCTCGCTTTATTTTTGTATATAACAGGACCGTTTCCAGATTGTCTTCATACCATATAAAACTTCCCTCAAATCACATTAAAATCTTTGAAAAACAGTAACATTTAAGTGATACTAGAATAGGATTATTCTGGTTACAATAATACAGAGAGAGAGAAATAGAGTAAAGGTAATATGATCTTAGTAGTTCAGCAAAAGTTTATATTTAAATACATTGTGTGTCGGGATCATAGTTCGTTAAACGAATAAATGTTGAAGTTTGTTTTTAAAAATGTGTCAACTAACAGAATCGTCTGGAAGCTTTCTATCACGATAAAATGTTTATTTTCCCAACACACAAATCTATACAGGATGCGGCAGATAAGCCGTCGAATATAAAGGTCTTAAGAACTGAAGGTAATTGGAGAAAATTGATATACTGGAGTTTCTTAGTTTGAACTATTTAATTTAAATTCCAGAAAACGAAACTGCCGATAAATTAACAAGACAGTCAATTTTCTCAGGGATATTTATCTGCCACACTCTGTAAAAAGAGTAGTTCGGTTAAATCAGTTCCTGTGAGTAAATAAATAATTTGAGTTTAAAGCGAAGCAATTATTTCAAGTAGGAAGTAAAAAGTGATAGTTAACCCACGGGAACAACGAAATATTTTATTGTAGAATTACAAAGAGAGAAGAAAACGTCAAACATAACATCTGGAAACTTGTTTCGATCTGGAAAACTCAACTAACTAGAACTCAACGAACAAATTTAACCGATACTCTCAAGAAAAAGAGTTATTCTCAAAATTTTCTGCTTATAACACTAAATTTAATTTAAAGTTTAAATATTATGTCACTAAAACTATGCGAGGATGAGCTAACAATCCGCGGCTTTTTTTAATAATATATAAATCACTTGATGTGTGATTATTTACTGAACACAAAAAGTCGTTTTTGTTAAATTTTAATACAACAGCATGGGATGTACCAAATTCAACGTGTCTCCATCTTGTATCTTTAAAATGAGCACCTACTTTTACGTCATACAAATATTAGAGGATCATTCACCGTAATTTCTTTTGGTTATTGGGAACTGACATGTGGGCGTTGTTTATAAAACATGTCTGAGAATATTTGAAATTGTCACCCAGTGAAATGATAGCGTGATTGAATTGGTTAGTTCCCAATAAATATTGGCTGTTTCTATTCATCGGGGCGCCCCGACATATTTATTTGCTATTCATCGGGGCGTGATGTACCCATGCTCTGAAGAATAGAATCTTTGTCTAAACATCTTTGCTATACATCTCGCCCCAATAAATAGAAAATACCCCTATATGTCGGGGCGCCCCGATGAATAGACACGGCCATAAATATTTTCATAATTCAGAAAAAAATCACGGCGAGAGAAACAGAACCGGGTTATAGATGGAGAATAAACATTCCACAACATTTAGATTACACAGATGATAAAAATAAAACATCAAAGTGAGAACATACAGAATACTTTGTTTTTATAAAAGTCCTAATGTAGGACTCTAAATCTATCTACTATTTTTATGTAGCGTAAATATCATTTCCCAACTACGTAAGGCATGAGATTACTAAATTTAAAAAGTCTAGCATGTTATCACTGAAATGTTTTAGACAAATTTACACATTCAACAGCAATCCATTCAACATCAGAATACTTATTTTCACACAACAAATATTTAACTCGTCTTCGCGGACTTGACAGTATTTTGTGTAAAAACTTCCAGATGTTAATAACATATTTGAAGAAGTGTGGAATTGTCGAGTTCGTTGTCTACCAATAATACTGATACACATACCCTTAACCAATTATTTAAATCACAAAATTGTAAAAGGGTTTCGAATTTTACTATCAACGAACTCATCATTTTCTGCGCCACCTGTATTTGTTTTTCGTAAAGCCGATTGAAATCAAACAGCGCAAAAGTCGTACAAAGTTTCAACATAAGGTAGGTGTATTTATTCCTACTGCGCAAATTAGACACTTAAATCCAAGTCAAAATCCTAATCGTATCCGTATCAAACTGAGCATGAGTGGAACCGACATGTTGTCAGCTCCACGATACGAGCTACATACCGTTACGGATCTTTCTTTGGAAAAGTTTGCAACAAAATTTAAATACGTTAAGGTAATCTCACATGCTCGATACACATTAAGGTCGGATAATTTTTGTTAATTGAATTTATTTTTATTACATTTTTTGTAAATTTTACAGACTGTACACTGTTTGATTAGAAATGGCGCCCTACTCTTTCTTTATCTCAACTGAGTATAAGCGATTCAGTAAAAATATTCAGCAACATCATTCAAAAATTCTACAAAAAACCGGGACATTGCCGAGTTACCCCGCGATCACACAAGAGTGGTTGATGTACACAACTAAACAAAAAAACCATCTAAGGGGTAGACTAACGAATAATTTAAATCCTCTAGAATAATATAATAAATTAGAACAAACAACATTTTAAAACCGTTATAGGAAGGAGTATAAATATCAATTAAAGAGATTGTGGATTTTATAACATATAATTCTGTAGGAAGTAAAAAAATGAGATTCTAAATAATTTGTTATCAGTTAAAATTAAAATATATTCAAGAGGCAGAAGACTAGTAAAGCATCATTATAACTTTCAAGCTCATACCGTCAAAAGTCAAATTACACTCCGCAACCGCAGATACGAATTCCCTGATCCAGTCAGGAGTTTACTACAACATGATTTAGTCTACACCTTTTACGGTTTCGATTACTGAACAGAATTTAAAAAAAAATCAAAGTCTTTATTTATTTTTTTTCGTGAGTATGATTTGTGGCGACTACTGCGCCTGGGGATCACACTGTAACAGTCGCACTATGGATGGGTCGCTCTTAGCTCCTTCTATAAATTCTTCGAGACTCAACTTGCCGTCTTTATTGCGATCCATTTGTCGGAAGATTTTATCAGTGCGTTTCTCGGGGGTGCTTTCATCTTCAGGCATCTTCATTACAGATCCAACCATCTTATAAATTGCCTGAAAAAAAAATGATGAAATAATCAAATTTGTTTCTCCTCCTTCTATAGTTTATCTAAAGGCAGTGTGATCGCCAAAAACACCGACAAGCGGCCCCCAATAGGGAACTTTCCAATTTTTTTTTTCGATTATATCATTAAGTGGAGTCTGAAAAACCTAATCCCCAAGGCTTTTTTTAAAATTAATATTAACTTGGAAAACATAGTTTAAAGTTCCGTGTTATTTGAAATAAATTCTTTAGCGCGCCAAAGCTGCTGACGCCATTGAGTATGATGCCCAGATGTGTAATCTGGAAAAACGTACTTTTTTTAGTTTTTTTTCATATAACGTGAAAAGTAATGGGTAGAAAAATCATAGGTAATTAAAATACGAACAGAATGAGGGGTCGAGCGAATTGATCGGATAATTAGGAACCGAGGAAATTCGAAAAAGCAGAAAAATTAGTAAATTTTTTGAAAATTCATTTCTTTGTCATTTTTCAATTTTAAGAGTTGAAACTTTGTACAAAAGAAGTTCTTCGTATGTATTAGACGTCAGGCGACGGTCACTGCAATTTTTTGATGCGATAATTTGCAACGTGTCTGGATTCGTTATCGATAGTCCGATATTAAATTTCAAATAGGTTTTGAAAAGTATACATAACTTATATTTTCGATTTATAATAAAATGATGCGAAATCAGCCAAAAATTCCCGATTTATCTCTAGAGCTAAAAATTTCCGCAGAGAAACTTGGCCTGTTATCAATGATTTAAGGAACAAAACTCGTTCATCAAACTTTATTGACCTCGACCCCGACGAACTTAACAATTATTTCCTAAACGTTAGCAAGAATTTTAGCTCTAAAATATCTCCAAATCGTGATGCTCTTTCTTTCCTCGTTCCTTCTAAAAGAATCGCTGATAGTTTCTTCCTTAGACCTGTAGATACATTTGAACTAGTGCAAACCATTCTCAGCATCCAAAACAAAACTTCCTGTGGCATTGATAGGTTATCAACTAAGTTATTTTTAAATATTCCAGATGTGGTGATTAACGTTTTATGTTCTCTAATCAATGAATCCTTTGAAAAAGGTCGCTTTCTCAAAATAGCTATAACTGTTCCCCTGCACAAGTGCGGCGAAAAAAAATACTATCGTCCTATTAGACGGATCTAAACTGTCATAGGAACAGGATCTGGAGCCCATGGTGCCAGACCCAGGAACAACGTCCACGCGTCGTTGGGAAAGTTTGTATATGTATTCCAGGCAGAAATGTACGCTATTGACATGTGTGCAAATGAACATCGAAAGGGGATATAGAGGCCAAAACATCCTCATACTCAGATCAGATCTAGACTGGTCTAGGAATGCCTACAAAAACTTTTACCATAATAGAGTAGCTCTTGAGTAGGTGCCGGGGTGCAAGGGTATTGTAGGCAATGAAAAGGCAGACTCCTTAGCAAAGCTTTGGTCTGAAACTGCATTCACTGGTCCTGAACCAGTATTTGGAATACCAAAATCTGCTGCACGTGGTAGTACATCTCGATGGATTCAAACTAAACATCAGACGTACTGGAGACACTTGCCAAAACACAAAACAGGAACACTGCAAACTCCTGGGGGTTGCTGACTAACTAAATATTAAACTTCAGCAGGGGCCAGATAAGGAAAGTGACGGGATTACTCACCGGTCACTGTACCCTAAGGAAGCACATGCATACAATTGGAATATATAGGGAGGAACCTATCTGTCGCTTGTGCATGGAAGAGGAGGAAACAGCCTCTCACATTATCTTCGAATGTGAAGCACTGTCTTATAGGACTAGAGTATCCAAGGGAGGATTTCTCCAAGAAGGACCTAGCGAAAAGTCTGTTGATCCTGATAAGGGGTGCTGGTCTCTTCACATAAACGGTATAACCAAGAGCACAAAAAGGTCGAGTAGTAGTAGGACGCATTGCGAATTCTATTTTTAAAAATACAAAATTTTGAGTCTTCCCGCTCTATTAATTTTGGAATATGTGTGTGTGGTTCGAAAACCAATAAAATTTGCAAAATTGTTCATGACAATAAAGCTTATCTTTCTCTCTCTAACCTAACCAATTGAGATTGCTTCAGTACTTTTTACGTTATATGAAAAAAAAACTAAATATTTATTTCGTTTTCAATGTTTATAACAAATTACAGGGAATATTGGCTGATTTAATGGTATACCTTCGTTAGTTATCACATGGACGCACGCGCATTACCGAAAACATACTCTTCGACGTTACAACCAATAGCAATGCGTTTACAAAAGCTTCAAATAATTTGAATTTATCGGCATGTTAAATTCGTTATAGTGGTTTGATAATTAAAATTTTAGTCAAGTTCCGTATTATAAAAATTGCTATAAATAAACATTCTTATAAAATGTTTTTTTTCATTAACTTGATCATCAGGTAATAGAATATTTTATTTTAACCCGCCCCTGCTTTTAAAATAATAGCCTATTAACATTTTTTGAACCCGGTAGATCTTCTCAAAGATAGATTTGTTTAAATTCATTAAAATTAAATTAAATAATAATATTTAAAAAAAACAAGCCAAATGTTTTTTCATCCTTCAAAAAAAAATACACTCCCCTTACGCCGCCCCTGTGTTTCCAATTTAGTAATTATACCTTCCCTGAATTTTCCTAAAAATATCACCGAGCTATTACAATTATTAATATTACAACCCCCGGAGGTTTGGCGTAATTTTTATATTCAAAGAAAATGTGGCGTTATGACGAATGTCAAGTGACATCACTACTCACCGTGACAATTTCCAGCATCTCCTGTCTAGAGATGTAGCCGTTGCCGTCGAGGTCGTACATGGAGAAAGCCCACTTCAATTTCTGCTCGAGTTTACCCCTGGAGGTGACAGAGAGAGCGCACAAGAACTCCCGGAAATCGATGGTGCCGTCGCCGTTGGCATCGAATGTGCGGAAAACGTGCTCGGCGAATTTGGAGGCGTCGCCGTATGGGAAGAAATTACCGTAAATCTTTTTGAATTCATCTACGGAAAGGTGACCGCTAGGACAGTCTTTTAGGAATCCTTTATACCATTCCTGGATTTCAGCGTCTAGGATTAAATATTTTTCATTATTTGGGAGATTTTTTAATGGAATTAAAGTTTATAGGGGGTGTCCCAGAAGTTCGTGGCAAAAACTTGGGAAATGGTTATTTTAATTAATTAATTTAATAAAAAATCAAAAATATATACAGTATTGCCAGTGGTGATGAATCTTGGATTTACCCTTATGAACCCGAGAATAAACCAACCAAAACCGACGAAAATTATCCGAAGTTATCTAGAAGTGTTTCCAAAAAGATGGTGGCGACCATTTGTCTCAAAATCGGGTCATGTAGCAATAATTCATCTGCAAGATCAAAGAAGATGCAGTCAACGCCTTCAAAAACTTTAGAATGTACCAACAAGGGAGTGGAATAACTGCTTCCAGAATTGGTTCCAAAGGATGCAAAATGCATTTCTCTTCGTAGAGAATAATTTAAAAAACAATATATATAATCGGGACCCTATTTACCAAATAATTGTTGTCAGGGTATGAGCCTTTAACTAAATTCTTATAAAGCTTTTCCAATTTTTTTGGTTTTATGCCATTTTTTTACGTCCCGCCATGTTTTCCATTTTTTAATATTTCTGAAATTGTTTTATTCCATGTTTGTCTTGGTCTTCCTTTTCTTTCATTTTTAAATATTTTTGATCCCCTTATTCTTTTAGTCTGTCTTGTATTTTCCATTCTTTGTAAATGTACCCACCATCCCAATTGTCTGTATTCTATAAATTCTAGTATTGATTCTATTTTTAGATGACTTATTATATCTGTGTTCCTAATTTTGTCTTTTTCTGTAACGCCCCGGACTCTTCTTAAGTATTTCATTACAACTGCCTGTATTTTGCTCTTCTGTACTTGATTTAGCAGCCACGTTTCACATAATATTGCTTCGAATATTTTTAGCTTGGTATTTTTCGATATTCCTTTATTGTTTATGAATGTTTTGTTCATCGTATGGTAGAGTTTCATTGTTTTTTTTCTATTCTTTTATTAATTTCTGCTTCTTGTATTCCTTGTTCATCAATTGTTATTCCCAAGTATTGAAATGTTCTCACTTGTTTTATGACTTGTCCTTCAATTTCTATACCCATTTCTTCTTGTCCTTCTCCTATAACCATAACGTTCGTTTTGTTTTTATTCATAAACCATCCCGTTTTGCTTCAAGGTACTATTCCATGTTTCTAGATTAAGTTTCAGATCTTCTTTGGTTTTCGCAAAATTAACTATGCCCCTTCTGACACTTCTACTTTGTTAAGATCGATGTATATTGAATTTTTGTTTGTTTCCTTGCATTTCCTTATTATTTCGAACTTATAGGTAATGAATAAAGTTGGGCTTAAACTGCCTCCTTGTGTTAATCCTTCTGTGATTTTAAATGTTGACGATTGTAGATTATTGTTTATAACCTGGATTAATTCTAGTTTACTACTAACTCCGCGTTTTTTAAGAATATTCCATTTTTTCTTGGTGTTTTATCAAATGCTTTTTCTATGTCAATAAATGCAAGATATATATTTTTCTTCTCTTGTCAGGCTTTTTCAGTGATTTGCTTTATAAAAAAAATATGATCTTGTGTGCTTCTGCCCTTCCTAAAGCCACTTTACGACTCATTCAACGTATTTTCTAATATAGTCTTTAGCCTTTTGTCTATTATTTGTTCAAATATTTCATGGTAGTGCATAGTAAAGTAATTACTCTATAATTATTGCAGTACTTTTTACTGTCTTTGCCTTTATATATCGGTTCTATAAGAAATCTGGTCCAGTCTTGTGGAATTTCTTCCTGTTCCCATATTCTTCTATAAATATTCATCATAATTTGTTTTCCTTGTTGTCCTATATTTTTGAAAATTTCGAATGTTAATTTGTCACATCCTGCCGCCTTCCCATTTTTCTGTTTTTGTAAGGTTTCTTCTATTTCAGCTATACTTATTTGTTCTTCTCCTCTTGTTTGCTGATGTCGTATATCTTTGTTGTTGCTTTTTTCCGTCAGCAGATCTTGAAAGTATTCTTTCCATCTGTTGGCAATTTCTATTCCATCAGTTATTAATTCTCCTTCTTTATTTTGTATGTAATTATTTATATTTTGTGAGCTGTCTTTTCTTAGTGATTTCAGGACTCGATAGAATAGTTTCTGGTTTTCTTTATTGCTGCGTTCCATCTTTACTCCAAATTTATCCCACTTGTCTTTTTTGGAGTTCATACAATAATTTTTACTTTTTTTCTTTCTTTTCTATATTCAAGGTAGTTTTTTATTGTTTGTTCTGAAAGGTAACGTTTCCGTGCTTCTTTCTTCTTCTTAACTTGCTTTTTTATTGCATCTGTTCACCAGGCTGTTTGTTTTCTATGTGTTTGTTTGTTAGTTCCACATATCTCTTTAACTTTAGTAAGTATCGCATTCTTAAATGTATTCCATGCTTTTTCAATGTTTTCTTCATCATCTATTTTTATTTTTGTTATTTTTCTTTAGCATTTATTCGCAGTAACTGGTTCTCTTAGTTTATACGATTTTGTAGTATTTACATTTTCCTTTTCAATATCTACTTCGTTATAGCTTTGTTCTTTTATGTAAGTTGTTACTACAAAGTGGTCACTTCCGATCTCTGGCCCTCTTCATACTTTAGTATCTATCATGTTTATTATTTCTACTTTTCTGCAAGATCAAAGAGGATGCAGTCAACGCATTCGAAAACTCTATTTAGAATGTACCAAAAAGGGAGTGGAATAACTGCTTCCAGAATTGGTTCCAAAAATGCATTTCTCTTCATTGAGAATACTTTGAAAAACAATAGTATTTAAAAGTTATCTACCGTTTTTTTTTCTAGCTCTGAATGCATCTCTTGAATCTGTGTTGCATTTAGAAGTGAAAAAAAAAACAATTATGAAAAACCATTAAAGCTAGTCCAAACCTGAGTTCAAAAGGGTAGTGCGGATCTGATCATAATATATCCCCAAGTTTTTTTGGGACATTCTGTATAGATCGAATTAAAAAATGTACCTGAAAATTCCGTGTTTTGTTTGAGATCTTCCAGAACTTCCGGCTTCAATTTACTATTCTGTTTCCCCATAACTCTTCTTCGTTCAACCAGCCCTAGACCCCCAATTCAATTTTCTATCTTCTCCCTAAAAATCAACTGAAATATTAGATATAATGTTTATATGTGGTTCAATTGTTTGTTAATTATTAGGGAAACGATAAGGTAGGAACATTTTTCAATGATAGATTTGGTAAAACCACTTTTTCTTTTGATTTATTATTTGTAGCGATTTTGAAAAGTGTACGGAAAATACTAGTCACTCGCCGTTTTTTTACTGATATGCATGCAATTATAGAATAATAATGAAACTGCTATCATTATACTTTTTAACAGGAAAACAATAAGAAATTAATTGCAGATATTACTTATCTCGAAATACAGGTTTTTATTACGAAACCCATTTTTCATACAAATCCAACTGATGTGATGTGTGCGTGGGTTTCGCTAGAATCAGGAGCAATTTTTGAAAATTTTTTCCTATAACGATTGAGTTATATGGAAGCCACCTTACTGTGGATTCCAGGACACACTGGAATAGAAGGAAGGCCGAAACCTTTTGCGGTATCAGCTCCAATGTAATATTGGAAGAAATAGACAAAAGAGAAGATCTGGCCATTTAAAAGATCTAGTCTAGTATCAAAGATTCTTCTGGGTGACTACAACCTGTTGAGATCAAATGAATGCATAAGTCAAAGTAAAACTGCACTAAGAGTTTTAACAGGACATTGTCGCCTGAATGGTCACCTGAAAAAGCTCAAAATAGTGGAGGAAGAAGAATGTAGATTCTGTGGCATGGAAGATGAAACCTACATCCACATACTTGCGATTTGCCCAGCAATTCAGAATCCTAGGGCACAACACTTAGGAGATTAATGGTTAGAATAGGGACATTTACCTATGTTAAAGCCTGCAGATATCCTAAAATTCCTCCGGGAAATAGGACTAAAGGAGCTACTAGTCTCTGAGAATTTCCTCAGGAACTAACTAGAAGTAAGGGGGCACATTAGATCTTTCAGGTCTCAGTGAATGTCACCCCAATATACATACAAGTTATATGGACCACGCAATTTATTTTGGTCGCTTGGTGCCAAATCAGGGCTGTAAAAGTGATCGCCATCAATAATAAGTGAGAGCTAGCTTTTCATGTTCAAGAATGATCCTTTACTGGCAAAATTCGTTTGTGAATTTACTATGGGCAAAATTTAGGCCATATCGATATTTTGATGATGTTACATCGTCAAACGGTGAATCCTCTGAATCCTCTAAATCTCAACGGGGAGGATAAATATAATGAAGTTTTACCTCTTATAATCCAAGGAAGGATTGAAAGAAAGTAGAGAATAATTAATTCCAGAATAAGCGGTACCTACCTAATATTTTCCAGAAAATGTCAAAATTACAAATAAGATAAGATATGAATCTTGATTAAAATTTTTACTTTGGGTCGACCCAGTATACCGGAAAGTTATGGGTATTTACCAAATCAGTTTTATGTTAGTAAAATTTTGAAATAAAATTCACGTTTCAATATGTATATGATTTAATTGTCATAATATTTAGTGATAAAAATCCAAAGATATCTGCCATCAATATGTGTTAATTATAATATTTTTTTTACCCTAAAAACTGCTTCGGGCCTCATAATATATACTACTATTAATACATTTGAGTTTTTTTTTTGACTTAATTTGATCAAAAGCCTTTGAAAAACATATTTTTTTATATCTCAAAAATATACAATACAAATTTACATAATGATTTGTTGTTAAAAAAAATTGTAATTGTCTGTAAAGAAGATATAAAAAAGCGACAAATCTTTATAGAATGAGTAACTTCTATATAAGTATTAATTATATATGTACAAGGTGTTTCAAAAAAAAGGTTGCGCTAGGATAAGTAGAATTATGTCAAAACAACTGGCAACACGGGAATGAAATTTAGTATGAATATTTATTGGAAGCTGACACATTCCGTGAATTTGTTTTCACTCATATAGGGTAGTATAGGGGGTAGTAATTTTAAAACATATTAAAAAAATTGTCTTAAACTACTCGGTACGAACTGTGTAACTAGCGCCCTCTATAAGAGTCAAAACAAATTGATGTCAGCTTCTAAAGGATATTCTTACAAAATGTAATTACAATGTTGCCAGTTGTTTCGATATAATCGTAAAAAATGTGTATAACAATTTTTTTCAATATCCTGTATCGTGAAAACGGCTGCACTTATGACAATTTTTTGCTTTGCAAACTCCACTTATTTGTCATTGCCTTACCGATACCAGCAAGGAGTGCCACCTTTTTTTGAAACACCCTGTATAAGTCAATGTTTTCATTTTTTTTAAAATGCAGAAATTGGTGAAACTTCCGAGTGGATTTGTAGAACTTGAAAAATAATTTCAATAAATTTTTTGTAATGTCTAATTTTCAATTCTACAGTTTCTACTTCTTCTACAGTTTCTACTTCAACTTATTTTCCCAAATTTTTAATTTGACTTCCTTTAACGTCTTTTGTCACTCATCCTATACGATCTAGCGAAATAAAAAATATTTTCAATTTTACCATTTGGAATATCGAAATTTATCATTTTTATTCCAATTTTATATACAAAGTGTTTCATTAAGGCTAAAAATTTGTCAGGAATTTCAAGATTCTTGGAAAACTTTCAAAATATAAAGAGATTATCAAAATGGTTTCAAAGGTATTATATAAAGACACAATCACCATACTTAATGAAACATCTTGTATACATTAAAATACCAATACAGAAAAAAATAAATCGTACATATTAGACCTTGAAAGATATGTTTTGATTCAAAAATAATCGGAATAAAAACAATTCAAAAGAAGCAAAAAAGGGCAATATTTAGAAGGTATTAATGTAATAATTTGGACCAATAATATGCAAAAATTAAATAAATGATAGTTTTAATTGAAATTAAAAGAGAAAAAATATACTTCATCAATAATTTTTGTTATTTTTACAAAAGAAAATTATTTTACAATATAAATTTATGGGCCTTGGAAAACTGACAACAGTTGAGCCAACTGTCAGTACTTTAACTGACGTCAAGGTTGCCAACTTAGGGGTTTCCCCTCCAAATTTAGGTGGTAAAAAAGTCAAATTGGATGTTTTTAGGGTTTTTTTAACATCGAATATGTATTTTTTTTCAACTTAAAAAAATGAAGGTGAGATATTATAGGCCCAGGAATAACCAAATTTAGCCAATCACATTTATTTCTGACATAGCGGCTTAGTGACATCTACAGTACCAACGAATATAGACACTTATAGAAGGGCAGGCCAATGCCAATGTGTAAGACCAAGAGGTTTCGAACTGACCGTGGGATGGCGCCAGATGGACGAGAAAGACGGTTTGTTGCATAAAACGCGATTGAATGTCGCCATGTTGTTTACCTGTGTATACTACAAACATAAACATACCATCGGCAAGCAATTTATTAAAATGCCTAAAGCTACAGATAAAAAAAATATTCCAATACTTGGAAAACTGACTGATCCAGACTTAAAAGGTATAGTTATTCTATTATATTTTTCTTTCTGTGGGTTGCTGTAGTAATGTATTTCAATTCTTTATTTTATTAATAATATTGTTTCCCAGTAATTGTAGGTGTTTTTGGTTGGAGCTTTAGGGGAAGAAATTTTTGAAAGTTGGTAACACTGACTGACGGATGACAAATGACACAACAATGTTGTCAGATTTTGAGTCATTTTCTGTATGAATACTTCTGAAATAAATATATTCAACTCTTACAACAAAAATAATTGAAAACATTTTCGAAACATCGATATGGTTTAAAGTTTTTTCAATATTATCCTTTTCGCTTATAGTTATAATTTTTTTAATTTGAATTTATATTTTCAAAGGTTTTCGCTTTTTGTATTTCCAATATTCTTAAAATTCTATTTTAGAACCAAGGGCGATTTCATGTACAATACCGAATACGTCCTCTGTTCCATACAATTAACATTATTCTTATTGTTAACAACTAGAGTAAACATTACATTAAGAATATTGTACAATATGTGCAAGTAGAAAAATATGAGTAAAGACATGACCATTCAAAACACCGATATATATATATATATATACTATTGGTGAATGATGAAGTTAACCAAACTGTTAACAAAAAAACAGAACAAAAATTTTCTTTAATTTAAAATTATTATTCCAAGTAAAATATTTATAAATTTGTTCCCAAAAAATCTAAATGCATTCTCTATTTTTGTTAACAGTATTAGTCGGAAAAGTTTTACAAGAAATGTGTTGTATGAAGTGTTATTTTTGTTAAAATATTCCCTGACACTATAAAAATACAGGTAGTAGAAGTAGTAGACAGATTTTGGGTAACAAACTATTTTTCTATCATGTAAAAATACACTCACAAGCAAAATAATCCCTCCACGCAAATTTACAATTAATTTATATTTCAAATAATTTTTTTAATTTATATTTCAAATAATTTTTTAAATTTATATCGGATTTAAACGAATTTTGAAAAATATTGTTGATGAATTAATGGACAATTGCTCATATTTTAAAAGTATATATAAAAATATACAGGTTTAAACAAAATATGTTTTTCAATACTGTTTCAACTATCAAGTCACTTCTAAGTTAGAAACAAATGCCTTTTTTCTATGCTCGCGAAACCACAAATAAGACTTCGCTAACCCCAAGGTTTGTTTAAACCTGTATATTATAAACATACGTCTTTATTTACTAAATTTTCAAAATGCGAGCGATTCTCCATTAATTTATCCACAATAATTTTTTAAATTCGTTTAAATCTCACATTAAATAAAAAAAGTTATCTTCGATTGAAATTTTAAAATCATAAATCTTGACTCCCAATCGAAATATCTTGAAACGGTCTATATTGGTAAAATAAACTGCAAGCTGATTCGAATAAAGGATTTGGAAATTCTGCTTTAAAAAAAATGTTAACTTACGAAAAAATCATTTCCAACAAAACACTTTTCACCGCAATGGCTCGGTTTTGCTTATAACCACGCGATAAAACAACTGGAACAAAAATAAAATCCACTAGATGACGTTAAAGTTCCAGAAAATGAATTTCCGGGCAAATCACGCGAAAAAATGGGAAACAACCGTTAAAAAAAATATACAACTTGGTAGTTACCTACTTCACCGACTCATAGTTAATGGACAAAACGCTCAAGGTAGTTTCAATAAAGACGTATATGCAGTTATACAGGGCGGAAAGAAAATAGGTATAAAAAGAATACGGAAATAAGTGATGCGACAAAATTATAATAAGCAATATACTTATTTTCATAGCTGCGACATTACATGCGAGACTTTTACTTAATCAACAAATTAAATGAGTAAATACAGGGTGTGCCAAGAAAAATTGGCCATCATTTATACCACTTAAACTGGGGTCAAAAATAAGTCGATTGAACCTATGTACAAATGTGCACACAAAAAAAGTTATGGGATGTTAAAGTTAAAAAAATTAAATGTAAATTCTTTTTGCTTTTTACCACTTTGCATAAATAATTTCAAACCCCAGGCTGAGAGAATTAAATGTTAAGGATAATACCTTTCAATACGAAGCACTTTTCCTTTGTAGCTTTTTATAAATGAAAGTATAGATTATACGATGCGATACGATGAAGAACCGAAAAAAATAATTCTTTTATAAAACTTTCCAGCGACTCTATGCCCCATTAAAAATTAAATATATTTTCGGGACCAGCTAACTCAATTTCAATTCATTTCTTTGAACTGTATCAACTTTAGTAATATAAAATTTCGAAACATGAAAAAAACCATCGGGTTATCTCCCTATAGAATTTCAAATAGTACATTTTGCGTGAAAGCTGTCAGCATCGATCAAAAAGGGTTCTTCTAACGTGCAGAACGCGAGTGCTCAGCATACAAACACTTTTCCAAGGGCATTTGAATAACAACTCACTAACCTAATCGATCTTTCTTTCTCTTATCAAGACCTACGGCCTTATAAAAAATAATATACGTGTCACAATACAAAAGTCGCAAGAAATAAAGATAGTCAAAGTTGTACACTGCGTCCATAAAATAACGTATCAACCAAATAAATGGTATATGAAAAAATCCCGAAACAGGTCGATTTTTGTTGTTAATTTACCATTTGTTTAAAGAATAATCTATCATACAGGGTGAATAACCTTTGAGTGATGTCGCCAGGACTAGTTTTCTTAAATGAAACACCCCCTTTTTCTCAATTAGCACTTTCACTAGTATTCCTAGCAGAGATAATTGGAATTTTAATGTTGAATGGTGTTGGCGATATGATGCGGACTTAACAAGGGGTATGCATACTATTTCATGAAATGCACCCAGACTTTACAGTGTGGGGAGTATCTAGGGATTTGGATATTGAAAAGTCTTCAGTAGCAAATATTCTTAGAAAGGACAAATACCATCCATGTAAAGTACCTACGTCTCATCCATGAGTTGGCTGAAGATGATTGTTCGCAGAGCTGAATTCTGTGAGGTCTAACACCCGATATTGGTCACATGAAAATCCAAATTTGATGCAAAGATTTTTTTGATGAACATTCAATACTAGAATTGTAACTGTATTTTATGCAAGATACATCAATTACTGATTTGACCCATCTTTTCACTAAATCCAAGAGAGAGCTCAAATACTCCTATGCGCCTATTCTACTGAGTAAACTCAAGAGAGCGTGGAGTGGTCATGCGCATTGCAAATCAACGAGTAAAATGTCAAAAAGTTGAACCCTCTCTGGGTCTTCACACGAGACGAGAAAAGGCGAGACTTTTAAAAATCTCGTCTTGGTCTCGTTTAAATATCAGTCTCGTCTCGTAACGAGTAGTCCCGTCTCGCCGAATATCGTTATTAAACAAGAGCTTTAAATATTATACTAATAAAAATATTATAAAAAGGATGACATTTTTATTTTTTAATATGTTTGCAGCTGCTTATTTATAAATTTCCACAAAATTAGTTTTACTGAACACTTAAAGTCAAAAATTAAAAAAAAAATTTAATTCACTTCCACCTTATTTTCTTTTTGACTTTACAATTATTCAAAAAACAGAATTATAGAATAAAATATCTCTAGGTTTGCAAAATATGTGGTCTCGTTGTCTAAATTATATTCAATAGAGTCTCGTCTAGTCGAGATTTTTCGATACGAGATCGAGACAAAAAAATATCACGTTTGTGTAAATCCCAAAATTTCCACATCTCACATCGTTTTTCACTCGCAGTATTGTACTGGACTATTTTTGACTATCAATATAAAATGAGCTATCAACGAAAATGAGAATGATGCAGACAGCAAGATGTAAATCACAAATATCTCGTAAACTCTAACTAGAAAGACGTATACCTACAATTCTTGCCGATACATTCGTTAATATTTGAAGAAACTGTTCGCTTTGGGAGCATATCGTCAATTTCACAGCTATATATTTCATTTTCCATGACAAAAACGATATACGGCTACGGGTTTTCGTAGGGAAAATGTTTTATGGAAAATATTGGTACGAAATTTCTCTCCTGATTCACTTTTAAAACTATAAAGTTTTGGTGTTATCATCTTACTTTATTAGATTTGTTGCTCTAATTTTCATGTGAAAAGTGTGATAAAAAAATGTAGGTTATCGTCGAGATTAGATTTATAAAATTAAATAAGTTAAAATTGGAACCCGCAATTTTCTTATACTCAAAATGTATCCAGGTTACTTTTTCTCAATTTTGTATAAGTTATAGAGTTTGATCTTCCGAACAAAAGTGTCCATCGGCCATTTCAGTCCAATGACTAGTTTTTGAGATACAGGGCGTTAAACTTCCAAAAGTAATATTTAATTTAGGAAAACCTTTTTCTATAAATATTTTGCATGACTATTAATCCTTAACGACCATAGTCATAGGACTGAAATGTGCCCATGGACACTTTAGAACAGGAGATCAAACTCTACAACTTATCCATTCAAAAAAAAAACAAATAACCGAGATCAATTTTGCACAAGAAACATGCGGGGTCCTTTGGCATTTGGAATTATTAAACAAGCTTTCATATTTTAAGTTAAATCGAATTGAATGTTTAATTTTAAGCATATTTGTTAGGCCAAATTTAAATCCTCTAAAAACTGTGTTGAATTAATTTATTTCAAGAAATATATTTTTTAGATTAAACGCATTGATTTTTCAGTTAATTTTCAATAATAAAAGTGCCTTGTTTAACATTTCTATAAAATAGTAATTTTCACGGAAAAATATCTAAAAAAGGAGTTAAACCATCAGCTGCCCTTTGGGTGGGACTAAAAAGGACGGACTAACGAACATTTTTAGAAAAAAGCAGGAACTGATAAAAATAGCTAAGGTACTACTAAAAAAATTATATAGGATAAGTGTTATAAATAGGTATTAGTCAAAGGGTTACGCCCTTAACTATCAACTGCCATCTAATAGTCTCGGGCTGCTAAAGCTCATTTTCTGCCCTTGTGACACAATATTCTATTGTAAACCTTATTTCCTTTATAAATAAAATAAGGGTTCATTGACTATATTATATAAATAATACTTTTACTTACCACACTTTATGATGCGTTTTATACTGTAACGATATCAATGTGGTGGTGGTATATCGTAAACAAAAATTTTCACATCCTTTTTAAAATGGAAACATAAACAATACAAATCAATCACCTTATCTAATTTCCTTTACAAGATATGTAAGTAATATAAATACCTACAATAATAATATGTTCGATAAAACTGTTCCCAAAATCTGATACAGAGGGCACAGAAAAAGTTGCTCTAAAATTCGGATAGTTGGTTATAACTACAAAGAGTATTTTACTATTAAATCTATACAGGGCAAGCCACTAGATACTTAAAGGTGTGTATATTTATCGTATAAGGTTGCCCGAACGGAAGTTGATAATATACAACCGAAACATATATTTTTTTTAAACTGTTAGTCCAGGAGCTAATTACGATTTCGAGGAAGTTATCTTGGAATAGGTTGCTGATAATGATGCAGTATTTCTTCAAAATTTAATTTATTATCTCCTGTACTATTTCCCACCGCATTTAATGACGTTTCCACCTCCTATATCTGGTCATCAAAACGCAACCGATAAGATCGGAACTATAAAAATGTTTTTGAGGTAAATTTATCAGTGAAATAACGAACTTGTGTCAAATTTGCTGACAGGCAAAAACCATTGATAATATTTAATGGGTAGAGAAGATATATTTATATGGAATAATCACTAGTTACCTACATATAATGTGTCCCAAAAAATAAAGATACCATCTGAATGTGGTAGCAAGATAGTTGGATTCGAAGCCAGTAAATATGCTTCTAATAGCGAGGGAGCACGTTTGAAATTAGAAGAAAAAGTTACATGAAAATATAAAAAAGCAGACCTATATACGTTGAATGTATGTAATGGCGTACCTTGTATATATATATATGATATGCTTAAAATGTAAAGTACAGATTACATCCATATTAAAAACATCTAAAATTCTGATTTACCCATAAACGCGCATACCCTCTGCCAATCTGGTCCTTTTTTTATTAAGAAAGTGCACTTGCCAATGTCTTAGAGTGCAATGTTAACAAATATCAAGACTGTTTAGATATCACACATAACTCCTTATAACATTTTTTTCAACAAATGAATTAACCGCCTTAAAAAAATTTATAGTACGTCAATGATGCAGAAATTTTTACAAAAAAAAATAACATCCTAGATGGAAATTTTTCCTAATAAGTAAATCTCTTCCAAACCAACCCTTAACAAAAATTGCTCAATGCAGCTACAGAGGATTTGTCTACAGCATCTCTAGGAAAAAATAGTCTCATAACAAAGGCTCTAATATTGGTTCCAAACTCTGGTGATAGTTGAAGGTATGCCAAATTACTTTAACTAAGTAAATTAAGATTAAAATATCTTTACTTTTAAAACTATTATTTGTTTTTTAAACATTTCATCTTCAAGTGCGTTAAATAATTAGAAAATGTGTTCATTCGAATACCCAAAAGAAATAATTAATTCCATGTAGAATGTCACCATAATAAATTTCACGAAAAGCCTGACCGTGTGATGGAATAATAACCAAATTAATGGTAAACATAATTAATATTTCAAATTTCTAGTATTCCAAAAAGTGTAATGTGTGAAATAAATTACCCAAACAGTCTTAATATTAATGAATACTTAATGAAGTGCTTAGCTAAATGAAAAAATAAAATAAAAATAGGATTAAATGCATCAGGTTTATTTAAGCAACAAGCAGAAATAATGAAAGGTATGATTTAGTAGTGGAAATCTACACATTTTGTTACAATACAAAATTTTTTATTAAAAATAATAGACTTACTGTTAAAAACATTTAAAAAATTATTAGTGAACCAGACGTTAGGCAACTTCTTATACTAACGGTTAGGTCAGACTATAGGTAAATATTTCCCTTACATTACGATTGTATTGTAGGGCCATGCCAGTCAGGTCTTATAGTGTGCCAAAAGTTAATTCAATTGGGAAACTATCCAAATGATAAGCACAAACAATGCGGATTTGTTCTCGTTCTTCTGTACGAACCATACAATATTTTATGTATGAAAAAGTAACATTGAGGTCAAACCTATATAATGAGAGGAAAATTAATCAGCTGATGGAAGATTTCTGCGTTTGTGTCACAAACATTTATCATAAGGGAAAATTGAGAAATGGATACACCAGTGACGTATGCAGCAAAAGTATTTTTAAAAATGTTCACTTACAAGGGAGTTTGTGAAACTAGAAAAGTTGATTTAATTTAATTGAACACTCTGGGGTGAATTATACTTTTTTTGGTCTGACTTGGGAGTTTTATTGAACCTTTTTGGATATGGATGAATTCCTAAAGAAAAGTATTTTATATTAGATAATTTAAATGATTGCTTGGAAACCATGAGAAGTTTTTTGTTGTAGACTGCCATAAATTAAGCTGTAGTTTGAACATATTATCTGGGTCTTGTGAAAAAGCAGCAACCAAAGGCCTAACCATCAACACTTTAACTAGGGACCTTTAGCTGTGGAATTATATCAAAGTACCAAGATTCCTTGGAACTCTTTCCTTCAACAGTTGGTGATAAATATTGTTAGACAGATACCAGTTTTAAGGAGATCAACAAAGACTTTCAAATTCCAAAAGCCTTCAACTTTATATAAAGAATTTGATAATTAGAATTATTGCTTGAAAACCAAGAGGAGATTTTTGTTGTAGACTGCCATAAATGAAGCTATAGTTTGAACATATTATCTAGGTCTTGTGAAAAAGCAGCAACCAAAGGCCTAACAATCAACACTTTAATGGACCTTTAGCTGTGGAATTATATCAAAGTACCAAGATTCCTTGGAACTCTTTCCTTCAAGAGTTGGTGATAAATATTGTTAGTTTTAAAGAGATCTACAAAGACTTTCAGATTCCAAAAGCGTTTATATTAAGAATTAAATAAATAGAATTATTGCTTGAAAACAAAGAGGAGATTTTTGTTGGTAGACTACCATAAATGAAGCTACAGGTTGAACATCTTCTCTGGAATCTAAAATTCCAAGTAGTTGAGAATATCAGCCAACCAGGAAAGATTTTGGTGTTAGTGAAGGAATAATTCAATAGGAACAACATTAAAGATACTTTTATCATAAAAATGAGAGGAGATTAAACTGACACCTTGAGATTACTTGTGTACATATTTCTATGCTTTCATTCAACTAAGACCCTTCAATTACTTTATTCAATTTCCGGTGTACCACAGCATCGATCAAAGCGGCTTGATGACAGTTTTGACAGTTTAACTTGGTGAGGAAACTTGTCTTACGGACAAAAGTTAAAAGTTTAATTGAGTTGAAAGCTATTTATAAAATAAAATGATGTTTTTAACAAAATATGTAGATTTTTTTATGTCATAGTATACTTCTATCACGGATTAAGTTTCACACAAAATTGTGGCAGACAGTAGCAATGGAATGATGCTTATCAGTAGAAAAAATGACAAAAATACTTACCCGATATCGACTGACCCATCAAATATCCATACATAACACTCATCGATTTTCTATTCTTGTCGTAATTTCCCCGAGAGTATCAATATGATTTTCTATTACTACTAAATGCTAGATAAGTGGGGTAGGTAAGGATCACATTAATTTATAATATTAATTGACTTATTTTTTTTTATATTTTTTGTTTTAAAAATTGTTGGTCTCACGCTGGGATATTCGATTGCCACATCAGCAAAAAAAAACAACTAAAATCTAGACAAAATACATTGTGCACTGCGACTATAATAGTTGTAAGTAAAATTCCTAACAAATATTGAGTGTTCCAAATAATAGATTTTGTACAAATATTGGAAAACGATAACGACACCAATTTATTTATACTTAAAGCGATAATATTTTATAATGATACTTTTAATCATACAGGTTGTCTCGAAAATTGTTTCGTACTTTCTAGTTTTATCTACGTTTGATTAATTTTACTTCAGACGCGCATGTGAAATGCGTGAATATTTTTTTATTTGGAACACCCGGTATATTATAAATGCGTCGTGAATAATATTCTAAAAACGTATTAAAAATGTTAAAAAGTGTATGTACAAAAATAATGGTTGTATATGTATAAATGCCATGTAAGGAATAATATCATCTGTATATCTACAGGGTGGGGCAATGAAACGTCTTTTTGAGTAATTTTTGGAGAACAGTAAAAGTCGAAAAATGTATGGACTACAATTTTTCTAATTGAAAAAATTGTATTTGAAGTTTTTTTTGTTTTAGAAACTTGCAAATTATCATAAAGCGATTATTTTTTTATTTTTAAAAATTGTAAATTGTCCTAAGCCGATTTAAGTATATTTTTAAAAATTGCTGCCATTAAGTGATTTGTTTCTTATTATTAAAAATTGCAATTTGTTATGGAAGGATTCAAGTTTTTTTTGTTTTTAAAATTTGCAAATTGCCATGAAGCGTTTTTGGATCTTTCATTTTGAACAATCGCGAATTGCCATAAAGCGATTTCAATTCTTTTCATTTTCAGAAATTCCCATTAAGCGATTCAAGATTTTTTCATTTCTATCAATTGCAAATTGTCATAAAGCGATTTATGATTCTCTTTTTACTTGAAAATTGGCGTAAAGCGATTTTAGTTTTCTTATTTTTAAAAATTGCAAATTGTCATAAAGCGATTTCAATTCTTTTCATTTTTAGAAATTTGTCATAAAGCGATTCATGGTTCTTTTTTTAATTTCAAATTGCCATGAAGCGATTTGAGTTCTTTCATTTAGAAAAGTTGCGTATTTCTATGAAGCGATTTCAATTCTTTTCATTTTTAGAAATTTCCATTGAGCGATTCAAGATTTTTTCATTTCCATCAATTGCAAATTGTCATGAAGCGATTCATGAATCTTTTTCTAATTCCAAACTGCCATGAAGCGATTCGAGTTCTTCCATGTTCAAAAATTGCGAATTGATTCATTTTCAGAAATTCCCATTAAGCGATTCAAGATTTTTTCATTTCTATCAATTGCAAATTGTCATAAAGCGATTTATGATTCTCTTTTTACTTGCAAATTGGCGTAAGGCGATTTTAGTTTTCTTATTTATAAAAATTGCAAATTGTCATAAAGCAATTTCAATTCTTTTCATTTTTAGAAATTTGTCATAAAGCGATTCATGGTTCTTTTTTTAATTTCAAATTGCCATGAAGCGATTTGAGTTCTTTCATTTAGAAAAGTTGCGTATTTCTATGAAGCGATTTCAATTCTTTTCATTTTTAGAAATTTCCATTGAGCGATTCAAGATTTTTTCATTTCCATCAATTGCAAATTGTCATGAAGCGATTCATGAATCTTTTTCTAATTCCAAACTGCCATGAAGCGATTCGAGTTCTTCCATGTTCAAAAATTGCGAATTGCCATAAAGCGATTTCTATTCTTTTCATTTTTAGAAATTTGTCATAAAGCGATTCATGATTTTTTTTAAATTTCAAATTGCCATGAAGCGATTTGAGTTCTTTCATTTTGAAAAGTTGCGAATTGCCATGAAGCGATTTCAATTCTTTTCATTTTTAGAAATTTCCATTAAGCGATTCAAGATTTTTTCATTTCTATCAATTGCAAATTGCCATAAAGCGATTAATTGTACTTTTTTTATATCAAATTGCCATGGAGCGATTTGAGTTCTTCCATTTTGAAAAATTGCGAATTGCCATAAAGAGATTTCAATTTATTTCATTTTTAGAAATTTCAATTAAGCGATTCAAGATTCTTTCACCTCTAGAAATTGCAAATTATCATAAAGCGATTCATGTTTTTTTTAAAATTGCAAATTGCCATGAAGCGATTTCAATTCTTTTCGTTTTTAAAAATTGCCATTGAGCGATTCAAGATTTTTTCATCTCTAGAAATTGCAATTTGACATAAAGCGATTCATGTTTTTTTTTTAATTCCAAACTGCCATGAAGCGATTCGTGTTCTTCTATTTTGAAAAATTGCAAATTGTCATAAAACGATTCATGATTTTTTTAAAATTGCAAATTGCCATGAAGCATTTCAATTCTTTTTATTTTTAGAAATTGTCATTAAGCGATTCAAGATTTTTTCATTTCTATAAATTGCAAAGTGTCATAAAGTGATTCATGAATCTGTTTCTAATTCCAAATTGCCATGAAGCGATTTGAGTTCTTCCATTTTGAAAAATTGCGAATTGCCATAAAGAGATTTCAATTCATTTCATTTTTAGAAATGTCAATTAAGCGATTCAAGATTTTTTCATCTCTAGAAATTGCAAATTATCATAAAGCGATTCATGATTTTTTTAAAATTGCAAATTGCCATGAAGCATTTCAATTCTTTTTATTTTTAGAAATTGTCATTAAGCGATTCAAGATTTTTTCTTTAAATTGCAAATTACTATAAAGCGATTAAATTTTTTTAATTTTTAAAAATAGCATATTTCCATGAAGCGATTTAATTTTTTTTATTTTTAAAAATTGCAAAATTATAATAAACAGATTCAAGTTTTCTTGTTAATAAAAATTGCCAATAAGCGATTCAAGTTTTCCATTTTTCCAAAAAGTTCAATAAGTCGTATCAGCTTACCATCCTGTATACTAATAATAACGTGTCTTATTACAAATAGAACATAATAAAAACACAACAAATACATCATTAATATCTATAGTTTGTGCAAATGTCACTGAAACTAATTAAAATATTATTTACCACCTAATGAGTATGTAGGCAACAAAATTTATTTACTTTTATCACATTTAATAATTCATTCGCCTTTTTATTTTCATTTTATATAAATGTTTTAAAGGATCAAAGTGATTTATTTTATTTTTATTTTTTCATTTATCATTTGATCAAAAAGGTTTATCGCGCATTTAAATTGGAAATAAAGCCTTAACGGTGTTCGTTCGTCCTTATTTTACAGTAGGTCACGTTTGCCAGATGTAATTTTTTATTTTATTTCCAAATTAAGAGCTAATTTTAGGATAGGCCTACCAATCCGCAATAAAAATATACCTTTTTTCCTAAGCTGAGCAACATAGACAAGCTGGATTAAACGAGGAAGATATATAAAGGGGGGTCAACAAAAATTTAAATAAATACACTATCTCCTATTTCAAAACATTTTCATCGATGCCTGTCATGTTTTATTACTTCCAAATCCACATAAAAATGCGCCATGGTAACAAAAATCGTTAACGATCCTCTTTTTTAATGGGACACAAAAATATTAAATGGTTGTGTATGTGGACCTATATCGACGGTAGGAATTTTCTTATTTTTTGATTTATTTTTTCTTTTAAACACATTAGGGCGCAAGCATTTTCGACAATTCTTCGTCTTGTAGACATCCTTTGAGGAATTCATCCTGCGTTAATTGTCCGTCGTTGTTTTCGTCCATCTTGGCGAAAATATTTTTGGCCCTCTCCTCGGCCGAATCGGCGGGTCTATTGGAAGAACATGCTCCCAACATGTCATATATGGCCTGAAACAAAAGAGAATTAAAATGTAATTTTACTTAATTACGGTTACCTGTAAAAATTGTCATATTTTAGTAAAGCGTGTTATCAATAGATGTCGAAGATAATAGTTCAATACCATTAAAACGCCTTACAAAATTTTTGAAAAATACTTTTTTTTCAAAGAACAGAGACCGTTCACTAAGAAGCGACAACTACTTCTCGGGCTATATGCCCCGACAGACATTGAATTCCACTTCTAAGTTAAACGGGGTTGGTATATCTGCAAGATATAACCAACCATTCTGGTTTTTTTGTCAATATAGAATTTTGGTTTGTGGTTAGATGTGGGGATGTCGCCTTCTTAGCATTTTCTTTACTGAGTTTATTGTATTGAGGTGGTTTCAGCGTTGTCTCCAGTCCAGTATTATGCTCTTAGGGCTTCTGGACGGATGACATCTACCCCGTTCAACTTAGAAGTGTAATTCAATGTCTGTCGGGGCATATAGCCCGAGAAGTAGTTGTTGCTTCTCAGTTGAACGGTTATTGTTTTTTGAAAAATATTTTTCTGAAGACGTTATAATAGTATTAAACTATTATCTTTGACATCTACTAAAATGTGAATGTTCTAGATATAATTTTTTTACGAATGACCTCTAACAACAAAATAATAAAAAGCTGTAATGACTAAGTCGATTTCGTATCATTTAGTGGAATCTCAATCTAGTTCGAGTCATAAAAATTGTTCATGACTATAATTTGAATTCTGGAAACCGACATAGAGACGACACTACGCATTTATTTTTATAGTTGTTTTCTTTGTAGTAAAATATTTTTGTTAAATTGTTGGTATAAATTTAAGAATTTGGAGAAATTATTTGAATGGAATTTTTTTCGTAATCATATTCAGAATTAAATGCTGATTAGATCCGTATATGTTACCTGTCCGTACCTTGGTCAACCCCCGAAGAATTGGGGTTACTAGATATCATAAAAAAATTAAAACAAAAAATTTTGTCTAAAAAATAAAAAAAAATTAAGGGGTGGACCACCCTTAACATTTAGGGGGATGAAAAATAGATGTTGTCCGATTCGCAGACCTAACCGATATGCACACAAAATTTCATGAGAATCGGTCGAGCCATTTCGGAGGAGTTTGATTACAAACACCGTGACACGAGAATTGTTTATATACAACTTGTTTATGTATACATCATGTTCGCCCCAGAGGTACCCTTAAAAATCCTCCAAATAAATGTTGTCAGGAAAAAAGCTGCCCAAGATCTAGCAGTCGGCACTGCCATTAAACTAGGGATCGACATACTCCTTGTGCAAGAACCGAATCTGAGCACCACGAGGAAAGACGCTAGGTGGATCCTGGATCACCAGGAAAACGTTGCCACACGTTGCATAAACAGAAAGTGTGGGGTGAGAGGGCACGAGAGAGGACACGGCTACGTAAAGCTGGATCTAAGGAAATGGTCAATATACAACTGCTATGTCTCCCCTAATATAACCACCAGACTATACGAAGAATATCTATAGATACAGTGATGACCAAAGTAAGGGGAAAAAACTGATGTGTTAATCGCTGGTGACTTTAACGCGAAGTCACCAATGTGGGGGGCAAATAAAGAGGACGCACGAGGAACAATTTTAGGCGAATGGATTATGTCCATGAACATGGTAGCACTTAACGATGGAAAGACGCCCACTTTTGTAAGAGGCAGGTAGGAGTCGTACATAGATATCGTTTTTGTACTCAAAGGGTAGCTCGCTGTGTCGGGAACTGGAGAGTGGAGACTGGACACTGAGGAGAGTCTAAGCCTGCATAGATACATGCGGTATGATATTGGTGCTGGTCATAAGAAGATAGACTTTTCGCAGAAAAGTTCGCCCAACAAAAAATCTTCAAGGACGTACTCATAAACCAAGCATGGAGTTGGCCGAAACCTTAAAAAAGGTAAAGGAAGACCAAGACCAATCACAAAGGAGAACTTCTGGAACCAGGAAAATTTTACCTTGTTGGTGGAAGCGAAGATATCGCTGGCAGCAGAGAGGAATGCATACGTTCCAGAAGAAGGTTATTGAGATTAAGAGGTCGAGGTGGACAACCTGAAGACATTGAGGAGGCAGAGGCCGAGTATAAAGCAAAGAGAAGAGCTTTTAGCAAGGAAATTCGCAATTCAAAAAGGAGTAGCTGGAAATAGCTAAAGTAGTTCTAATACCTAAAGGAAACCCTGAGGAAAACAAATACCGACCAATTTGCCTTCTTGTTGCGATAAGTAAATTACTAGAACAGCTGATCAAGCAGAGACTGAAAGGTGAACTAGAAAAAAAAACTTCCCTTATCGCCGCACCAGTATGGCTTCTCAGAGGGAAGGTCGATGATGGATGCCATCACTGAAGTCGTCGAGCTGGCTCAAAATCACCAGGAGAAATGGGGTGCAATAGTGCTGCTCGACATTAGAAATGCCTTTAATACAGCCCGATGGCAGATAGTAACAAAGACACTGATTGAAGCGGGCATCGATGCCAGCCTGACAAACCTAATAATAGATTACTCGTTGTGGATAAGTCAAACCTTAAAATAACGCAGGGGGTGTCGCAAGGATCTGTCCTCGGGCCTCTGTTATGGAATGTGCTCTATGATGGAGTTCTTAGACTGAACCTTCCCGATGGATGCGACAAGTTGGCTTTGCAGACGACCTCGGCCTGGTTGTCAAGGCAAATAACGAGTACACGCTAATGCACAGGGTAAATGAGTCCATTGCTGAGATACAATACTGGATTAGGAGAAACCACCTAGAACTCGCACCTGGGAAAACGGAAGCAATTATTGTGAGGGGCCCCAGAAAGAGGGAGAATATAATGTTCAAGGTGGGTAACCTGGAGATACCACAGCAAACAGGTTAAATACCTAGGAGTGTGGCTGGATGATAAGATGAGCTTCGGTGAACATGTGAAGAAAACTTGCGAAAAAGCAAAAAAGCAACTCTCTGCACTAAAGAGGATGATAGACAATCAATGATTGAAGAGAGGGCAAGAATGAAACTACACCCGGTAGTTAATAACGACATAAGAAATACCGAGAGACGCAGGGCATTGGTGGAGTGGCAAAGCAGGTGGCAACTTTGGACCTCCACGGGCCAATGGACGAAGCGGTTAATGCCGGATGTGGTGAGTTGGAGTAAGTGTGGTTTTCGGAGGAGCGGCTATTTCATGACACAGTTTCTCTGTGGGAATGGTAGTTTCAGGAGTTACACGCACAAGATTGGGAAGACACCCGATGATAACTGCATCTATTGAGGGGAGCACACAGTTTTTAAATGCGACAGATGGGTTGACCACAGAAGAAATTTTGGGGGAATGTCGGTCACCGTCCATCCCCCGACAATATTATAGGCTGGATGACTGAATCAATAGGGAATTGGAATGTTGGGGAGAGCTTCATTACCAGAGTCATGAGGAGTAAAGAGGAAGAAGGATGAGAGCACCAAAGGAGACAGAAGGAGATGTGATGAATATGATTTCGACTGTCGAATATCCGGACCGCACTTGATCTCATGCCTAATAGGTGGTTCCAGGTACGTGGTGCGGAAGGAGAGGTGGACTGTTTAGTGGGTAGGGCAGCCAGGCGAGTCCCACACTGTGTAGTGGTCGCAAATGGCTTCGGGCATTTGGTTCCACTACACGTGCGTAAATGCATTTCAACCACCTCCCAAAAAAAAAGCTTAGCTAAAGAAGGCTCTAAAGAAAACTTCATAGGTCCGGAACCGTTTTGTGGAATCACAAAAGATTGCATAAGAGAGGAAATCGGGAAATGGCTAGATAGGGAACACCAACTCAAATGGAGGTTGACACAAGAGCACCTCCATACAAAGAGTTTACTGAACAAGGTAGACAAGGAACACTCAACCAGTCTATTGAAACTGGGTAAGAGACATTTGAAGACAGTTACACCGACCTGGTGACTGGACACTGCACCATGAGGAAACATCTGCACAAAATGGGCAAAGGTAGTGAACCTATGTGCAGAAAATGTGAACTTGATGATGAAACACCTACTCACATACTCCGCTTCTGCGAGAACTTACAAGTACTTAGACGGAAGCACTTTGGAGAGGAATTAATACAAGCATTAAAACTACTGAAAATTCCTCCAGTCAAACTAGTGGCCTTTATAGAAGACACGAAGCTTCTGGAATGGAAGTAGATAACATGAGATATGGTACAAAGATAGATTCATTTCAAGTGTCTGGGCTGTTGAGCACAACCCAAACGAATGAATGAATGTACTAAGATAAACATCTTAGCAAATCTTACAGATCTACTAATGTTTTTGGTCAGTCAAAAGACGTTATCCTCTGTTGGTCATTTTCTGACAAAATATTGTATTGTACCAGTCAAACATGTTGAAGAAACGGGCTAACATTTGCGTCAACCCAAGTTTGATCTGTTAGGACATTGAATTGATTAAAACGAGGTTTTTAATGATTTTTTATTGCCGTCGAATTGAATTCATAGATGCACTGATGTATATAGAATTTTCGTCGAAAATCGTAAAAAAACACAAATTGCAACCTATTTTTATAACCTGAGGTAGGTAATTTTCATTTTTATTTTCATCATAATATAGTTTTGTTTTGATGTACTTCGATAATATGACTTATACGGGCTCTTAAGGTAATTGAATGCATTCCATCCCTTAATTGAAGTGTAAATTTATGATGATGACGATAACTGTTTGGATAAATAAAGGCCTCAAGTGGACCATTAAAGGAAATGTCAGGTGCTTACTCATCGTAGTGCTCCATTTATAATAGTACGGTCGCACTCTCACTAATTTCCTTACATTAATCATTAATCAAAATAAATATAGAACGTGAAAATTGAATACGAATGCTTTCCCAATTAGAAACAACTACTCCTCGAACTGCATGTATCGATACAGAGAAAGACTACATAACAAAAATGTTGAATGCTAGTTACATATTCCTTTGATAAATAATCAACTTCCTGTCAGGACATAAATATCCCGAAGAGTAGTTGTTTCTTAGTTGAAAGTCGTTCAAGTTTTTATCATTTTTATTATACTCGATCTTTTTTTAATCTTGAATTTTTTCGATGTACTTGTTTTATTTTTATCCGCGGCTTCTTTTGGATAAGTAATCTTACCTAAACTTCAGAACGGATTGTTATTTTTAAATATTAACACTCAATCTCTAATTATATATTTTTCTAACAAGCTACTCCACTATTGATCTGCCTTCCCTCTCACCTCCCGGACAAAACGAGCACACAAATTGAGTTTGATGAGAGAGTTAATGGGCTGGCAAACGCCAAGATATTTTTATTAAACCTGCGAAAAAATTCCTGTTTATATTTTACTTTGTTCCGGCTGGATCGCTCGAAAATAAAAGGGACAAAAAATATCAGTTTGTTAAGGTTTTTCGGGATAATCATTTTTAATATTGTCTCAGATTTTTAGTTTGTAATCAACGTGTTTGAATCATTGAAACATCGAGGTTATAGTATAACCGATGCACCAAAGGAAACATGTAAGTGGACCAGAACCCCAATATCCACATTAAAGACATTAAGTATCAATAAGCCAATACATAAACGAAAAATACGAAGTGACGCTAATAAAACCAAACGTGTTGACCAAATGCAAAAGGATATAATCCGAATATATATATATATAAAGATGTAAATAAAGATTTACGAAAGCTTGGAAATTTAAAAAGAGTACACTTTTTCCCTTTATATATATATATATATATATATATATATATATATATATATATATATATATATATATATATATATATATATATATATATATATCCTTCTATCGTTAAAGCGTCCATACATTCTGAAATCGCATTTAATAGAGCGTCCAAGTGCATACAGCGTCCGTATACGGACGCTCTATGCACACCCCTTGTAATAATTTGTCCAGGGACTTGAAATTACGTCACGAACCTACCAACAAAATTTTTGGGGGACGCTTTTTTGATCATGAAATGAACGAAAATATACGGTTCCCGAATATATTTAGTTCGCGCAACTCTCCGGCAGAGACGCTAGGAGTATTAAGTTGTATATTGAGTATACATTTTATCTTGATAGTTATTCGCGCTTAGAGCGTCCCGAGATTTGACAACACTGCCGTTTCAGTAGAACGTTAAATTGCTTATATTGTTGAATGCAACAGTTAGAAAAATACATTTCTGGTACATTACTCAACTCTGAGTATTCTCTCAAATACATGCTCTCGTCTTTAGAGCGTCACGTCAACGACTCTCCTCTAATAGCGCCAAATTAAGAAAGTCCGATACATTAACGTGAGTAAAGGTTTAGATATGAGGTAGGAAGGTCAGTGAGCTGGCGCATTTCTTTATTAATAGTATTCTACAGTGAATGGCTAAATTATGGAATATTATTATTATTTCGAGAACCGTCGAGTTTTAAGGGAAATCCCGAAACAGATCGATTTTTGTTGTAAAATACCCATGTTATAACGTACATGGAGTAGGGATGACGTCACCGGTGTAGGTGTAGTGACGTAATCGTTAATTTTTTTTAAATAGAAATCGGTATAATGTGACACCTCATTTGAACGAGAATTTAATTCCTTATTCAACGACATTACATTTTCAACTAAAATATTTTTTCAAGAGTACGAAAACATTGCGGATGACTTCTGGAGTAATTAGACTCTTTTCATGTCTAATTCTATCTTTCAAGTCCTGTAAGTTTTGGGGTCTATTGACATAAACTTGTGATTTTATGTAACCCCACAGGAAAAAATCTAGAGGTGTTACATCTGGCGACCTTGCTGGCCACTCTATAAAACCTCGTCTTCCGATCCACCTCCCGGGAAAGTAATTATTTAAAAATTGACGTACTTCACGTGCGTAATGCGAAGGGGATCCATCTTGATGAAACCAGATATTTTCACTAGATAAATTTGGATTATTGGCATTTGGATACATGTTAGGAAGGACAGGTATAAGTTGATTTCTCAAAAAAGTTAAATAACGTCTTCCTGTTAGATTTTCTTCAAAGAAAAAAGGGCCAATGATTCTGTCATTGATGATCCCTGCCCATAGGTTTGTTCCAACCACAAATCACAAACTGATTTCCAACTATTTTCAAATCGTTTTCAACGCGCATGTCTATCAAATAATCTGATCCCTGATCTATTTATGTTTTTGGTTGGAACATCTTACAACTTCAGTCTGTACTGTACATGCGCTTGTGTTGGCATCGTTAATCAGCTGATCCAAAGGCTTACACGATTTTTATTATGATCAAAATTAGGAATAAAACCAAGCTTTTTAATTATATCTAAATACAAACACAATTCACACTTTAAAAGTTCTAGTTTTAATTATATCTAAATACAAACACAATTCACACTTTAAGGTTATGCTGCAATTCAATGAAACAGTGAAAGAAACTGTAAAATAAAAACACAGCGATTCGCATGCGCCAGATTAGTGGTCAGAAGAAAATCCGTAAACCGTTCTGATAGTTTTCAAACCGTTTTAAATTTTGGTTGGAACAAGAAACTGATCGTTAACTAATCGTTCGTATGTCTGGTTGGAACGTATTTAAGTTACTGCGCAGAATCCTGACGGTTTCTGACGCTGGTTGGAACAAACCTCATGTGCCTCAGTCATCCAATACGGGTTTTCTTGACTCCAATATCTGCAATTTTGACGATTCACGGTACCATGTATAAAAAATGTTGCTTCATCGGAAAAAAGGATTTGATTGATGAAAAGTGGATTGGGGATACATAAATCCTGTATAATTTCAGAAAATTGAAGCCGGCGATCGGGATCGTCGTCGTTTAACTCCTGATGTAGTTGAATTTTGTAGGGATGGTATTTTTCTTTTTTTTAAATATGTAATACCGATCTTTGGGAAACTCCAGCATATTCACCCATTTGTGTTGAACTACTGTGAGGATTGTCATGTACATTTAATAAAATATCAAGTTTCACATTGTCTTCAATTTTAGGACGCCCTGCGTTTGGAATATGTTTAACATGCCCAGTTTCTCCAAATTTTCGGACTATTTTACTTACTGTTGATTGGTTGATGGGTCTGTCGGGATATTTTGCGTTGAATAAATTGCATACCTCGTTCTGTGTTCTTTTTTTATCTCCGTATCCGCTAAGCATTAATATTTCTATGCGTTGTGATTCATTTAGGTGAGCCATAATCCACTATTCAAAAGTAAAAATTACAATTGACAACTGACAACTGACAACAATTCACAAAATCAAAACATTTACGACAATAAATATTACAGTAATTATGCCACTATCACTTGCTTGAATTACATATGACAAAAAGTTTCAGTGTTTATGAGAGAACTTTTCGTGTCCATTATTATTTTTACTTATTTTTGCTTTTTTAAGTATTTCAGAAAATCATGGATTCAAGCATTAATTGTAATTTGATTGAATTTAAATAAAAAAAAATTGTTTTCGTACCCTTAAAAAAATATTTTAGTTAAAAATGTAATGTCGTTAAAAAGATAATTAAATTCTCGTTCAAATGAGGTGTCACATTATACCGATTTCTATTTAAAAAAATTAACGATTACGTCATTACACCTACACCGGTTACGTCATCCCTACTCCATGTACGTTATAACATGGGCATTGTACAACAAAAATCGACCTGTTTCGGGAATTCCCTTAAAACTCGACGGTTCTCGGAACAATGATAATATTCCATAATTTAGACGTTCACTGTATAATTAATTATTGAGTAGGACATTATATACAAACTATTCTCGGTCATCTAAAAGACAAGTATAATGTCAATATTATATTATGTTGACTACCCCTACATTTATTTGGAAGCTTAAACGTGTTAAAGAAACCCACTTTAATTAGGTTATACATCTAGATTTTATTGTTTTAATACCTAGTAAGTAGTAATTATAAAACAATGTCGAATATGGGACAAATAAAAAGTAAATTTTTACACAATACAAAAAAAAGTTTTCTACTATAAAATCTACATATACACAGAGAAACTTAAAAGTCCTACAATAGGTACTACAAAGTTTTTCAGATTGAAAAAAAAATCCTGCAGGGATACAAAAATCAAAATCATTCGAATTTAATGAACGACAGCCTTCATCTCTTACTTCTTTGTGCGTTTCCATTGCATGTACTTGTACGTATTCTTCGACCATAAAAATATTTATAGTTTTCTTAAAAAAAAAGAGTTAGCACGTTGTATGCGGATGGTCAGTGGACGCCGTAAACGCGAAACAATATACGCAAATTATACATGAAAAAATATGAATGCATCTCTTTTTCATTTAAAATCGAAGTCCCAAGTTACTTCCCAGATCTTAATTTATTAGATACGTTCCTGTATATAGGGTGCGTCCAAGTAACGCATAAATTTATTATAAGCTAAATAAAAAGTACTATTAAAAATTCTCCAAATAGGTCAGTTTTTGATTTTAAATTACCAAAATAAACAAAAGAAAATTTACAATAAATGTTCAGCTTGTTCATCATTGACCAGTAGACATGACTTAACCGGGCATTAAGGTCTACTCTAACACTTTGTAGCATAGAGGGTGTTATGTTCCGCATTTATTCCTGCCTCGGTCTTATAGCTCTCGAATAGTTGAATGAAATTAAAAAAATTTGCAAAATATACTTTCAAACAATAAAAATATATATACAGGGTGGTCCGTAAGTAATGGTCCAAAGTGAAATGGAAGATTCTTGGCCTGAAAATATTACAATCTGACGCAACTTGCTTCAATAAAATATTGATAATAAAAAAGATACAGGGTGGCAAAGTTGAAATGTCAAAAATGTTTTTTCTCAGTAAATTGAAAGATTTTGGATATACAAACGTAAAAATTTGATGATAGGGGTTTTAGTTCCTGAGAAATCATAATATCATATCCGTTCTGATGTATTTTTTAGAGGGAGCCACATGAGCTACGTTCTTGGTGTAACTGTGCACTTAACTTTTTTATCGTTAACACTATCTCGCTTTTCATTGAAAAATATTAAAATGACATCATTTTTGTGAAAAAAATGTATACCTATCATAAGTCTCAAAGGTTGCTAGTTTTCAAGATATTCGCATCTTAAAAACCCTCTACGTAATTTGCATTTTATTTATTAGTACTTTGACATATTAATAAAGCAACCATTATGAACTCAATAACTTTTAATCAAGAGAAAAAAGAAAAATTTATTGAAAAATACAACAACAAAATTTAAATATTATTTCACAGTAATTGTTCAATATGTTCGCCATTCATCTCGATACATTTATCCATGCGTTTCATGAAAGATCGCCTAATATTAAACAATGTCATTGGCGTAAAAAAATTTGTTGCTGCTCTGATTTCTTGCCAAAGTTGAACTCGACTATTTATAGGGTTTCTGTGAACTATTTCCTTCATTGTGCCCCATATACTGAAATCCAAAAGGGTTATATTCTGGACTGCGTGTTGGCCAAGGAAAGGGACTACCACGACCAATCCAGCTTTCAGGAAACAAGGTGTTTAAATAGTTTCGTACTTCAAGAGTGTAATGAGATTAACTGTCAAAACACGAATGATTAACTGACAGGAGTATTGTTGACATCGGCATCTACTATGTTAATTCTTGTTATGATAAATTTGCTGACATCAGCGCCTACTAACGCTATTATTTGCATCGTTCACTAACTAACGACGTTAGTTAGTGTACGGTGTTATTTGTGCTAATAAATAAAATAATAATTATGTAGGGGGTTTTTAAAATGCGAAAACTAGTAATTTTTGAGACTAATGATTCATATTTATTTTTGTCGCAAATGATGTAGTTTTAATATTTTTCAATAAAAAGAGAGATAGCGTTAACGATGAAAAAGTTAAGCGCACAGTTACACCAACAACATAGCTAATTTGGCGCCCTCTAGGAAATACATCAAAACGGATATCATATTACGATTTCTCATGCCTTAAAACCCCCATCTCTTAATTTTTACGTTTGTATATCCAAAATCTTTCAATTTACTGAGAAAAAACATCTTTTACATTCAAACTTTGCCACCCTGTATCTTTTCTATTATCAATATTTGATAAAAGCAAGTTGCAAGAGATTGTAATATTTTCAGGCCAAAAATCTCCCATTTCACTTTGGACCATTGCTTACGGACCACCCTGTATATAATACTTCATTTGGAATGGCAAATCAGCAAGAACCAACTGAAAGACTCATTGGAAAACCAACAACAGGTTGATATGACATAATTTCATTAGATTAATAACAAAAAATTCAATTTTTTTTAACAACAGAAATATTAGTACAAGGGTCAAAAGTTATTCCTTTTCCTATACACAATATTGATGTATGAAAGTAGCCGATATCGCCAAGAGGCAGATTTTATAAGTATTCATGAATATATAGGATGTTCCAAAATTGATTGAAGAACCCAACTAAACCCAAGTAAATATAGGGACATCCATTCTTTTTTAAATAATCAATTGTTTTAGCTGAAAAATCTTTGAAGTTAAAAAAGTGATTTTCAACACCCTGGAATTTAGAAACTATAACCATTTGACTCGAAGTGCTATAGTTTTTCGAAATCAGCTCTTCGAAGAGAATCGAAAGATATTAAGAAATACAGGGTGTTACATAAAAAATATGTGTTTGTTTCGTCACTGAATTTTGGAGCAGACTGTATGTATGAATATTTTTAAAATCTGGTCCTTGACGATATCTACTTACTTCTTTTGTTAATATTGTTGTTTCGTGGCACTAAGGATAAACGTGATATCTAGCTCCGACTGATGTATTAGAATATTATTTGAACCAGTTGATGTACCCAGATGACTTCACCTTATGCACGAGGCTATTAGTTTTCACCCAAAATTTGTTTTCTAATACTTTACTTGAAAAAAAACTAAGAAAACATTTTTTTAATAACAAAAATTTCATAACACTACATCAAGAAATGGATTCCGCGTATTAAAATACTTGATACTGCGTAATTTTTTCCATACATTCAATATAAACCAAAATTTACAATTTTTGGGTCAGGACTGCAAAATGTTTAACATGCATCTCAATTACTTACTACATTTGAATTCTTTCATTTTATATTGTAGATAATATACAGGATTAAAGCTGAAGGAAATTTCCAAAAAAAATTTGATTCCGATTTCGGAGAAATTTTGTATAGGAGGTTTTTTGATACGAAGATTCCAACAAATTTGTCAGTTATTCGTTAAAAAAATTATTTCGGGTGGAAAATTGAGAAAACTGCATGAAAATGGAATTTTCCGAAAAACTGTAAATCAGATTTTAATCATTTACGAACTTAGCCTCAGTTTTTATGTTCTGAACCTACTTATAAAATTTCATTGAAAAATTCGGTAGTGTTTTTGAGTTATCGTGTTGACAACTGGCCGACCGACATTTTTTAAAAATGGGTTTTTTGGACTAATATGAAACGTGTAGATCCATTCGAATCTCGAAACGTCAAAATCACTCCATCACTCCATCACATCACTTCCCTTATAGTATTTTCCCGTAACCCACAATTTTAAGGAAATAAATTATTTATCTACGCAGGAAAAATATTAGTTCTCAACTAGGGTTAAAACTTTTCACCGACAATACTCGTGTCCTGAATGATCACAAATGTCACAAAAAATCATATTTTTTGTAACTGCCTACATAAATAGCTATTCTTCAACTAGTACCTAACAAACACCATATAAAATAATAACTATCATGTAATTCTGAAATTAATGCAATTTTGTGAAGAAATTGTCTATTTGAAGATTTATTTAAGTTCACTGTCTTCAATATTTTGAGTGTTTGTAACTTGTGAAATGAATACTTCTGAAATTTCATTGCAATAACATAATATAGTTCCCTCCTACTTACAATAACCACATTATATCTTATTTGTCCTCCTATTTTCTGTAAATAGAAGATATGTACTTACTGCGGCAACAACGCAATAACAAAATTGACGCCCTAAAGGCTATCATATATACGTAATGCTGAATATAAGAGACGCCCAATTGTCCATCGACTGAAAGGGCGCCATAATGTTAGGAAAATATACAGCAATGTTGTGTTTTCCGTGCCAAAGTCCTTTTTTCCATTTATTTTAACCATCCTTTATCTATATTAAAAAGTATTCAGCTCAATTAACACTATATCTGCAGAAAACAACGTCGGACGCCATAAAGCACATTTTTGTCTGGACGCTTTAACGATAGAAGGATGTATATATATATATATATATATATATATATATATATATATATATATATATATATATATATATATATATATATATATATATATATATATATATATATATATATATATATATATATATATATATATATATATATATATATATATATATATATATATATATATATATATATATATATATATATATATTGTTATGGTATACAATAATTCAATGTATGGTGATTTTAATTTTATTGAATAGTATTATATACCACAAGTATCGGTATCAACCAGAACTTCAAATCAAACAAATTTTATATTTTAAGATGTATTTATTGATCTGAAATATTAGAAATTTAATATTGTATCACATGCACGTGTATCTCAGGGTATGATATGGGTAAAGTGAGTTGTCTAAATTTAAGGAGTAAAATTTGAAATGTAACAACCTTCAACGTCAAAATTAAATTAATGATAATTAAATAACTATCTCCAGATTGCAATCCGTGGATGGTCTCCTAGCCTATTACAACCTATATTAAAATAAAATTAACACAATTCCGCACAAACAAAATAACTCTCTCAATGTCTTGTCGAAACACCGCCGGTAGCTGTATTGTCTAAATAGAAAACGACTTGTTCTCTGAAGCGAAGAAACGTTGCGTTGCGCAAAGGAAAGAATACTGGTAAACGTCTCGAATCTGGGTACTGGTTTACAATCAGCTGTTAGGTACAAGTTTTAGTATAAAATTATTTACATTACCATCGTTTATTGCTGGATGATCTCTCTTGATCTTGAATTTGAACAACCTTTACTGCATTCAAATCGAAGGTAAGTTATGTAAGATATTTCTAACTCACTATATCTTTTTTTTTATCCGTTTTATTTAAAGTTTTCGTACATTTAAACTTGTAACGTCCATTACTTTTTTTCCCCCTTAGTTACTTCTCACCTCACAAACTTCCTTCCCGTTGCTAACGAATATTCTTTTGTTTCTTCTTTATTTATTATAGAAATTACTAATTTTTGTTGAAATCCAGTTACTGACAGTTCATATTATTTAATCAAATAAAAATGTCCATAACAACCAATGTTTTTGTACTGACATTTCCAATATCAACTTTATCAGCTGATTTATACAGGGTACATAAAATATCTAACAGAAAGTATCTAATTTAATCATTTTAACGTTATTGTTAAAAATGATGGACATAACATAAGATTCCCATGTACATATGATACAATAATTTCCAAAAGTAACCATTTCATTACATTTATAATCATCTCAATTTCAGTACAATATATATGCGATTGTCACAGGTAATTCCGTTACAATTAATCAGCAAAAACCCATTTACTTTTAATGAAAAATGTTTCTCAGTATACAACGCACTCCACCGTAAAAAAGGGGTTTCAATTGTAACAAAGAATGGGTGCTCTAATTGAATGCAGCACAAATTCTGCATTGCATTAAATTTGACACAAGCGAAATATTACAAACTTTCATGAATAGATTTGACTAATGATTCCCAGCTACGTATGCAAAAAATATTATTTGCTTCCCTCAATTGAGGACATGATGATTAATTGATTTATTATATCAATAGTTTTTTGTAATTCCAATATAAATGAAGTCCCTTGGCTAAAAAATACCTAAAACTTTCCCAAATCTCGTGTAGACTAGAGAAAAAGTTAATAACAAATACTCACCTGGACGATCTTCGTCATCTCCTGAATGTCTATGACGCCGTTACCGTCGACATCGTACATACGGAAGGCCCATTTTAGTTTCTCCTCCGGCGTACCGCTCGACGTCACATCGATCGCTAGCAGAAATTCCTGTAACAAGAAAAAAAGGAACATGAAACTTATTGAAAGGATCCCTTTTTGACCGCTTCAATAATTTATTATATCGTAGTTTGCGCATAGATACGGTCTTAAATGAGGACGAAGAATTGGGTCAAAACGTGTTTTCCAAAAAAAAAAACTTGCGTTAAGAAGGTATTTTATCTGCTTGAGATATCAAGACTCGTTGATGGATATTAGTGATAGAATTGATGGTACTATTGACTGCGCCAGTTTGGAACGCACTCTAATACATTATGTAAAGAAGGTACCGGGAAAAGTTAAAGAGTTTGTCGGAATTAATTTGAGCAGTGCAGGAAGTTCAAAAGATGGAGGGGTGCGACTAGAGAGGAGTTACAGGAATGGAAGGAGGAGGAAATGGAGAGAGGGTGGGAGGAGTATGAGGGCGCGCTAAAAGGAGCGATTGGGAATAGGAGAGATTGAATGGACTTGCCACAGGTGTTCACTGGACATGGGTCGAGAGTAGGGTACCTCCACAAGATTGAAAAAAGAGAGACTGGAGTGTGCGAGAAGTGTGAAGAGGATGATGATGTGGGGCATGTGTTTAGATGCTGGAGGAACGAGGAAGTGCTGAAGAAGTTGGAGAGGAAACTAGGGGAGACGGTGTATTGGGAGAACATGGTGGAGATAATGTTGAGGGGGAGGAGGAATGGATGGAGGTAAGTGGCGAAGTAGAGAGCATGGTTAGGGGGAGAGGAGGACTCGATATGGTATGAGAGGTAGGAGTGAAAGTTAGAGAGAAGACGACGGTGTGAGCGGAGAGTGTGCGAGGGACCGCCGCCCGTCTCTAAGTATGCTAGGGTAGTGATTCAGAGGCGGGGGTTACGTCGAGTTTGAGGTGGGTTTGGTTGGTCGGCTTCCCCTTGGGGATGAGTCCAACACTGTTTGGGTCCTGAACCCATTCGAACATGAGTTTCCTATCTCGACCCGGAAAAAATAATCCCATCGAGCATATTTAGGACCAGCTACATAGAGCCTTGAATTCCCATGAACCATCCCCTCAGACACTCCAAGAGCTTGAACAGCTTTTAGCCCAACTTTGAAGACAAACCGATCCAGGCTACTTCAACGACCTTATTGAAAGTATGCATAGGCGTTCTTTGGTTGTAATTGAAAAAAGGAAGAAAACCGCATCTCAATATTTTTTTGGGAAAAATATGCAGTTGTCTTTGTAAGTTTTAATCAATAACATAAGCATTGTAATCTAGTAGGTTTCCAGTCCTTTTTAAAATAATATCTAGTTACAAAAAAGTAAAGAAATCGTATATATTTTTTTAAAATACCTTTTAAAAAATAATATTTCTACGCCCTAGGGTAGTTATAAGCGCAATACTGATATTTTTCTCTCATGCAAAATAACAGACAGATATTAAGTGTTTAATTTTAGTCTCCAAAGGCATTCCTCCTTTATTGTCCGTCAAGCCCTAAATTTCTGTTGTTCCCGGAATTTTAATACAGTTGATCCGCTAGGGCGGGAAACATCCGTCGTTACGACAGCGTTAATCTTGTTTAATTAGTTTTTAACGCCCTGGGAACAAAGGAAAAACTATGTCGGTCACATTAAGCAAGTCTAATTGGGTCTATTAATTTGTTGGCTTTCAAAATGGTGAAAATAAATCAAAATTAATTAGTTATCCATCGTTCGACCTTGATTTAGTACAAAGCGACTTCTTATTTTCACATACACTGACGGTCAAAAAATTCCGGTCGTCAAAAATTTGATAAATTTTTAAATGTGGTCTCTTTGTTTTGGATGAAAAAATAATAACTTAATTTTTCTCAGCACATTTTAGGGGTGTTATTTCGCAAGGGGTGAGCTGAAGAAATTTTGTCATGGGAAAGATCAATCATAATTTTATATAAGGCAATAGACTGTGGATAAATGTATCCGAAAAGTTTCTTTGTCCCATAAAAAAAATTCTCCCAAATTTTTTTCTGACACCCTCTAATAGGCAATCACCTCCTGAATTTTTTAGCATGAATTTAGAAACGCCCTGTATATATCCCGCAGTTTTTATCAAGATATCTTTAAAGTAATTCCAGTCGTCTACTGTTTCTTTATTTTGAATTTCCTTTCTTTTGTTCACCTCTTATGTTCATATTTTTTGCAGTGTCTTTATCTCTCAATATATTGGTTTCAATTATTCCCACATAATGTTTTTTGGCGTTTAAGGAAAACATTTAATTTTGAAAATATACCAAAAATCTTGGAGGTAACCCACTTAAAAGATAATTTAAGACCGCCCTGTGGGCGCTATCAAGGCGAAGTTATGGAACAAGTTAGAAACTTCACAAGGATAATTATTCATGGTTGGGTCGTTATCGTTTCAAGCGGTTAGAGGAAAATTTTAGACCGGTCGGAAATTTTGAAAATTTAATTAAAACGTTATATTCTTTTATATCTCCTTTTTACGAAGGTTTTCAAGCAAAACGGCGTTTAAGAAATAATTTAATTTGTAAAACATTTTTTTTAATATTTTAGTAGTTTACCATTTCTTATTTTTTTATTAAACGTGCCATGATCCAACCAAATTTTCAGGATGTTATTTTATTTTTGAGAAATAAGGCGATTTTCCAAAATTTATCCAAACTGAATGTGAAAAAATAGGACTTTTGGGAAGGCTAGTGAACTCGTGAAACGTGTAATGTTACGAAAAAGCGTTCGTCACGCAACGATGTGTCCAATGAAATTTAAATTGAAGCTTGCTTCACGCCTCTCTCTCGCTCTCTTTGAAAAATTGTCAAAAATTTGGAAAAATGGTCAATGATTGTCAAAATTTTGAAAAAATGGATAATATTTGCCAAATATTTTGAAAAATTGTCAAACATTTGGAAAAATCGTCAATAATTGTCAATATTTGTAAAATTTTTGAAAAAATGGTCAATAATTGTCAAAAATTTAGGGAAATACTTGAAACTTTTGGAAAATTGTCAAAAATGGTCAATAATTGTCAAAGACGGTCAATAATTGTCAAAACCAATCAAAAATCGTCAAAAAATGGTCAATAATTGCTAGAAACTGTCAAAAATAATCAATAATTGTCAAAATTGGTCAATAATTGTGAAAATTTGAAAAAATAGTCAAAAACTGTCCAAAATTTTGAAAAAATGGTCAATAATTGTCAAAAATTTTGAGAAATGGTTAAAATTTTTGAAAAATTGTCAAAAATGGTCAATAATTGTCAAAGACGGTCAATAATTGTCAAAACCAATCAAAAATCGTCGAAAATTGTCAAAAACTGTAAAAAATGGTCAAAAATGCTCAGAAATTGTCAAAAATGGTAAATAATTGCCAGAAACTGTCAAAAATGGTCAATAATTGTTAAAATTTTGAAAAATGGTCAAAAATTGTCAAAACTTTGAAAAAATGGTCAATAATTATAAAAACTGTCAAAAATGGTCAATAATTGTCAGAACCAGTCAAAAATACTCAAAAATGGTCAATAATTGTTAAAATTTGGAGAAATGGTTTTAAATGGTCAAAATTTTTGAAAAATAGTCAAAAATGATCAATAATTGTCAAAATTGGTCAATAATTGTCAAAAATGGTCAATAATTGTTAAAATTTGAAAAAATAGTCAAAAACTGTCAAAAATTTTGAAAAAATGGTCAATAATTGTCAAAAATTTTGAGAAATGGTTAAAATTTTTGAAAAATTGTTAAAAGTGGTCAATAATTGTCAAAGACGGTCAATAATTGTCAAAACCAATCAAAAATCGTCAAAAACTGTAAAATATGGTCAAAAATGCTCAGAAAGGGTCAAAAATGGTCAATAATTGTTAAAATTTTGAAAAATGGTCAAAAATTGTCAAAACTTTGAAACAATGGTCAATAATTATAAAAATTGTCAAAAATGGTCAATAATTGTTAAAATTTGGAAAAATGGTCTAAAATGGTCAAATTTTTTGAAAAATTGTCAAAAATGATCAATAATTGTCAAAACTGTCAAAATTGGTCAATAATTGTCAAAAATGGTCAATAATTGTTAAAATTTGAAAAAATAGTCAAAAACTGTCAAAAATTTTTATAAAATGGTCAATTATTGTCAAAAATTGTCAAAATTTTCGAAAAATGGTCATTCTATTGTGCATAAGAAGCAAGCTTCTGTCGGCGGTCCGACGACCGCTCACCTTTATTTAAATCCTCTTTCACCTCATATGACATATCTATTTCTTATAATACAGGGTGTCCCATTTGAAAATACCCAAGTTTATTTCATATCTACTAACCTGAGCCACCTAAGAATAAATTGCTTACTGCACTGAGCATGCTATCAAAAGTTCTTTTGCAGCAGGTAAGTTAAAGAAGATATTTGAGATATATCGGTTTCGGTGAATTATAGAAAATGGCACTGTATCTCAAAAATGAAACAACTTACTGAATATCTGGTTGAACCATTGCTTAAAAAAAAATAAGTACCTAGTGATATACTAACTACTTTTTTCTATCCTCTAATTTTCGAAATACCCTGCCAAACCATCTAATGGGGGACAGCCTGTACAAAATCTAAATCAATAATGGAATTCTAGTTTGTATTCTTTTGTGCGGGCGTAATAATTCTGACAGAACCTTCCACGATCGACGTACAGAGTATATAAGGAATTTTTTGAAAACTCAATCAGTCTAAAGCGAGTCACACACGTTCCGGTTTACCGGAAAGATGAAAAGCTTACACATCTTTAGACGGAAAAATTAGTTTCGAAAACCAGAAAGTTACAAAATATCAAATGAGTTCAAATATTAACCAAATTTGGTTAGTCCTTTAAAAATAGCTGCTTCCACTTGTTATCTGAATTACTGTACACGTTTGTACAGATGCAAGGCAAGAGATTCTTTGAACATTCACATTTTAGTAGATGTCAAAGATAATAGTTTAATACTATTATAACGTCTTCAGAAAAATATTTTTCAAAGAACAGAGACCGTTCACTAAGAAGCAACAACTACTTCTCAGACTATATGCCCCGATAGACATTGAATTACACTTCTAAGTTAAACGGGGTTGGTATATCTGCAAGATATAACCAACCACTCTGGTTTGCGATTAGAAGGAATAACATCACTTGTAGACCCGTTTCGACGTATTTGCGCTTCATCAGTACAAGGTAGATGTCAACAAGCTTTACTAAAATATGACGATTTTCACAGAGAACTGTAATTAAGTAAATGGCTAAGGAACAGATTTTCAATTTCAGATATAACAGATAAGCAATAAGTCCGGTCCATATTCGAGTAATACAATGGACTCGATGAATTTCGTTATGTCCTTTCAACTATCAAGACTTTAGATAAAGCGCTCTATGACGAAATATCTGCTCTATGTTACATTTCTATGATCTCCATAACCGTTAGACTTTAATCTATTTGCAGCATGGTTCAGTGAAATTTCCATTTCAAACTGCTCGAACGTGAAATCCTATTTAAAATTTCGTTTTCAGCAGTAAAGTAAACAGGTTGTCAAAGGACTCGGGGAAAAGTTTTTTTAAATGAATAATTATTATTAAATGTGTATTGTAGATGCACAATTACATTTTGGTGTACTTTTTGAAGTGAAGCGTTGAGCACTTTTTTGGGTGAAGAAAAAACATGGATTTTTCGTCATCGTCACGCTTTTATGCAACACACAATACTTTTGGTTATGCAACACAATTAACAATGAAGCGTATATTGTGTTGCATAAATCATCGTCACGCTTTCCATGAGCTGTATGTATACTGTGTATATATGTGTACTTTTTTTGTAAAAATTCCATTTACGACGGGCTTACGATAAAATTTTTAAAAGGGATTCATTTATTGGTGTTTTCACTTCTGTCGGCAGTCCCATGACTGGACTTGTCCAAACCAATCAAAAATCGTCAAGAATTGTCAAAAACCTTCAAAAATGGTCAAAAAATGTTGAATATTAAAAAAAAAGGTAAATGATTGTCAAAATTTTTGAAAAATTGTCAAAAATGGTCAATAATTGTTAAAATTTTGAATAATGGTCAAAAATTGTCGATAATTATAAAAAACTGTCAAAAATTGTCAATAATTGATAAGAATGGTCAAAATTTTTGAAAAATTGTCAAAAATGGTCAATAATTGTCAGAACCTGTCAAAAATGCTCAAAAATGGTCAAAAATTGTTAGATATTTTAAAAAATGGTCAAAAATAGTCAATAATTGTTAAATATTTTGAAAAATGTACATTGATTGTCAAATTTTTTGAAAGATTGTCAAAAATGGTCAATAATTGTCAGAACCTGTCAAAAATGCTCAAAAATTGTCAAAAATGGTCAAAAATTGTTAGATATTTTAAAAAATGGTCAAAAATAGTCAATAATTGTTAAATATTTTGAAAAATGTACATTAATTGTCAAATTTTTTGAAAGATTGTCAAAAATGGTCAATAATTGTCAGAAACTGTCAAAAATGGTCAATAATTGTTAAAATTTTGAAAAATGGTCAAAATTTTGAAAAAATGGTGAAAACTGTCAAAAATAGTCAATAATTGTTAAAAATTGTCAATTTTTTTGAAAAATGGTTAAATTTTTTGAAAAATTGTCAAAAATAGTCGATAATTGTCAGAACCTGTCAAAAATGGTCAATAATTGTTGAAATTTGAAAAAATGGTCAATAATTGTTAATATTTGAAAAAATGGTTAATAATTGTCAAAATTTTGAAAAAACGGTCAATAATTGTAAAAATTTGGAAAAATGATCAATAATTGTTAAATATTTTTAAAAATGGTTAATAATTGTTAAAATTTTGAAAAAATGGTGATTAATTATAAAAAGACGTTTTTTTTAATAATAAGTTTATTTATGGTGTTTTATCCCTAAACGTCGAATTATTTTAGTCGATGCACTGTTGTTAATTTAGAAAGTTGCGAAACGTATCGCAAGTAATTTAGTTACATTTTTCAACTATAGAGATTTTTTTAAAATTGTCAAAAAAATGTCAAAATCCAAAAAAATTATTTAAATATCTCGATGAATATTAAAAAAGATAAGAAGGAAATATCAAAATTCAATATGGCATTTATTTTGACAGACACCATGAAATGGTGTATAATAAATAATAACATAATAAATGTACATAACAGATCAATTAATTTGTAAAAATGTCTATAGCAATGGCGTACTATAAAATTTTTAAGGGGTATTAATTCATTTGTTAAAATACTATTTACCATAGACGTACAAAAATTTTTTAAGGATTCATTTATTAGCAAAAATTTCCACCTACCATGGCCGTACATTTAAATATTTATTAGGGATCAATTAATTTGTAAAAATTTCTATATCGTTACGCGAGCTACTGCATTAATATGCTCACTTAGTGCCCCCTGTGAAATCCCCGTATGAGACGACTATGGCTCCTCCGCCCAATTTTCGAGAACCATCCAAAATACGAAACATCGAGAATACCCAGTGCATCCGCCAGAACGCATCCGAAATATGACATATCTACATTATACCTCGTGCTCATTGGTATAATGCCTGCTAGCTGTGATATGCTACTGAACCTAGTAATATAAGGTGTTTCCCCAGTGGTCACCCATCCAAGTACTAACCGCGCTCGACTCTGCTAGACTGTAATTATCGCATGTGAGGCGTTCCATTACAGAGCTGGGTCGACGCCCCACTTGACAGTTGTAGCTTATACTTATTAAATGCTCGAATACATGAATAATTTGAAAAAATTCCATGTTAAAAGAAACCTTTTATAATAATAATGTATAAATTGTATGGAAGGATACATGTTTGGATTATTATTCTAACAACTTAAGCCGATTATTATAACAAGGATTAGTGTCGTGGAAAATGAAATGTTCGGAAATTTACGCTTGCCGTGTGATTTGATAAAAAAAACTAAGCTTTTCGTCGGTGAATTTGAGTAGAATTGAAAAAGTCAATAAAAGGTTTAATACGATGGGATTTTGTGAAAAAAAGTGTGTAAAAAAATAAAAGGTGACCTCCGACAATGCACAATAGAATGACCATTTTTGACCATATTTGTACATTTTTGACCATTTTTCAAAAATTTTGACAATTTTTGACATTTTTGACAATTATTGACCAATTTTGACAGTTTTGACAATTATTGATCATTTTTGACAATTTTTCAAAAAATTTGACCATTTTTCCAAATTTTAACAATTATTGACCATTTTTGACAATCTTTGAGCATTTTTGACAGGTTCTGACAATTATCGACAATTTTTCAAAAATTTTGACAATTTTCAACAATTATTGACCATTTTTGACATTTTCTATAATCATTGACCATTTTTTCAAAATTTTCAAGATTTTTGACAATTTTTCGAAAATTTAGACCATTTTTCAAAAATTTTGACAATTTTTAAAGGAAGGATACATGTTTGGATAATTATTTTAACAACTTAAGCCAATTATTATAACAAGGATTAGTGTCGTGGAAAATTAAATGTTCGGAAATTTACGCTTGCCGTGTGATTTTATAAAAAAAACTAAGCTTTTCGTCGGTGAATTTGAGTAGAATTGAAATACTCAATAAAAGGTTTAATACGATGGGATTTTGTGAAAAAAAGTATGTAAAAAAATAAAAGGTGACCGCCGACAGAAGCTTGCTTCTTATGCACAATAGAATGACCATTTTTGACCGTATTCGTAAATTTTTGACCATTTTTCAAAAAATTTGACAATTATTGACCACTTTTTCAAAAATTTTGACAATTTTTGACTATTTTTTCAAATTTTAACAATTATTGACCATTTTTGACAATTATTGACCAATTTTGACAGTTTTGACAATTATTGATCATTTTTGACAATTTTTCAAAAATTTTGACCATTTTTCCAAATTTTAACAATTATTGACCATTTTTGACAATCTTTGAGCATTTTTGACAGGTTCTGACAATTTTCAACAATTATTGACCATTTTTTCAAAATTTTGAAGATTTTTGACAATTTTTCGAAAATTTTGACAACTTTTGACAATTATTGACCATTTTTTCAAAATTTTTGACAATTTTTGACCATTTCATCAAATTTTAACAATTATTGACCAATTTCGACAGTTTTGACAATTATTGATCATTTTTGAGCATTTTTCCAAATTTTAACAATTATTGACCATTTTTGACAATTTTTGACAGGTTCTGACAATTATTGACCATTTTTGACAATTTTTCAAAATTTTGACAATTTTTAACAATTATTGACCATTTTTGATAGACTTTTATAATTATTGAACATTTTTTCAAAATTTTGATGGTTTTTGACAATTATTTACCATTTTTCCAAATTTTGGACAATTTTTGAAAATATTTGGCAATTATTAACCATTTTTTTCAAATTTTGACAGTTTTTGACAATTATTGACCATTTTTATAAGTTTTTGACAATTTTTGACCATATTTCAAAATTTTTGACAATTTTTCAAAAATTTTAACATATTTGGCAATTAGAAAGAGAGACGCGCGATACTCTCTCTCTCTCTATCTCTCTTCCGACCGTTTGGGAATCCCTCATGCCGGGGTATATGAGAGAGAGAGATAGAGAGCGAGAGAGAGGCGTGCCGCAGTGTAGCCTACGAAAGAGAGAAGAAAAAGGCGGCTGAGGAAGAGAGGGGAGATAGTTAGCGCAGCGGGCGGCCGAGAAAGAGACGAAGAATGAGTCATCGCGTGAACGCTTTTTCGTAACATCACACGTTTCACGAGTTCACTAGCCTTCCCAAAAGTCCTATGTCGTGCAATAAGAAGCAAGCTTCAATTTAAATGTTATTGGATTAGTGGATTATTTAGAAATCTGGCAACACTGTTGCGTGACGAACGCTTTTTCGTAACATCACACGTTTCACGAGTTCACTAGCCTTCCCAAAAGTCCTATGTCGTGCAATAAGAAGCAAGCTTCAATTTAAATTTTGTTGGATTAGTGGATTATTTAGAAATCTGGCAACACTGTTGCGTGACGAACGCTTTTTCGTAACATCACACGTTTCACGAGTTCACTAGCCTTCCCAAAAGTCCTTTGTCGTGCAATAAGAAGCAAGCTTCAAAAATAGTTGGAGAGAAATGGGCAAATAATAGGAATGACAGAAGAAGTGAATTGTTTTATATTTGAAGGGAAATGAGGCTATACGACACTGGAAGATTTAAACCTGCAGCTAATAACTGCTAAATGAGGTAAATGTCCTTAACACAGTCCTTTTATCAGTGTGAAATTACAACCATACGAGTTCCCAGGGAGAGATGGCGTTATTTTATACTTTCACAGATGAGAGTCGATGTAGAATTCTCAAAACCAGTTTGGTATGGGGGGGGGGGGGGGGGTAAGGGTAATACCGGAGATATGGATACCAACCAGGTAAATCTACGGATTTAGCGGTGGTTGACTTAAACAGTCAATACTGGAGAAGGACCTTCCTGGAGCTGCTATAAATAATGTGACTACCAACTACTTGGTAAATGCGTCGAGTTGATGGGGTACACCAGCAGTATTATAGAGATGGAGAATAGGACAGTCATATCCTATCTGGGACAAGCTACCATTACCACTACTCAACAAACTAACCAGGATAAACTTTTTTGCCTAGGATTTGCAAATTTGCCGGAGTTTTATACGGAAGAATGCAGAAGGCCCTAAATATACTTGATAAACAAGAGAGACTGACAGTCAATGCTCAGAAAACCCAAGTCATCAAAATAGCATTGCCAGGTCTAAAACCAGCAGTGCTAGGAGGAACCGAAATTCCATTGGTCAAAGAAACGAAATACCTTGGAGTACTTCTCGATCACAGGCTCACATGGAAGACTCATATACGAAAAGCCTTGGGCAGATGCAGAAGAATATGTAGTAGAAACTGGGGCCTAAAGGCATAAGGAAAGTGTACCAAACAACCTGGTATACTTCAAAACTTATATTAAAATTCACATCTAAAGGTATCTTTTCTTGGATTAATATTATAGATGACTAAGATTCCAGCTAGCGTGAACTTTTCTGTCAATGTAGTATCGGATGTTAAAAAATCGCTTTGGTTTTTAAATAATAAAATTCCCCGTAGCCAAACTAGTCACTTATGCTCAAGCAAAATAATAATAAACACGTTGTTGATGAAAGAAATTAAAATTGCTTTATCGCGTGCAAAGAATCGTATTTTTTTTAACCGGCCGCGCCGTCGCTTTACGCAAACTTTTATAAACATACCTTTAATGATTATTCGATGCTGACAAAATTGTTGGTTCGCATGAAACTAATAAATTTTCCTTGAATTCTTTGTTCGAGTAGTTGAACGAATGCAAATCTTGAAGAATTTAAAAACCTCGTGTGTTCGTAATTCGATAATGGTATGGTTGGCGCAGTCAATAGGATAATTTCCATAAATTTAATCTATTGCGATTAGAAATAAATATATTATTGCACATTTTATAATTAAATTTTATAAATTGACGATCAGCTCGTTATGCAACAAATTGTTTTGGAAAGCTAACAAATTATGTGGCGTTATTGGGTCCGTTTAATAAATTACATCGAATTTCAACACTTTAATTAATGAAGTTACTTTATAGCGTTGTCGATAATGGTTAACTAAATTAACAACTCATCTATTACAATTTGTACTTTTATTAAAACAAATTCACAATGCACAGCCAGTATAGTGTACGATCCGTGGATTTAGTACCCATGTGTTTTCTATGGCCCGTTTTGTAGGCATTAGGGTCATTTTTCCATTATACCCAGATACTTGACCTCCTCCTGGCTTAGATACAACTTTACGTTGAAGAGGCTTGGCAGTTTTTAGTCTCTGAAGCTACCTTTTTCTAGTGAAGAGAATGAGCGCAGTTTTTGCAGGATTAATCCTTAGGCATTCCTTCCTACACCATTTTTTCACCGTTTCCATTAGTACCAATATGACATTAGGGTGTTTCTCCATTACAAGTATTGTTAGATCATCTGCATACCGCTGGTTGTATTACTCCTTTCTGTTCAATTCCTCCAGGAGTTCATCTATGACGAAGACCTACAGCAGAGGTGATAAGACTCCTCCCTGTGGGCTTCCCTTCATTATCGAGACCTCCAAATAATGTTATCATTGCTGTTCTGTTGAAAAGCATCTCTTTCTTTTGACTTCTTACATAATTCTTTGAAGAAATTAGTAAATAAATTGTCCCACGTCCAAAATCGGGCTAGTATGAAGTCGCCAATTTAAAATAATATACCACGGAGTAAGTAACCAGCAATCAGGCAATCAGTGGTGTTATCCGGAGACGACTCGGTAACTGTTTACTGGATATCCGATTCTATTAAGTATGAAAGTTTTCATTTGAATCTGTACACTTCCGTACACTTCCGTTATCCGGTGTCGGTCAGCCGGTTCCGGAGAGTGTGTAAAAGCCTTTAGTCGTTAAAAAGTTGTAAGCTGTATAAATCTGATACATGTAAGTAAGTTATAGTAGTAACTTTGATGCGAATAGCAAATATGTATAGAAACTAATGGGTATATTTGTTAGGCATAATAAAACTGACCCAGACAGAGACGAAAGTCGGTTAATAACGAGTCGGAATTTATGTTCACGAAACGTGAAATGGCGCGCTCTAAACGAGCTTTGCTTAATTTATGTTCAAAAGCAGACAACCAACGTGAATAATGAATTAACGTTTAGTTAATGGCACCCATTTAGTAGTTGTAGTATTGGTAGATTCGTGAAAATAATGTGGTAATAATTGTTTTGATGATACACAAATTATTTGCAAGATTTATATCATCAAATTGTTCATCAATTTAATATTCGTCTTTCTTGCTGAAACCAAATGGACAGTATTCCAAAAATGAAGAGCAAACTATAGAAATGAAATACTTTAGAGCCATGAAAGCAATTACAAGACAAGACAAAATGTAGAAAAGTCTCAGAGACTAGTAGCTCCTTTAGTCCTATATCCCGGAGGAATTTTAAGATATTTGTAGGCTTTAACATAGGTAAATATCCCTCTTCCAACCGGTAGCAGTAGATTCTGAATTAATGTGCAATTCGCTAGTAGGGGTGATTGATTGATAGGTTCGGTACTACCATTCAGAGGCTTCGAGTCCTCGGCACCTCTCAGCCTTTTTGTTCTCTTGGTCGTACCGTTCAGTAGTCCTTATCAGGCTCCACACTCTTCTCACTAGGTACTTTTTGGAGAAATCCTCCTTAGCTTGCGAGGTTTAGCCTTTTTCAAAATCTGAGAAAGCAAAGTCGCAAAAACTTTCACCTGTGGTACGGCGGGGCACTGCCACAGTGGACTTTCGAATACCCTTGCTTCTCGTGTAAATCATAAAGCGACCAAGTCACCAGGGCATCCAGTCCAACGAAAAAGCTGACGAAGTGTGTGAAGTTAAATGCGTAAAAGAATAGATTACGACAGGAATCAAATATGGCATAATGAAAAGATAAAGTGTTACAAATTTGTTCCATAAAATAATGACTGATGAGGCGCAAAAACGCCGAAACCGGTCCACAAGTGATGTTATTCCTTCTAATCGCAAACCAGAATGGTTGGTTCTATCTTAACAGATATACCAACCCCGTTTACTTTAGAAGTGTAATTCAATGTCTGTCGGGGCATATAGCCCGAGAAGTAGTTGTTGCTTCTTAGTGGACGGTCTGCTCTCTGGAAATTAATTTTTCTAATTTTGTAAAGCGTTTAATAGTATTGAACTATTATTTTTTGACGTCTATAGATCACGCTTTACTTATATGACAATTATTTACAGGTAACTGTAATTAAGTAAATAACTGAAGTATGTTACAAAAGTATTAGACATAACATTATCAAGATATCTAATAAATACATCATCTATTGTTGTTCCATATTTTGTAGTTATCTTGGATTGCTGTTAATTTCCAGTTGAAATTCTTCTTGGAGGAATGTAATTAATGGCATTGATTCATTTTTTGCAAATTTTTGACCATTTTTCAAAAATTTTTACAATTTTTGACCATTTTTTAAAATTTTTACAATTATTGACCATTTTTAAAAATGTTTGACCTTTTTTTCAAATTTTAACAAATATTGACCATTTTTGACAATTTTTCCAAATTTTAACAATTATTGACCATTTTTGACAGGTTCTGACAATTATTGCCCATTTTTGACAACTTTTCAAAAATTTTGACAATTTTTAACAATTATTGACCATTTTTGACAGTTTCTGACAATTATTGACCATTTTTCACAATTTTTCAAAAAATTTGACCATTTTTCAAAAATTTTGACAATTTTTAACAATTATTGACCATTTTTGGCAGTTTTTTATAATAATTGACCATTTTTTCAAAATTTTGATAATTTTTGACCATTTTTCAAAATATTTGACAATTTTTCACCATTTTTCGAAATTTTAACAATTATTGACTATTTTTTTAAATATTTAACAATTATTAACCATTATTGACAGTTTTAGACAATTTTTGACAATATTGACCATTTTTGACAATTTTCAACAATTATTGACAGTTTTTTAAAATTATTGACCATCTTTTCAAAATTTTAACAATTATTGAGTGTTTTTGACCATTTTTCAAAAATTTTGACAATCATTGACCATTTTCTTAAATATTTAACAATTTTTGACCATTTTTCAAAATTTTAACAATTTTTGACCATTTTTGACGATTTTTGATTGGTTTATACAATTATTGACCGTCTTTGACAATTATTGACCATTTTTCCAAAATTTTTACAAATATTGACCATTTTTGACAATTATTGACCATTTTTCCAAATTTTTGACCATATTTCAAAATTCTTGACAATTTTTCAAAAATTTTAAAATATTTGGCAATTATCAACCATTTTTTCAAAATTTTGACAGTTTTTGACAATTATTGACCATTTTCCCAAATTTTTGACCAAATTTCAAAATTATTGACAATTTTTCAAAAATTTTAACATATTTGGCAATTATTAACTATTTTTTCAAAATTTTGAGAATTTTTGACCATTTTTGATAGTTTTTGCCAATTATTGATCATTTTTGACAACTATTGACCGTTTTTGACATTTATTGACCATTTTTGACAATTTTTCAAAATTTTCTGACAATGTGCGAGCTCAGTGCGGCAAGAGAGATTGCACATGGCATCGCGTTGCCCCATCTCACACACTTTCGACAATTTTCAACAATTATTGACCATTTTTGACAGTTTTTTATAATTATTGACCATTTTTTCAAAATTTTGACAAATTTTGACCAATTTTCAAAATATTTGACAATTTTTGACCATTTTTCAAAATTTTAACAATTATTAACTATTTTACCATTTTTTTAAATATCTAACAATTATTAACCATTTTTGACAGTTTTTGACAATTTTTGAGCATTTTTAACAGGTTCTGACAATAATTGTCAATAATTATTATTGACCATATTTGACAATTTTTCAAAAATTTTGACAATTTTCAACAATTATTGACCATTTTTGACAGTTTTTCAAAAATTTTACAATTATTGACTATTTTTGACCATTTTTTTAAATATTTAACAATTATTAACCATTTTTGACAGTTTTTAACAATTTTTGAGCATTTTTAACAGGTTCTGACAATAATTGTCAATAATTATTATTGACCATTTTTGACAATTTTTCAAAAATTTTGACAATTTTTAACAATTATTGACCATTTTTTCAAAATTTTAACAATTATTGAATATTTTTGACAATTTTTCAAAAATTTTGACAATCATTGACCATTTTTCCAAATTTTACCAATTTTTGACAGTTTTTGATGATTTTTAATTGGTTCATACAATTATTGACTGTCTTTGACAATTATTGACCATTTTTCCAAAAATTTTCCAAATATTGACCATTTTTGACAGTTTTTGACAATTACTGACCATTTTTCCAAATTTTTGACAATTTTTTACCATATTTCAAAATTCTTGACAATTTTTGACAATTATTGCCATCTTTCCAAATTTTTGACAATTTTTGAGCATATTTAAAAATTTTAACAATTATTGACTATTTTTGACCATTTATTAAAATATTTAACAATTATTAACCATTTTTGACAATTTTTGAACATTTTTAACAGGTTCTGACAATAATTGTCAATAATTATTATCGACCATTTTTGACAATTTTGAACATTTTTAACAGGTTCTGACAATAATTGTCAATAATTATTATCGACCATTTTTGACAATTTTGACAATTATTGACCATTTTCTTGAATATTCAACAATTTTTGACCATTTTTGACAGTTTTTGATGATTTTCGATTGGTTTATACAATTATTGACCGTCTTTGACAATTATTGCCCATTTTTCCAAAATTTTTACAAATATTGACCATTTTTGACAGTTTTTTACAATTGTTGACCATTTTTCCAAATTTTTGACCACATTTCAAAATTTTTGATAATTTTTGACAATTGTTGACCATTTTTCCAAATTTTTGACAATTTTTGATCATATTTCAAAATTCGTGACAATTTTTCAAAAATTTTAAAATATTTGACAATTATTAACCATTTTTTCAAAATTTTGACAGTTTTTGACAATTTTTGAGAATTATTGACCATTTTTTCAAATTTTTGACAATTTTTCAAAAATTTTAACATATTTGGCAATTATTAACCATTTTTTCAAAATTTTGACAATTTTTGACCATTTTTGACAATTTTTCACACCTGCACACCTTACATGTCGAGGGAGAGCCGGATTCAATTCCTGCAGTCTCCTGATATGTTTTTCTAATAGGGATAATGCTGAATTTAAATTTATTTGAAGACTTAGTGCTAAGAATCAACTCTACTCAGAGTCTGTCAGAAATATCATATTCTAATACAAAAATTGATATAGAAACTGGCAAAAAATTTGCATATAAAATTCAATGTACAAAAGCAGTGGAAATAAATGGAAACCCATTTATGGCAATGTAAGCTTTATCTCGTATAGATCTGATGCGCCGATCACGCACAAATACCTGAGATAATTAACAGAGTTAATCTGTAATAATTGGTTCCCATTTCCTAATTATCTTTATCTGTTTATAGCCACCATTAATGTACCTCGATATGGATATGTGGAACTCTACTCTATATCAATACGTACAACATTAACGAAATTTTCACTAGGGATATCAATTTTAATGTAGAATAAGAGAGGGGACGGTGGATAAACCTATGCTGAAGAAAATAAAAAGAGTGAGTGATTTATTAAATATGGAAGATCGAAAAATGGTTCTGGGTTCCAAAACCCCTAAGGGTTTGGATAATTTTCATATTTTTAGAATATGTGAGCATGATATTAGTTTATTTCTTATAATTTGATGTTCCCATTTAACATAGCAAAACATCGTTTTTTGAAAAATGTTTCTAACAACGAACGTTTTTATCAGCCCCCGTACCAAACTCTCAATCTATAAGTCAACAAGCTATGAAAGTAGTAAATCGCGTGACCCCTGTATATACGGTGCACGTGTTTGTCAGCGACGTTTTTTCGGCGTGTCTTTATAAGCGCTACATGAAAGTGCCGACGACGAGTGAACCTACTATTTATTGTTTATGTACGCTGACCTGGTACAATACACCTTTTAGAATCTATTTCCACTCAAATTCTCCCGTCTTTGTTCTCCACAAAAGAATTAAGAGCAATTCAATGTTTACAGTTTGGCCTTTCTTTTGTTTCAATTACAATCTGTTTCAATGAAATGGAAAGGGACAATAACGACGGAAATGAGGGATTATATATAAATCCCTTCCACTTTGGTTATGGAGCCTTCCCGGATATTATTAAGCTCCATATAATAAAAGAGAATAAAAAAATGTGAAATGTCAAAGTCATTCTATTTCCAGCTGGGTAACGGCAACAAAATGTTACATAATAATCCAGAAGTTATTGTTATGCGTATCCAGGTGTTCACATTTTCCGTAATTTATTCAAATTTACGTTTATTTTGCGGGAATAAACTCGAAATAAAATGTAGACAGTTATATTTCAATTTTTTCATAAATTTTCATCCGTAACGCTCCTGAATTGTCTAATAAAATACCTATATCAGTATCAATAAAATTTAGTATTTGAATAAACAAATTTTTTCATATCTGATACATACTGAGCCTGGCAGCACTGTAAACAGATGAGTATTTACTAGGGATGTTAAAAAAGAATCGATGTTTATATAAATCGATTATTATTTTCTTATAATCGATTTTAAGTTATCGATTTTTATAGTAATATTAATCGATTTTTAGTAAATCGATTTTATAAATTACGTGTTTAGATCGATTTTCGGAAACTGCTCGTATCATTTATTGACTATTTTTCAAAATTTTGACAACTTTTGACGATTATTGACCATTTTTCAAAATTTTAACAATTATTGACCATTTTGACTGTTTTCCAAAATGAATGAGTGACCATTTTTCCAAATTTTTGATAGTTATTTTTGGCAATTTTTCAAAATTATTGACCATTTTTGATAATTATTGACAATTATGGACCATTCTTCCAAATTTTTGACCATTTTTGACGATATTTCAAAATGAGTGACCATTTTTCCAAATTTTTTATAGTTATTTTTGGCAAATTTCAAAATTATTGACCATTTTTGATAATTATTGACAATAATGGACCATTCTTCCAAATTTTTGACCATTTTTGACGATATTTCAAAATGAGTGACCATTTTTCCAAATTTTTTATAGTTATTTTTGGCAATTTTTCAAAATTATTGACCATTTTTGATAATTATTGACAATTATGGACCATTCTTTCAAATTTTTGACCATTTTTGACGATATTTCAAAATTTTTGACAATTTTTCAAAAACTTTAAGAATTTTTGACAATTATCAACTATTTTTCAATATGTTGACAAATTTTAACAATAATTGTCCATTTTTGACAGTTTTTGACCATTTTTTATAGTTTTTGACAATTATTGGCCATTTTTGATAATTTTTCAAAAATTTTGACCATTTTTCAAAATTATTGACCATTTTTGATAGTTTTCGATAATTATCGACCATTTTTCAAAATTTTAACAATTTTTGACAATTATTGACCAATTTTGACCATTTTTCAAATTTTTTGACAATTATCGACCATTTCTGGCAATTATTGACCATTTTAGGAAATTTTTGACCATTTTTCAAAATTTTTCACAATTATCGATCATTTTTCAAACTTTTAATAATTATTAACAATTATTGACCATTTTTGACAAAAATTATCCATTTTTAACAGTTTCTGACCATAATTGACAATTTTTGACCATATTTTAAAATTTTTTAATATTTTTCATATAATTTTATTTGATTTATAATTTGATAAATTGTTAATGAATGAATCTCTTAGGTTTAATATCGGAATATGAAAAGCATGTACTTTTTAAAACGATACAAAAGAAAATCGATTTTTTCGCAGAAATCGATTTATTTTTTATTAAAATCGATTTTTGACAAATCGATTAATTTTTAATAAAGAAAAATCGGTTTTTATTTAATCGATTCTTTTCCATTGAGCTCCCTTCCTAGTATTTACGGTGCAGCTGTGTTTTCTTTTAATTTTTATGCTAAATTTGTAACAGAACTAATAAAATTTCGATCTTACCTTAAAATCTATGTATCCGTTTTTGTCCATGTCGAAAGTCCTAAAAACGTGGTCGCAGAATTCTTCTGCGTTACCTGATGGGAAGAACATCTTGTACATGTCTACGAATTTGGCAGGTGTGAGGCGGCCATTAGGACAGTCTTGCTGTAACAAAAAAAAAATCGATTGTTTATGATTTTGTTAAAAAAAATATCTGCGTTAAACGATCCAAGAGATCACAGTACAGTAATTCGACCACGTAGATTCCGAAAATGACTATTAACATTTTCTAAAGTCTTTAATAAACATTTTTATTTTTTCGAAAATCTTTACTCTTCACTTTCGAGTACCCCTTTAAACAGAATATCATAGATACGTCTTCGCTGATTTTTTGCCATATTCTTTAATTATATGAGAGTGTGGATTTCAAATTAAAACTTAAAATTCCCATTATTATGGACTCTACGATTTTTTGGCTATGCACGTGTATCATTTGGTCATCGTGCATACCTCAGATTATTACATTTTGTAGTATTACTTTAAGGTGCATACCCAATTTCGAATTTTCAAAATTCCAAAATCAGACAGTTTTATATATGGAAATCTACTAATTCGAGCCCGTAGATTCCAAAAATGATTATGAAAATTCTCTAAAATCTAAGGTTAAAAAGTTTATTTTTTCGAAAATGTTTACTCTTCACTTTCGAGTACCCCTGTATACAGAATATTACAGATACGTCTACGCTGATTTTTTTCCATATTCTTTTATTATATGAGAGTGTGGATTTCAAATTAAAACTTAAAATTCCTATTTTTATGGAGTCTACGAATTTTTGACTATGCGCCTGTACTTGCGACTCATAAAAACAAAAAAAATCGAAACCTCTCTAATAGACCGATACATGTTGCGTGTTAATGCAAAATCTATTCCATACCATTAGTATAAACCAAATAATAATAAACCCTATAAATATTGTCTATAAAATGTAAACTCTCCGAGTGTTTGATCCTTCAGTGCCTTCAGTCATAAATTTGACAACCACTGACAGTTTAAAACCGAAATAATAAAATACGTACGTTTTGTAAGTATATTTACAGTATGATCAGATAAAAGGACTAGCTCTATATCCTTGACTATACAACAGTTCACCTCTGACTGAAACACCCGGTACATCCTTAAAGAACAAAATATTGGCTCTGATTTATCCTTGAAGGTGTGTGGAACGTAAAGCAGAGTCAAACTCAACCGCATTCAATTTCGACGCTATTTACATGAATATTTCACGCATTTGATAAATGTTTATAATTCAAATCTAACAAACATATTTATAGCTTCCACCTAATACCGTATTCCGATCTTGATATAATATGCAAATGGCATTTACATAATTCGACTTTCGATTTTTTTTTCGCGTATGTGCACGTATTCGATTGTAATAAGTTCATTTCTAACACTCGGCATGTACCGGTTCTGTTTCGAAACAAAATTATACGTATTCGGATTTAGAACTCGGTTTGCATGTTAAAATCTGTACATAATAAGTATGCGGTTGAATATTTTTTTAGAATAAATTTTCAATTACAGGGAGGTTAACTTTGTATGTATGTAAGTTGTTATGGGGTTAGGGTTAGTCACAAACCATGGAAACAAATTTCAAATTGAAATATTACAAATTTTTCGAGTTATAACGTTTTTTCGGTAAAACACACTTTTTGGGGGGTGGAAAAAGACATTATTGCGATTTCCGGCCAAAGTTGAGTTCCTAGAATAAAAAGTTGATTATAAAAGTTGTAGATCTTGTGAAAATCTACAACTTTTTCATTAGTGACTTTTTCACATAACCTCAAAAAACTGCATTTTTCGGGTTTTATTTTTAGTTTCGTTAAAAAAAGCACTATATGATTTCACAACGTGATTAAAAAATCACGATATCGCTCATCACTATATATAACGCCACTTGCCGCTACCACTAAAAATCCCGTATCGCAAGGTATCGATACACTACAAATTCATCGATACTTGGAATGCATCGAAAAGCATAGTATCGATACAAAATATCGAGTATCGGAAGTGAAAGTATCGATACACTGGAATATCGGATAGTATCGCGCATCCCTATATGGGGTCAACATTCACTTCAGTTCCTTTAGACCTGTTGCTTCATGAATTTTAGAATATAGGCATATCCCCTATATAGATTTTACTGTGTACCTGCTGTGCTCCTCCACTGTAGTCTACGTTGGCTTTTACCCATTTTTGTGTTTGTCTTTGGACCACTTTCTTTGTGGTCCCAAGTACTGGTCCCAAGTACTGGTTCATTTAACTATTTTAACTCAAGAGTAACATAAACTTTAAAAGTAAAAATAGAAAACGGTTAAACTTAAAAAAATAATTAATAAAACTTGTTACAAGTATATAAACTTAAAAAAAATCTATAAAACAAAAATAATACTTCCACATAAACTTAGGACATTAAAAATTATTTCTTTGTAAAGAACTGACATAATTTAAAGTTAACAACGTAACCTACCCAATACAACTGAAAACAAGCGTCGAATAAATAATCCAATTTACCATGCAAATGCAAATATAATCTTCAAAAAAACAAAACCCACAATACATGTCACATTGGCATAGACCATATTTGAGAATCGTTAAATCGGTGTTGCCAGCTCATGTTATTCGACAAAATATGTCTCATGCGAATTGTACGACGAAACCAATTGAGAATACCACAATTTCAAGTTGTGCGACAAATATCGAATTAGACATTCGAGAATAGACCCCCTGGTCGAACATATTATAATGTGTGAGGGTTAATGTAATTATTTATTATTATGTGTGTATTTGGGTAATGGGATTATTTTTTATTAAATTGATTAAATTGAATGTGATTTTTATTATATAGTTGGGCGCCAATATTTATTAAAAAAAAATATGTAAGTATTGAATCTTTATATTTTAATATAATTCCACCTATTAAAATTTTATTAAATTTACCTGACCTTTCTTTCTCAGTACAACCCTGTAACTTACTCTGATAAAGCACGAAACTATCTCTCTCAGTCGGATTCGGTAGATGTGTTGGAGTCAACGCTCTGCGCACTTTTATTTATTATCTCAAAATGGCTACTCAATAATAGACAACTAAGTGAAATAAACGAAGAAATATCATATCATATTGAGAAACAAATTCTAACACAGTGGCAAATTATGTATGATGTATTACCATACCTTCCACACTTTTCCTTTCTGGCACCTACACTTCATTTAGATCTTCCTGACACCCACACTAATCTTAATCTAGTGCGGTCAGACAGTTCATTTAGTTCTTCCTGACACCCACAGTAATCTTACTCTAGTGCGGTCAGCCAGTTTATTTAATTATTTCTGGCACCTACACTTCATTTAGATCTTTCAGACACCCACACTAATCTTAATCTAGTGAGGTTAGACTGCTCATTTAGTTCTTCCTGAAACCCACACTAATCTTACTATAGTGCGAGCAAACAGTTCATTTAGTTCCTTCTGACACCCACACTAGTCTTACTCTAGTGCGGTCAGACAGTTCATTTAGTTGTTTCTGGCACCCACTTCATTCAGTTCTTTCTGACACCCAGACTAATCTTACTATAGTGCGGTCAGCCAGTTCATTCAATTCTCTCTGGCACCTACACTTCATTTAGATCTTTCAGACACCCAAACTAATCTTAATCTAGTGCGGTCAGCCAGTTTATTTAGTTCTTTTTGACAACCACATTAATCTTACTCTAGTGCGGTCAGCCACTTCATTTAGTTCTTCCTAGCACCAAACTAATCTTACATCTTACTCTAGTGCGGTCTGCCAGTTCATTTAGTACTTTTTGGCACCTACACTAATCTTACTCTAGTGTGGTCAGGCAGTTCATTCAGTTCTTTCTTACACCCACACTAATCTGACTCTAGTGCTTTCAGCCAGTTCATTTAGTTCTTTCTGACACCCACACTAGTCTTACTCTATAACGGTCAGACAGTTCATTTAGTGGTTTCTGGCACTCACTTCATTTAGTTCTTCCTGACACCCACAGTAATCTTACTCTAGTGCGGTGAGACAGTTCATTTAGTTCTTTCTGACAACGACACTAATCTTACTCTAGTTCAGTCAACCAGTTCATTTAGTTCTTCCTGGCACCACACTAATCTTACATCTTACTCTAGTGCGGTCGGCCAGTTCATTTAGTTCTTTTTGGCACCTACACTAATATTACTCTAGTGCAGACAGCCAATTCATTAAGTTATTTCTGAGACCCACACTAATCTTACTCTAGTGTGGTCAGACAGTTCATTTAGTTCTTTCTGACTCCCACACTAATCTTACTCTAGTGCGGTTAGTCAGTTCATTAAGTTATTTCTGAGACCCACACTAATCCTACTCTAGTGCGATGAGACGGTTCATTTAGTTCTTTCTGACACCCACACTAGTCTTACTCTATAACGGTCAGACAGTTCATTTAGTTGTTTCTGGCACCCACTTCATTTAGTTCTTCCTGACACCCACAGTAATCTTACTCTAGTGCGGTGAGACAGTTCATTTAGTTCTTTCTGACAACCACACTAATCTTACTCTAGTTCGGTCAACCAGTTCTTTTAGTTCTTCTTTGCACCACACTAATCTTACATCTTACTCTAGTGCGGTCAGCCGGTTCATTTAGTTCCTTCTGACACCCACACTAGTCTTACTCTTGTGCGGTCAGACAGTTCATTTAGTTGTTTCTGGCACCCACTTCATTCAGTTCTTTCTGACACCCACACTAATCTTACTATAGTGCGGTCAGCCAGTTCATTCAATTCTTTCTGGCACCTACACTTCATTTAGATCTTTCAGACACCCAAACTAATCTTAATCTAGTGCGGTCAGCCAGTTTATTTAGTTCTTTCTGACAACCACATTAATCTTACTCTAGTGCGGTCAGCCAGTTCATTTAGTTCTTCCTAGCACCACACTAATCTTACATCTTACTCTAGTGCGGTCAGCCAATTCATTTGGTACTTTTTGGCACCTACACTAATCTTACTCTAGTGTGGTCAGGCAGTTCATTTAGTTCTTTCTGACTCCCACACTAATCTTACTCTAGTGCGGTCAGCCAGTTCATTTAGTTCTTTCAGACACCCATACTAATCTTAATCTAGTGAGGTTAGACTGCTCATTAAGTTCTTCCTGACAACCACAGTAATCTTACTATAGTGCGGTCAGCCAGTTCATTTAGTTCTTCCTGAAACCCAAACTAATCTTAATCTAGTGCGGTCAGCCAGTTTATTTAGTTCTTTCTGACAACCACATTAATATTACTCTAGTGCGTTTAGCCAGTTCATTAAGTTATTTCTGAGACCTACACTAATCCTACTCTAGCTCGATGAGACGGTTCATTCAGTTCTTTCTGACACCCACACTAATCTGACTGTAGTGCAATCAGCCAGTTCATTTAGTTCTTTCTGACACCCACACTAGTCTTACTCTATAACGGTCAGACAGTTCATTTAGTTGTTTCTGGCACCCACTTCATTTAGTTCTTCCTGACACCCACAGTAATCTTACTCTAGTGCGGTGAGACAGTTCATTTAGTTCTTTCTGACAACCACACTAATTTTACTCTAGTTCGGTCAACCAGTTCATTTAGTTCTTCTTTGCACCACACTAATCTTACATCTTACTCTAGTGCGGTCAGCCAGTTCATTTAGTTCTTTTTGGCACCTACACTAATATTACTCTAGTGCAGACAGCCAATTCATTAAGTTATTTCTGAGACCCACACTAATCTTACTCTAGTGTGGTCAGACAGTTCATTTAGTTCTTTCTGACTCCCACACTAATCTTACTCTAGTGCGGTTAGTCAGTTCATTAAGTTATTTCTGAGACCCACACTAATCCTACTCTAGTGCGATGAGACGGTTCATTTAGTTCTTTCTGACACCCACACTAGTCTTACTCTATAACGGTCAGACAGTTCATTTAGTTGTTTCTGGCACCCACTTCATTTAGTTCTTCCTGACACCCACAGTAATCTTACTCTAGTGCGGTGAGACAGTTCATTTAGTTCTTTCTGACAACCACACTAATCTTACTCTAGTTCGGTCAACCAGTTCATTTAGTTCTTCTTTGCACCACACTAATCTTACATCTTACTCTAGTGCGGTCAGCCGGTTCATTTAGTTCCTTCTGACACCCACACTAGTCTTACTCTTGTGCGGTCAGACAGTTCATTTAGTTGTTTCTGGCACCCACTTCATTCAGTTCTTTCTGACACCCACACTAATCTTACTATAGTGCGGTCAGCCAGTTCATTCAATTCTTTCTGGCACCTACACTTCATTTAGATCTTTCAGACACCCAAACTAATCTTAATCTAGTGCGGTCAGCCAGTTTATTTAGTTCTTTCTGACAACCACATTAATCTTACTCTAGTGCGGTCAGCCAGTTCATTTAGTTCTTCCTAGCACCACACTAATCTTACATCCTACTCTAGTGCGGTCAGCCAATTCATTTGGTACTTTTTGGCACCTACACTAATCTTACTCTAGTGTGGTCAGGCAGTTCATTTAGTTCTTTCTGACTCCCACACTAATCTTACTCTAGTGCGGTCAGCCAGTTCATTTAGTTCTTTCAGACACCCATACTAATCTTAATCTAGTGAGGTTAGACTGCTCATTAAGTTCTTCCTGACAACCACAGTAATCTTACTATAGTGCGGTCAGCCAGTTCATTTAGTTCTTCCTGAAACCCAAACTAATCTTAATCTAGTGCGGTCAGCCAGTTTATTTAGTTCTTTCTGACAACCACATTAATATTACTCTAGTGCGTTTAGCCAGTTCATTAAGTTATTTCTGAGACCTACACTAATCCTACTCTAGCTCGATGAGACGGTTCATTCAGTTCTTTCTGACACCCACACTAATCTGACTGTAGTGCAATCAGCCAGTTCATTTAGTTCTTTCTGACACCCACACTAGTCTTACTCTATAACGGTCAGACAGTTCATTTAGTTGTTTCTGGCACCCACTTCATTTAGTTCTTCCTGACACCCACAGTAATCTTACTCTAGTGCGGAGAGACAGTTCATTTAGTTCTTTCTGACAACCACACTAATTTTACTCTAGTTCGGTCAACCAGTTCATTTAGTTCTTCTTTGCACCACACTAATCTTACATCTTACTCTAGTGCGGTCAGCCAGTTCATTTAGTTCTTTTTGGCACCTACACTAATCTTACTCTAGTGCAGACAGCCAGTTCATTAAGTTATTTCTGAGACCCACACTAATCTTACTCTAGTGTGGTCAGACAGTTTATTTAGTTCTTTCTGACAACCACATTAATCTTAATCTAGTGCGGTCAGCCAGTTCATTTAGTTCTTCCTAGCACCACACTAATCTTACATCTTACTCTAGTGCGGTCTGCCAGTTCATTTAGTTCTTTTTGGCACCCACACTAATCTTACTCTAGTGCGGTCAGCCAGTTCATTAAGTTATTTCTGAGACCCACACTAATCCTACTCTAGTGCAATGAGACGGTTCATTCAGTTCTTTCTTACACCCACACTAATCTTACTCTAGTTCGGTCAACCAGTTCATTTAGTTCTTCTTTGCACCACACTAATCTTACATCTTACTCTAGTGCGGTCAGCCGGTTCATTTAGTTCCTTCTGACACCCACACTAGTCTTACTCTTGTGCGGTCAGACAGTTCATTTAGTTGTTTCTGGCACCCACTTCATTCAGTTCTTTCTGACACCCACACTAATCTTACTATAGTGCGGTCAGCCAGTTCATTCAATTCTTTCTGGCACCTACACTTCATTTAGATCTTTCAGACACCCAAACTAATCTTAATCTAGTGCGGTCAGCCAGTTTATTTAGTTCTTTCTGACAACCACATTAATCTTACTCTAGTGCGGTCAGCCAGTTCATTTAGTTCTTCCTAGCACCACACTAATCTTACATCCTACTCTAGTGCGGTCAGCCAATTCATTTGGTACTTTTTGGCACCTACACTAATCTTACTCTAGTGTGGTCAGGCAGTTCATTTAGTTCTTTCTGACTCCCACACTAATCTTACTCTAGTGCGGTCAGCCACTTCATTTAGTTCTTTCAGACACCCATACTAATCTTAATCTAGTGAGGTTAGACTGCTCATTAAGTTCTTCCTGACAACCACAGTAATCTTACTATAGTGCGGTCAGCCAGTTCATTTAGTTCTTCCTGAAACCCAAACTAATCTTAATCTAGTGCGGTCAGCCAGTTTATTTAGTTCTTTCTGACAACCACATTAATATTACTCTAGTGCGTTTAGCCAGTTCATTAAGTTATTTCTGAGACCTACACTAATCCTACTCTAGCTCGATGAGACGGTTCATTCAGTTCTTTCTGACACCCACACTAATCTGACTGTAGTGCAATCAGCCAGTTCATTTAGTTCTTTCTGACACCCACACTAGTCTTACTCTATAACGGTCAGACAGTTCATTTAGTTGTTTCTGGCACCCACTTCATTTAGTTCTTCCTGACACCCACAGTAATCTTACTCTAGTGCGGAGAGACAGTTCATTTAGTTCTTTCTGACAACCACACTAATTTTACTCTAGTTCGGTCAACCAGTTCATTTAGTTCTTCTTTGCACCACACTAATCTTACATCTTACTCTAGTGCGGTCAGCCAGTTCATTTAGTTCTTTTTGGCACCTACACTAATCTTACTCTAGTGCAGACAGCCAGTTCATTAAGTTATTTCTGAGACCCACACTAATCTTACTCTAGTGTGGTCAGACAGTTTATTTAGTTCTTTCTGACAACCACATTAATCTTAATCTAGTGCGGTCAGCCAGTTCATTTAGTTCTTCCTAGCACCACACTAATCTTACATCTTACTCTAGTGCGGTCTGCCAGTTCATTTAGTTCTTTTTGGCACCCACACTAATCTTACTCTAGTGCGGTCAGCCAGTTCATTAAGTTATTTCTGAGACCCACACTAATCCTACTCTAGTGCAATGAGACGGTTCATTCAGTTCTTTCTTACACCCACACTAATCTGACTCTAGTGCATTCAGCCAGTTCATTTAGTTCTTTCTGACTCCCACACTAATCTTACTCTAGTGCGGTTAGCCAGTTCATTAAGTTCTTTCTGACACCCACACTAATCTGACTCTAGTGCATTCAGCCAGTTCATTTAGTTCTTTCTGACACCCACACTAATCTGACTCTATAACGGTCAGACAGTTCATTTAGTTGTTTCTGGCACCCACTTCATTTAGTTCTTCCTGACACCCACAGTAATCTTACTCTAGTGCGGTGAGACAGTTCATTTAGTTCTTTCTGACAACCACACTAATCTTATTCTAGTTCGGTCAACCAGTTCATTTAGTTCTTCCTGGCACCACACTAATCTTACATCTTACTCTAGTGCGGTCAGCCAGTTCATTTAGTTCTTTTTGGCACCTACACCAATCTTACTCTAGTGCAGTTAGCCAGTTCATTAACTTATTTCTGAGACCCACACTAATCTTACTCTAGTGTGGTCAGTCAGTTCATTTAGTTCTTTCTGACTCCCACACTAATCTTACTCTAGTGCGGTTAGCCAGTTCATTATGTTATTTCTGAGACCCACACTAATCCTACTCTAGTGCGATGAGACGGTTCATTCAGTTCTTCCTGACACCCACACTAATCTGACTCTAGTGCATTCAGCCAGTTCATTTAGTTCTTTCTGACACCCACACTAGTCTTACTCTATAACGGTCAGACAGTTCATTTAGTTGTTTCTGGCACCCACTTCATTTAGTTCTTCCTGACACCCACACTAATCTTACTCTAGTGTGGTCAGACAGTTCATTTAGTTCTTTCTGACTCCCACACTAATCTTACTCTAGTGCGGTTAGTCAGTTCATTAAGTTATTTCTGAGACCCACACTAATCCTACTCTAGTGCGATGAGACGGTTCATTCAGTTCTTTCTGACACCCACACTAATCTGACTCTAGTGCATTCAGCCAGTTCATTTAGTTCTCTCTGACACCCACACTAGTCTTACTCTAGTGTGGTCAGCCAGTTCATTTAATTCTTACTGGCACCTACACTTCATTTAGATCTTTCAGACACCCAAACTAATCTTAATCTAGTGCGGTCAGCCAGTTTATTTAGTTCTTTCTGACAACCACATTAATCTTACTCTAGTGCGGTCAGCCAGTTCATTTAGTTCTTTCTGACTCCCACACTAATCTTACTCTAGTGCGGTCAGCCAGTTCATTAAGTTCTTTCTGAGAACCACACTAATCTTACTCTAGTGCGGTGAGACAGTTCATCAAGTTATTTCTGAGACCCACACTAATCTTACTCTTGTATGGTCAGACAGTTTATTTAGTTCTTTCTGACAACCACATTAATCTTAATCTAGAGCGGTCAGCCAGTTCATTTAGTTCTTCCTAGCACCACACTAATCTTACATCTTACTCTAGTGCGGTCTGCCAGTTCATTTAGTTCTTTCTGACACCCACACTAGTCTTACTCTATAACGGTCAGACAGTTCATTTAGTTGTTTCTGGCACCCACTTCATTTAGTTCTTCCTGACACCCACACTAATCTTACTCTAGTGTGGTCAGACAGTTCATTTAGTTCTTTCTGACTCCCACACTAATCTTACTCTAGTGCGGTTAGCCAGTTCATTAAGTTAATTCTGAAACCCACACTAATCCTACTCTAGTGTGGTCAGACAGTTCATTTAGTTCTTCCTGGCATTCTTCTAGCAGTCTGGACGTTACCTATTCTCCTAATATTACGCTAGTCTATAGTGTCTTATATCCAAAATTTACTGCTACACGAATTAAAGATTGCTACCGAATTATTAGTTCTGGTAAAATAATATTTTCGTTTTAATTAAAACATTTTCTATGAATATGCAAATAAATCAGAATTTTAGATTATATTAAACGTATAAGGGTTTGAAGGCAAAACTGGCACTTTAACGAAGAAATTTACCGCAGAATGTGTTATTAAAATATTAATATAGTTATGGTAAATTTAATGAATATGTAATATTTCTAAACCCAGTGGTTTTTGGTTGCCTTCGATATACATATTTACAGGGATACAGAAAGCATACACTTAATAGACCATCGAAAATTATGTTTTAGGGCGCGTTCGATTCGAAATGGCGTTTAAGAAAAATGTTCAACTGGAAAATTGGGGCCTGCAAAAGTCATAAACAATTGAGTACAAAAAATATATTTTATAAATATCTCAAAAATATTTTAGGTAATTAATAGTGGTGGACAAAATATAGTATTCTACTCGCATATAATGGCTGCCAATTTTTTCTCCCCACCTTGTGCCGTCTTTAAAAATATTGAATTGTATTCAGATCCCCCTTGATTTTTTCTTGTTTAAAATGATATTTTACATTTTACAGCTTCTCCTCCCCTCCAAGCTAATTCATAAGAAGCTATATTTCACTGCATTCAACCACACTCAATTTCAACTTATTTTAATGACAATTTATGGTCCAACTTGAGAGATAGGATAGTTTTTATAGATATCGAAGAATAAATAATATTTTATTCAAACGCTTTACAACAAATTTTTGAAAAATATTTTTCAAAAACAGTGACCGTTCAACCAACTAAGTTACTGGAAGACATGTATTTATTGTGATTTTAGGGTCATATTCAGTCCGGGATTAACTTTCGGACGAGAACATATACCTTGTACTGATGAGGAGCAAATACACCATTATGCTGTCCAATCCAATTACAAACTAGAATTGTTAGTTAAATCTTGTAGATCATACCGACCCCGTTTGACTTACAAGTGTAATTCAATGTATTTAGGGGCATATAGCCCGGGAAGTAGTTGTTGCTTCTTTGTTGAACGGTCACTGTTTTTGAAAAATATTTTTCAAAACTTTGTTGTAAAGCGTTAGAATAATATATTTATTCTTCGATATCTATTTACTAAACACGACAATTTTACAGGAAACTGTAATAATACTTGATAGTTTTTATCCAAATAAGTGTCTCTCAATATTTTTTAACGAAAATTTAAGGTTAGTAATAAATGGCGATCAAATCACCCTTGTTAGTGTAAGAGAAATAATATCATCATACAACTGCTATTAAACCAGCAAATATCCGAATCTTTCCGCTAAACAACTTTAATGAAACTCGTAAACCGATTGTAAACCACATTTATGTCAGTTTATGATGGATTGTAACAATCCTACACAATAAACAGATCCCACAAAAAAAATTCCAGAGTACAAAGGAAGCGTTGTTTTTGTTTTTAATTAAAAATCATCAATCGTGTTGAGGGGTACAATAAACAAGAGAAATATTTTAGGAGATTGTTTATTAGTTGCGGTTTTTGGAGGGTGAAATTTAAAAATTAAAAAATAAAAATAAAAATTATGTAAAGGATTGTTTGATGTATTAATAGGTGGTTATTATCACAGTTACGTGTAGTTTATTATTTTATGAAAAAATATTATACAAATCATAATGAAAATATTACGCTGAATTAAGTCTGTTAAGTAGTTTGTTTGTACCAATTACTTTATTACGAGGGTTGTCTTTTATATAAAAAAATATAGAGCTACAAAAAACGGTAGAAAACTTTTAATGTTTTTCAAAGAGAAATGCATTTTTGCATCCTTTAGAACCAATTCTGGAAGCAGTTATTCCACTCTCTTATTGGTATATTTGTTTGGCGCAAAGTGTGAAAACGGCCGATGGCCGAAATTTTTGGTCACACCTGAGATTGAGCCTTCTAAAACGACCAAAGCCCGAAGTTTAAGATTTAAGATGTCTGTCGTAAGTAAAGACGCATTTAAGTTACAATTAGATGCCTTTATCGAAAAAAGCAATTCGACTAATACATTTTTCTACGATCACTACCCAAAGTAGGCTTTTGCACACTCAAATCTAACCGCAAAGTTGATGTTTTCCGCGAGCTGTCATAATTTGACATTATTGGCGCTCTTAAGCAGAAAGTAACTTTGGCGCACGCCTAATTTTATTTATAGATAAAAGAGAGCTAGTAGTTTTTTTAATACAAACTGTAGAATAAATAAATATTTTAGTTGATTTTCTAATATGTTGAAGCATCCAACATTATTTTCCGTAATAATTTAATGAGAAATAGGGAAATCTAAAAAATATCTGACATTAATGTAATAAGTGTTGCCTACGTACATAGGTACACGAAACTGCAATCTGGAAACTGCTAAGTATAAACAATGGCAATAGGTAGGCAACACAACATACTTGCAAATAACTTACGGATTATAAGAATCAAGTATGTCTATGTCAAAGAAAGAACCTAGTGCATTGTCACTGAAATATATTTTGAGATAGTTCTGTGCTGTGTAATTGTATTAATATTTTACTATAAGTCAGTAAGTACTTAAAAAATGGATACAAGTGATACTGATTTTTCAAATACACCGCCAGATATTGTCGAGGCGGCCAAAAAAGTCACTTTAAATCTACTTCCGGAGAAATCCAAATTAAAGTACGAAAATGAATATAGCCTATTTATAAGTTGGTGCAGATCCAAAAAAATTAAAAGATATTCAGAAAATGTGTTATTAACATATTTTGGGGAAAAAGCAGCAACATTAAAGTCATCAACCCTGTGGTCCAAGTATTCAATGCTAAGGCAAACATTGAAAATAAAAAACGACATTGACATTAGTCAATATGCAAAATTAATTGCATTATTTAAAAAAATCTGTCGGTTATAAAGCAAAAAAATCTTTAACTTTATCCAAGGAGCAGATGGAGGAATTTATTCGCATTGCACCCAATGAAAACTATTTATTGAAAAAGGTAATAAATAATTGTTTCGATGTCTCCAAAAAATATAAAATATAATTTTTTTATAGGTTGTCTTAATTATGGGTATTGCTGGTGTGTGTAGGAGAGATGAATTGGGAAAAATGAAATTAGATGATATTCAAGACAAAGAATGCCTTTTGATTGTTCATATTCCAGAATCGAAAACAAAGCAGAGTCGAATGTTCACAATTGTTAATAACAACACACCAGAAGAAAACGACATTGATTACGTTGCGAGCTGTAAAAAGTATATTTGCATAAGAAAACAATGCCAAAATAGTTCAGAAAATCGCCTATTTTTCCGATATTCCAAAGGAAAATGCGCAAATCAGGTAGTAGGATTAAATACGATTGGTAAGGTTATGTTTATGATGAGTGGGTCTATAAGGCCCTCTACTGCGACTCGCAAGAGTCTATTGTGGCTACGATTGGTAAAGTACCTACTGATATTGCCAAATATTTAAATCTGCCGAATCCTGATTCTTATACAGGACATTGTTTCCGGCGTACATCTGCTACCTTATTAGTAAACGGCGGAGCCGATTTAATTTAACTAAAAAAACATGGCGGATGGAAAAGCAGTAATGTGGCAGAGGGGTATATTGATGAATCCATAAACAATAAAATAGAAACTTTTCAAAAAATATCTGGTCAAGTTTCAGCTCAAGTGCCAGAAAAAATACCCTATCTGTTTTGTAACTCTTCAGAGCCATCAACATCTGGAATCAACATTAATACTTGCCACCAGAAAGATTTGACATTTTCTAACCTTTCAGAGACATCTACCTCACGAATAAACATAAAAAATTGCCAAAATTGTACCTTTAATTTTAATTTAGTTAATAAGTAAAGGCTATGTTTGTTTATTATCGTTCTGTATTCCGTTCAAATAAAATTTAAAGAAGTTGTAATTTATTTAATGAACTATAATATTCATACAACCATAAAATCATAAATCTTTAAATCATAAAGTCTATTATCATAAGTAGGCAACACAACATACACAATTAATCTTTTGTCTTCAAATAGTAGGCTTAATATGTCAAATAAACGTCCAATATTGTAATGAAAGTAACACGTTTTTAATAAAAAATTAATTTTATTTTGGTGTGATCGTAGAAAAAATCTTGTGTGTATTTCGATCAGAAAGTCCTTTGGTAGTCTCGACAGATTTCTGCGCTCCGCTAACGCGTCGCGCGGCAAGTTTCTGTCTCGACTGCCAAAGTACTACTTTCTGCTCTTGATACACAAATAGCTATTTTGTTTAGTTTTTCCAAGTATAATGAATTAATATCTGATGTGAAAGTTTCGCAGTATAAAAAAAGAAAAGATGATCCGCTTACAACGTTATAGTCTATTTCAGAAAGGTATAGAGTAATAAAATGGGGAATTCCGTCCAGTTCGGCTCAATTTCGGTGTCGGCCATTGGCGTAGGTCTTGAAATAGTATTGTTTGTAATATTAAAATTCCAAGTAATTGCGTAAGAGAACTAGGAAAAGTATGTTTTCTGGCCTGAAGTGTCAATATCGAAATATTGTGTAGGGATTACTTAGGTAGTAGATTATACAGTTACGTTTTTCGATTAACAGGTACCGTTTGACCTTCTATTAGTGCCTCTGCCTAATTCCAACCCTGTTTATACCCAAATTACAAATTTTGAAAAATCTCATGTAACATCAGGGGTGGGGGATGGGGACGAGGAAAATCTTACTACATCTCACCAAGGGGGGAGGGGGGAGTCATAAAATCCTCAATAATGCCTCACATAATTAATGGACGCCCCCTAAGGAATTATCATTTTCTTACAGTAAGGAAGTGAATAGGAAATATTGACTTTTTCTTTAAGAAATTTTGTCTGGAATGTCAAAATTTCCTAGCGATTTGCGGAAAACTTAATTATGAAAAATATTTCTGATTTCTGATATTAACTATAGTTAATACCGAGTGTCCTAGTAATTAAATGAAATTAATATAATATCAAACATGTTACTTCGTAACAAATTATTGGGCGAAAATTTTGTCGACTCAATTCCATTTTTCGACTGATTCTTCAACTTTAAAAATTAGGTACAGCTTTAAACAAAGCAGCCTGAAACTTTGGCGTAAAGTTAACTAAACATGACATTTAATTTTGACATTTGATGTTGTTATATGCAACAGTTTAAAGATGACCCTCGTACTTTAAACCAATATTTTTTTCAGTTAATACTTTAATATTGACAGCAAAACCAAAACAACTATTTAGATTATCCTTGTCAATTGAATATGTCGATAATGATGCCATAAATAATTCTTATTATTAAAAGGTCGTTACTTTCACTTTTTGCCAAACACAGGTACTATTTTAAACAAGGAATGTAAATCTATTGACCTAGATGTCAGTATAATCGTCGAGCCGGTCCCTATTTTCATTGTTTTTTAATAAAACAATATTAATAGAGACAGGTTTTCGCTTTAAACTATACAAGATTAGAAATTTTAGTTAATTTTAGTATTTTGTTTTCGTTTAGTAACTTTAAGCAGCCCTAAAATGTGATTTAGATATAGCCCGAGGAGTAGTTGTTTCTTCTTAGTAAACGGTCTCTGTTCTTTGGAAAATATTTTTCAAAAACTTTGTCAGCTATTAAACTATTATCTTTGACAACTATTGAAACAAAGGATGTTCAATATACGTTTTCCTGACCGTCCAATAGACAAGCACTGTTTGAAATCTGCTGTCGGTAAATTTTTAGTCGTAGGCGTTGTCCACTTAAAACCCATTAGTGCATCGTGTCCCTTTAAAGGGACGCCACTGTTTTAGCAGGTAGATATGTTTCTAACCTCATTCTCTAGTTTTGCACGTGTTCGTCTCACGACTAAGGACTGTCCAGTAGGAATGGAGAACTATCGATTGTCCCTACTATCGATATTCATCGATAGTGCTATTTTTACTATCGATTTTTATCGATAGTTTTACAATCGGTAACATCATTGTACGATTTTTGTCAAAATGTTAAAAATATACATAAATATATACCTATATATTTATTTCAAAACAACGTTTCAACTTTGTCAGAAAATTTTAAAAAATTGTCATAAATGGTCAATAGTTGTCAAAAACTGTCAAAAATGGTCAATAATTGTCAAAAATGGTCAATAATTGTTAATAATTGTCAATAATTGTCAAAAATTGTCAAAGATTTTGAAAAATTGTCAAAAATGGTCAATAATTGACAGAAATGGTCAATAATTGTCAAAAATGGTCAGAAATAGTCAAACATTGTAAAAACTTTGAAAAAATTTTGAAAAATTGTCAAAAATGGTCAATAATTGTCAAAAATGGTCACAAATAGTCAAACATTGTCAAACTTTTGAAAAATGGTGAATACTTGTCAAAAATTGTTAATAATTGTCAAAAACTGTTAGAAATGGTCAATAATGGTCAACAATTGTCAAAAACTCTCAAAAATAGTCAATAATTGTCAAAAATGGTTCATAATCGTTAACATTTTGAAAAATGGTCAATAATTGTCAAAAATTGTCAAGATTTTGGAAAATGGTCAATAATTGTCAAAACCTTTGAAAAATTGTTAAAAATGGTCAATAATTGTCAAAAACTGTCAAAAATGGTCAACAATTGTCAAAAATTCTCAAAATTTGTAAAAATGGTCAATAATTGTCAAAATTTTTGAAAAATGGGCGATAATTTTCAAAAATTGTCAAAAAAGGTCAATAATAGTTAAAATTTTGAAAAATGGTCAAAAATTATCATAATTTTGAAAAATGGTCAAAAATTGTCATAATTTTGAAAAATGGTCAAAAATTGTCAGAAATTTAAAAAATGGCGGATTTTTAGTACTTTTAATAGCAATTTTCTCTTCCAAAAGTGAATTTTTTTCTTTTAAAATATTCTATAAGCAATGGGGGGCTTTCTAATAAGAAAGAAAAGCGTTACAAAATTCCGAGGGTCGCGAACCTTACCGAATCCGTCTTAGATGCTGACAGTTTCATTTTTACTCCATATCAGCTTTCAAAATATATTTATATTCTTCACATAAACATCTCAACTATATCGATAGTACCGAAAACTATCGATTTCTTTCGATAGTCAAAATTATCGATAGTTATCGATAAACCATCGATAGTTCTCCATTCCTACTGTCCAGCTTAGTTTGTAGATAAAATTTTCGTATTATTTTTGTGAATACGGATTCAACGCTGTACTCGACTAAGGGTAAAGGTTAAGTTTTTATTTATTTTTTTCATTAGACAAAATAGATGTTTTTCATAATTTTTAATTATGAATAGATACAGTTTTTGGTTATGTAGCGATAATTTTTTTCATGTATTTCAGTTTTATTTTAGGCAGTATGTCCGTTTTTTTCTGTTGTCCCCTATTTTCATACACATATTATACATTTTTTGCAGCTTGCCTCTACACGAACTCTTATCTTCACTGGAAGAGGATGAAGACCATCCAGATGTAGATATATTTATAGAACCACCTGATGACCGTGGAGTAGATACCGAAGAAGATAGCGACAAGTCGGATGACAAGCATATTGGTAATATGAATCATTTATGTCGTGGTATACTGAAACAAAATTGCGAAGCAAGATGATAATGAAAAAGAACAACCAACCTAGTCATCACAACTTTTTCCAGAGCCGGAAGCTAGTGATTTCTCCAAGGCTAGCACTAGCCGAAAAAGTTATTAAAAAAAAACGCACAAATCACAAATGGACTGGCATTGCTCCTCATTTTTCTTCAAACCAAACTTGTAAACCAAAAGAACCTTCCCTGGAAGCTAAATTAGCGCAAACTTCAGTAGATTTCTTCAATTTATTTTTTGATGACAACAAAAAAAAACAAAGATTTACAGTTGAAAAAAGATGAGTTATATGTTTTACTTGGTGGAATGTTGTTTTCAGGATATGCGAAGAACCCCAATAAAAGGATGTACTGGAATACAACTGAAGATGTGCCAGAAATATTGAGTAATAGTATACGTTTGAATCGATTTGAAACTTTACTGAGGCAGAAACATTTCAACGATAACGCTAAGCTTGATCGCAATGATAGACTCTACAAGATTCGTCATCTAATAGATGCCCTCAACAAAAATTTCAAGTACCATGGAGGATTGGAGGAAACTTTATCTATTGATGAAAGTATGATTTCTTATTATGGAAAGCATTATGCTAAACAATATATAAAAGGAATTTGGATATAAGAACTGGGCCATTTGTAGTAGCAATGGGTATAATATTTCTTTTGAGATTTACACCGGAAAATCAGATTCAGAAAAGGTTTTTGGACTTGGAGGAGACGTCGTAATATCACTGCTTCAAAAATCAAAAGTTCCTGCAAACAGTGGCTACAAAATTTACTACTTTACAAGTCTCAGTTTATTGCAGCATCTGTCTGAACAAAACATGCTCTATTGGAACTGCGAGATAGGATCGAACCGAGAAATTCCTGAAGCAAAATTTTGAAAAGATAAATCAAGGGGAACTTCTTACTTTATACATTGTGAAAACGCTTCTTTTGTGCAATGGAAGGATAATAAAGTCGTTACTGTTGGAACGAATTTTGATTCCACCAATATTGTAACAACCTCAAGATGGTGCAAGGAATCCAAACCTAAAAGACAAGTTCCTCAACCCAAAATTATTGCAAACTATAACAAAAACATGGAAGGAATTGATAAAATGGACGGACTTATTTCTCTATATAGAACCAGAATGCGACAGAAATATACCTAAGCTTTAATATTTGTGAAATCATATCTTCTTCTTTTTTCTATTCATATATATTAAAGTCAATCACAAGATAGGTCACTTACTATTTGGTCTAGCCAAAATATTAAACATCAAGTAGGTATCTCATAAAATGTAACTTCTGTCATTCTGACGATGATATGTCAATATCGAAATAATTATCAATATCCTTTAATAATTTTCATAAATTTTTCAATTAAATAGTGGAATTAATTAGAAACAGTTAGTTTCATTTATAATATTAATAAGAGTAGATTCCACAAAGTAAGGGTCCAAACAGTAAATTCAACATAGCTTAGGTTATCTTTGATTTTATAGTAATGCCTCACAGAAACAGGAACTTCATTATTATTATTGGGCCAGCCTTTTTTATGAAAGTTAATAACTAGTTTGAGAACTTCATCTTTCAAGATTTCTTGCCTAAACTGATGTTCTTTTCGCTCTCCCGACATAGCCAAATTTTTTGACACAGAGTGTACTGCAAAGTTAAATTCTTGATCAGACTTTAATCCAGTTTCTGGCAAGACGGCTCTTGAAAGAGTATCAGCTACATAGAGAAGTTTACCAGGTTTATAATTCACTGTAATGTAGTAAACGTAGTTTCATCCTTTGCAAGCGAGGAGAAATAGATGCTAGATCTTTTTTCATGATTGTTTCCAATGGTTTGTGATCCGAGTTCATTTTTATATCAAAGCCATAAATAAAATAATGAAACTTTTGTGTAGCGAACACAATTGCTAGCATCTCTTTCTCTATTTGTGCATACTTTTGCTCACAGGGAGTTAAGCCCCTAGACGCAAAAGCTATCGGGTGACCCTCTTGAGTCAGACACGCACCTAGACCATCCTTAGATGCATCAGTGTCTATTTCAATAGGTTTTGTTGAATCAAAAAATGACAAAATTGGGCCATTAGTTAACATGTCTTTTAGGTTTGTTAGAGATTCATCGTGCCATTTAGTCCAATTCCAATCAACATCATTTCTGGTCAAATTTCTCAAAGGAGCTGTTATTTTTGACACGTTAGGCAAAAATTCGCCTAAATATTTCATGGTTATGTTTTTGAAAGACCTCAGGAGCTGAACAAATTCCAAAAGGTAAGCGACAAAACGCATACTTTCCAAAGGGCGTTCCAAAGACACAATATTCTTGACTCTGTTCATCAATACGAATTTGAAAGTATCCGTCTTTCATGTCCAAGACTGTGAAATACTTTTTATTGTTGAGTTTAATCGCTATTTCTTCAGCTGAAGGTATTATAAAAATCGTTCTCGTTTTATTGCCAAATTCAAGTGTTTTGGATCAAGGCACAAACGCAAGTCTTTGTTTTTCTTTTCAACTATTACTAGAGGGTTCAACCATTCAGTCGGTTTATCAATTTTTCTTATGATGCCTTGTTTTTCAAGGTCATCAAGCTTAAGTTTTAGGCGATCATGCAATTCAACTGGAATCCGTCTGAGTGGTTGAACTATAGGAATTGCACCTTCTTTCAATGTTATGTGATGTTCTCTAGGAAAAGAACCAAGCCCCCCAAAAACTACCGGATATCTTTTAACAACGTTATCAAGTGATGTAAACTGACAAGACTGCAAAAACTAAATTCAGATCGACGCAATCAACACAGCTCAGTAATGGCAATTCATCATTGTCACAAACTGTAAAAAATATATTTTTAACTATGTTGTTAACTTGACATTTTAAGATGACTTCTCCTAACGGAGTGAATACATAATCGAAACTGCCATACGGAGCTAGTTTGACTTTAGTTTTTCTCATTTTATCAAGTAACCCTAGTTTTCTAACAATGTTCAACGTTAAAATGCTTACTTCACATCCTGTATCTAGCTTAAATGTTACCTTATGGCCTTCAACATTAATTGCCTGCAACCATGACACTGGCTTCTTTGCCTTGTTTACAGTATCAACTTTTTTTATGGACTGGACATACAACTCATCCGAACTGCTCTCACAATCACTATTTTCTGATTCACTATCACTGTAATTTTCTGTTTGCACTTTATGCACTTTTCTCTTGCCCAGTCTTCTGTCACATTTCTTTCTTTCCCATTTCTTCTCCTTCTGGTCAGTATTTTGTACTTTTTTGCACACATTGGCAAAATTATTGCGACCCTGGCACTTGGCACATGTTTTATTCCAGGCAGGACAAACATTCTTCTCTCGGTGTACATAGCCACAAAACTCACATTTCCTCTCTCTTTTTTCTATTGAAAACTGCTTGGATTTTCCAGAACTCACACTGGCTTCATTCTGCAAAACTTTTAACTGTTTTTGACTAACTTCTCTTGATCTACAGATGTCTATTGCTTGCGTCAGCTTTTCTTAACAATTCTTCTCTTGTGCTTTGGTTGTAGATGCCCATCACTATCCTATCTCTTATGAACTCCTCTAATAAATTACCATAACCAGTTGTTTTTCCTGCTGTTCTTAATTCTGTCAAGAAGCTATCAAAACTTTGTCCTTCTTGCTGAGAAATGCTGTTAAATAAGAACCTCTCGTATATAAAATTTTTCTTGGGTTCACAGTGGTCTTTGAACTTTTTCAAGACATTGTCAAGCGTTCGTTGGTCTGCCGGTAAAGGATCAAATGAGTTATATAGATCAAGGCCATCATCACCTACTAGATTCAATAAAATTGCAATTTTCTTTTCATCGTCTCCATTACTCAAGCCTATAGCAGTCAAAAAATTCTGAAATTTTTGTTCAAACTTTTGCCAGTTATCAGCCAAGCTTCCTTCAATTGACAGACTCTTTGTGCTTTAAACAAAATTTCCAAAACTTATTGCATTTTTGGGAAAAACAAAGCGTTGGTTACAAAGCGAAAAAAGTCGTGATAAAATAAACAGATTTCTTCGTGATGCCCCAGATGAAACTTATCTTTTGCACAGCGGACGAAAAGTACTCGCTTTCAAAAATATTCGATTTTTAATTCGGAAAGTAGTAACTTTTCGTAAAGGTCGACGAAAAAATGTAATATGCACCTCGGCGAGGAACTGTCTAGTGTCTCGCCTCGGCTATCAATTTGCAGGCTCGACTATAAAATAAATATTATTGCTTGTATGCAAGTATATAATGGGAAATTTATTTTTATAGAATAAGAGTATATAAAGCGATACATTTCAGATACATCCGATGTATTGAAAATTGTATTTTGCTTACGAACTAAATCTAATAAAATGAAAATTTTCTCTACTAGATTGAAAATATTGCAGCAAAGATACGTATATCAATGTAGATAAATCAGGTTATGATGAATATTGAAAAGTTATTTTCATTAAAGAGTGGGGGTTGCTAAGGGCTTTAAATGTTTTGAATGTTGCGTATTGTAAATAATTTTATAACTTACAATAGACTGTGTAACGTTTATTCTAATTTATATTTACAATTAATTTATATTTACAGATTTATATGTAATTCAGTCCTTATTTAATAATTTATCTAATACACTAAACACACTAATTATAATTTATATGAGAGTCACTTAATAAACACTTTATCGAGGCGCGATTACTTTCCTTCGGTATCAACACTGACTGATTGACTAATTGCCTGCAGCGATGCTCGTGGCCTATTTATACTCGCGCGCCGTAATTCTAGAATTATCTCGACGTTCTGGCGGATGCACTGGATATTCTCGATGTTTCGTATTTTGGATGGTTCTCGAAAATTGGGCGGAGGAGCCATAGTCGTCTCATACGGGGATTTCACTGGGGGCACTAAGTGAGCATATTAATGCAGTAGCTCGCGTAACAACTGTTTCTCGTGAACGGAAAGATTGGATTGTTTTTATAAACTATAAATTTTGATTTTAGCAAAAATTTGTGTTTTGGTTTGATCACAGATTCTTTTACTTTCTGACCAAACATTTTAATATGGCCCATTGATTCAACATAACAGTCCAAATAACATCTGTTTGGTAACTTTGTTGATTGGTTCTACCAATCGTGAATGGTAACTGGCGTGATCCATGATAATTAAACTGGGTTCCCCTATGCTGGGTATAAATTTGGTTTTGAGCCGTTTTTCAAAGTTTTCGTAATTCATAATATCACGTTGGTCAGCGGATTTTCTTGAATCCTACCACAGGAAGCTCCGTTAAAAATTTTTTAATATTAGTTTGTGAATCCAGTTCTTTTGCTACATTGTATATCAGACATTTCTTCTAGGAACCGCTAACGAGCTGTTTCCGCTTTCTTTCGCCGTACATATTATGCACCACTTGTCGTAAACTATTTAAAATAGGAGGTGGACATCTAGTTTTTATTTCAGCAACTTTCTCAGAGAGAGTTCATCATTAATTTTGTTTGTCCTCCATACAGTTTTTGGTGATATCCCCAATGCCTCTGCAGTTAATTCAGTTGCTTACTTATTTAACATTTCTAAAACATCGATGTATTTTTCGACAAAAGCGTTGGCTTTCCGTACGAACATCTTTCCTTCCTCGGTAATTTTTTTGTCCATATTTATGTTTTGTGACTGGTGTGAAGATAGCAGCCAATTTTAGCTGCAAAAATGTTGAGAGGCATCACTGGCGGTCGTCAGTGTGGATAAGCTGCCAAAGCTTACCAAAGCTTCTCACTGGATCCCGGAGAACGTCCACAATACGACATCCGGTGAAAAGGAGAGGGTGCTGGGTCGGCTGAAGGCGCAGAATCCCGATCTGGCGGTGGCAAGATGGTGCACTTTCCACCATGAGGCAAAAGAGGGCCCACAAGGACAAGGAGACGAGGATATAGCTGTCCTCAAGAAGAAGTCGATGAGGATAAGCTACGCGTTTTCCTCATTGACAATAAGGGCCACAAAAAAAGAAGCAGAGGGTACCTCTGAAGACCCGAGGTCCTTGGAAGTCGAGCCATGTGTCCCGAAAAGGACGTCGAAGCATCCGAACAGATGACATTCGATGACCCGACGGAAGAGGCACCCGAACTCAGAGAGGTCGTCTCTCCCCTAGCGGAGGAGCAGATGGACCTCTAAAATAAATTTCAACTTTTCACACCTTTCTCATGGACAAGGACGTTGGAAAAGGTAAATATCATACAATGCAACCTCCAACACAAGAAGGCGGCAACGGCAACACTATGTCGCCACCTTGATGTACTGTAGGATGCAATAGCTTTGATCCAGGAGCTCTGGATAATAAAGACCAAAATTACTAGCTCCTGTAGCCTAACTGGTCAAATTTTCAGCTTACCAAGCAATCAGCAACCTAGGACAGCTGTTTACGTTTCTAGGATATACAGAGCCCTTCCGATGGCACAATTCTGCACCTCAGACCTTACTGCGGTTAAAGTGGAATGTCCAGATGGAAAAGGCAAATATACGGCCTTGATACTCACATCGGTCTACCTTCATTCAGATGCAGCCGCCCTACCACCGACTAGAGAAATGGAGGTACTAGTGAATCACTGTCTCAACCAGAGAGTGGAGCTTATTTTGGGTTGCGACCACTTGAGCTGGGGCAGCAACGATATCAACGCCCGAGGTAAGTCTCTATATGAATATATAATTAAGAACGATCTAACAGTCTTAAACAGAGGCACGGAGCCTACATTTATTAACGCCCGTAGCCAAACATTAATAGCTGGCGTCAGCCAAAATATCAAACAAAATTCAAGACTGGGAAGAGTCAGATCACATTTCTATGTCAGACCACCGCTGGCTGACCTATACTGTAAGCCAGGATCTCAGGACCACTGTAAAATCCCGTGACTCGAAGAGGACTGATTTAGCTCTCCACAAACGCCTCTTAAAAGGTACTGTGCGGGAAACAGAGGTCCTGGCTCCTGGCAATAATGAGGAACTGGAAAGGTACACGGTATCTAACCAAAACAAAATAGACATTGCCTCTAAGGAATCCTGTCCGATGAAGATGGTCCAGACAGATGGCAAAACCAATACTTGGTGGTGCCCTGAACTGGAACACCTTAGAAAGACAGCGAGAACGACCTTTAACGAGGCAAAACGAACAAAACGAAAGATCATTGGACAATAACGAATCGACCCTGGGTATATTCATTCATATATGTTAAGGGCGTTTGATAAAACAGCCTTCCCAACAATTACCCATCAACTCAACTCCAGGAATGTACCCCTGGTAGTGGGATAATGGATATATATAAGGGATCTTATCACCCCTTCTTTGAAACCTAGTCCTGGATACCCTGATTAATCACCTCGACAATAATGGATTATACACAATCGCATACGCAGATGACATAGTTATCTTGCAGACCGGAAAATTTGTGAACACACTGTGCGATAGAGCGCAGGATGGGCTCAAAATAATAGAAACATGATGTAAGGAACACTCACTGTCGATCAATCCGAAGAAGGCTGAGAAGGTCCTTTTCACCAGGAAAAGAGGATTATCGGGCTTAAAACCTCCCGAAATCTTCAATAGTAAATTAAACTTCTCTGAAGAGGTGAAATACCTTGGTATTAACCTCGACAGGAAGCTAACATGGAACTCTCACCTACAGAGCAGAGCAAAAAGAGCATATGTGGCTTATGAGCAATGTCGGAGGACTGTGGGACGCACATGGGGTTTTTCACCCCGTGTGGTCACCTGGATCTACACTGCAATCATAAGACCTATGTTAACGTACGGAGCCATTGCATGGGGACGGAAGGTTCTACAAGCAACGACCATCCTAAAATTATATTAAATACAGCGAATGGCTTGTTTAAACATCACAGGAGGCATGAGAACAACACCAACCGCGGCAATGGAATTAATTACTGGTCTGACCCCTCTGGACTTGTACATCAAAGAGGTTGCGTCAATGGCCTTGTTACGATTGCGTACGGCTGGTGTAAACTCCGAAGTAGGAGTGGGTCAATTGAGGCTAAGCCTATGGCGAGAAACGCTTACTGCGCTACCTCTGCTGCAGGCGGCCAATGATGCAATTGAGCCCAAGTTTGTGTTTAATAAACCCAACAAAATATTCAATCCCGAAAGAGATGGGATAGAATCAAAGGATGCAGTCTTGCCAGGATCACCTTGGGCGACCCTGGGAACAGTAGGATTTTTGACTGGCCACTGTCAATTAAGGAAACACCTCCATACAATGGGGCTAGTGGACACACCTCTATGCAGAATGTGTGAACAAGAAGATGAAACTGTCAGGCATGTCTTATGCGAGTGCCCGGAGTTATCTTCAATAAGAGAGTGTGAGTTCGGTGAGTCTTGGCCTACACCTGCCGATATAAAGGAGATGTCTCCTAGTGACCTGTCCACCTTCCTGAAAAGGACAGGATGGATGATGACCTAGGAGGACAACTCCTCGGGACGATGTACAATGGGTCACATGTGTTATGCTTCTACTCTCCAAATATTAATTTGGCTTCTCGTTTCCTTTGGAAGTTACAATTTATTTTAATTTTAAGGGTGACGTTGCAGCCCTTGTACCCCATCGTAAGCATATTTCCTTTGAACAGTGTGTTTTAAACATTATTCTGCTTCTACCCTCCAAACATTAACGTGGCTCGTTTCCTTTTATTTTAGTTTTAGGGGTGACGTTTCAACCCTTGCTCCCCATCGTAGGCAAATTCCCTCCAAACATTGTGTCTTCCAGACCAATATAATCCTACTCATTGATTATCAAGGTGGCTTTCCGGAATATGAATTCGATTCAATAAATATGCTGCAAGCCACTGTAACCGCGAATTGAGCAGTTCTCAACATTTTTGCAGCTATAATTGGCTGCTATCTTCACACTGGTTGTTTTGTGACCGGCTTGCAACCGCAATTTAGAGATAGTTTTTTTGAAAAATATGTTTTGTCTTCTTTGATTCCTGCAAATTTTATCAACATATATTCGGATAGAATGTTTGAGACAGTTAAAATACAAACATTTGTTAACTGTTCATATTAAGCCATCTGGTTTGTATCATTCAGCAAAAAGATTCAAATTATTTTGTGCGCATGGCCTAAGATGGCCCTGTCGATAGACCGCCAAGAGATTTAAAATTAAATCGTGTGTCAAATTGGGGTATTTTTTGTTAAAATTCGTGGAAAGGAATTAAAGTTATAATAATTTAATTTTCATCGAAAATCTCATCAAAGTTCTTCCTTTTTTGGAACGCTTTATTGAGATTAAGATTAATTCCGTGCAAAAAGAAGTTGTCACTAATCCAAAGTGAAAAAGGTCTAAACTTGATTTAAATTTCGATCTTTTCGTCACTCATTTCTCCCTCAGATCTCCCAATTTAACATTTTTCCATTTTCAACAAAAAAAAAGCTTCGCAATTCTATTCTATTCGGCACTTGGTAGATTTCCTTTTAACGAATGTAAGAAAGCAAGAAATGATAATCCAATAATGGTCTGGATTTAATGAAATATCACAATGAAATTCCATGCACTTTCCTCTCGTTACTAAGCTTCGAATTTCTAATTGAAGTTCCCTTTTCAACCTGTCACCGACGTCGGTATGTTCCGTTCATTTACTCGTCATTCTGAGAGCTCTTTTGTTTCAGCAGACAAAGGCCTTATTATATATATATATATATATCTACCCCTCAGTTATATTTTCTCTCACAATAAATAACAGAATTACCATGCGTCGCGCATTAGAAAAGGTGACAACACAATGGCGTCCGTGAAAATACGATATGTATGAGAGTGCGAAAGGTGCGGTCGGGATAAAAAGGATCAGTATCAAAAGGAGATTTTCGGTTTGTCCTTTAATGGATGCTCTAAGTAGCGGTACGGCTACAGGTTGGCATTTTAAGCAGCTTAAAAAGAGCTCGGACAAACAAGAAAACTTTTACTGAAATTTGAAGCTGTAGAATAAATATGAGGGTTGTCTTTTATATTTTGAAACTTAGGCGTTAAGTTATTGCTGGTCAAGTTCATGTTCACATTTACTATTGAATGTTATATAATTGTTTATAGTAAATATACGTGATGAACTTGACTCTCGATACCTGTCGGCCTCGTGGGTTTTATTTACCTATGCATTCTTATACGTTCAATGATTTATTGAAAATAGTTTCAAGGGAATTTTTTTCCTTTTTTTGCCCCGAGGTAGGGTGGAAGCTAATGCCTTTTCAACAGCGGGCACTGCGATGCTGTGGATGTGTGTGGGACTTTCACCTCACTAAACCACCCTCCTCTTTCTTGTTAGAGGAGAAGAACACCGGAAAGAAACTGTAGTCCGTGCATCGGCGTTCCTCCTGCATCCAAGTGTTTTCATCTGTTTTCAGTTTATCCTCTTTTTCCTTCATCTTCATGACGTCGGTAATGAAGTTATACATTTTGTCCCAATATTATTTGTTTCTTAGCATTTTTGGTATGATCTGTTTGACCTTTGGTAAGTCCCCTATCTCCGCTATTACTTCAGCACGCTGTTCTCCCCAGCGTACGCATTCGTACAGGACATGGTTTGGGTTGTCTCTTCTACCGCACCATCGGCAGAGATCGTCTGAAGTTTTTTTATTTTGGTCGTGAAACTCCCGTATGAGCCATGTCCAGTGAGAAATTGGGTAAAGTAATAGGAAGTTCTCCTGTGTTCACATACAATCCACGGCTTAATATTACCTATCAACCGCTTTGTCCAGTCAGCTTTTCCATCTTCCCTGCCATTTTTTGTACGTTCTCTCTTGGGCCATTCTTCTATTGCCTTCGAGGCGGCCACCATACACCATAAGGTCGATCGGCGGAAATCCCGCGATCACCTGCACAGCCTCAGCGGAAACTGTCCTATAAGCAGATGCCACCCGGAGCAATCCCTTCCTCTGTATGGCTACCATCTTGTCACAATGGGTCTTCGCCTTAATTGCCTCCCTCCACACCGGTGCCGCATACAATATTACGCTATGTGTCACTCCACATAGCAGACTTCTTTTGTGATAAAAGGGTCCCCCCATATTAGGCATAAGCTTATGTATCATGCACCCTTTTTCAACGCCTTTTCTATCACGTGTTTTAAATGGTGCGCGAAATTTAGATTTTTGCTATAGATGACTCCAAGGTATTTAATTTGTTGCTTTGCCTCTATCTGCTCCCCCTCCATCGTTATGTTGAAATATTCTATTTTCCTCGGGCCTCTTACCACCATGGTCTCCGTCTTCTGGGGCGCAATCTCTAATCCTTTGCTCCTCAGCCAGTTCACTGCAGAGCTTACCGTTTTTTCCACCCTCTCCTTGACTTTCACTGCGTTATTTCCTTCCACCAGTAGAGCAGGTCATCTGCATAAGCCACCGCCATGACCTCTGGACCGTATGGTAGCCTCAGGACGCCGTCATACATGGCGTTCCACAGTACCGGGCCCAAAACGGAACCCTGAGGGACACCCATGGAACACTTATGGACCACCGCACCGGACCTCACAATTATCTTATTAAAGTAACTTTCCACAACCGCTACTATGTACTGACTTATTCCTCCGTCGATGAGGCTTTCAACGCTGTGCCCCCACCTGGCTGTGTTGAAGGCATTTCGGACATCTAAGGTTGTAAGTACACACCACCTAGATCCTTTCATTGACCTGCAGCATTGCCGTCACCATTGATGGCTGACTCCTGAATCCATGTTGGTTTGGTGATATGACCTTCTTCTCCTCCAGTTCTTCGTCGAGTCTGTTAACTAACTCGAACAATTTGCCGAAGGTGCTGAGTAGGCGTATCTGTCTGTAGCTTGAGGGTACGTTTGGCTCTTTGCCTTCTTTTAAAAGCAGGACTACCCTCGCAACCTTCCACTCTTTCGGAAAACTTTGCTCCATTAACAGGGTATTTAGTTTGGCCAGGATTTGGTACGCCAGTTTTAGTGCCTCGACGGAAAGACCGTCTGGACCTGGAGCTTTGCAATTTTTCATTCTTCCAATCGCGTTGTCCAATTCTTTCATGGTAAAAAGTTTTGGTCTTTCCAAGTTCGTTCTTCTGTTTGCGTCTTGACCCGTCCACCTCATAGTTGGGAACAGTTCCTGCAGGATTTGTTTTTTCTGTTTGGCTGGGATTTGATATCCTGTCGTTCCGCTCGCTAGTTGTCCGGTAACGATACGGTAACCTTCCCCCCAGATATCTTTCTCGAGGTCTGATAAGATGTTTTCCCATCTTTTCTTTTTTGAATCTCTAATGATTTTTTTGAATTTCTTTCCCTGTTCTTCCATTTCTCCCATACTCCCCCGCCTCTCTTCTCCATCTTTACACCGTGTGTGGCGCCTTCTTAGTCGTACATATACCCCTCTTGCCGTCTCCACCTCTACATTCCACCAGTAGGGTTTTTCTCTTAGCTTCCCAATTTCCTCCGTGGTAGATTGTTTGAAAGCCCCCAGAATTCCATCATACACGTCCTCTTCGCCTTCCACCCTAATTACCTTCAGATAGACAATGTATTTCGGCACATCTAGGTATATCTTTTTTCGAACTTGTCTCTTAATCTTTTCACCTATCCTCAAGAGCTTCATCTTAACCTAGACCAAGTGCTGCAAAAAGAAGCGTTCTTCTATGAAATAGTACAGTGTATAACTACCTCAAATAAGATCATTATCATTAACTTAGTTATTGGGATTTTGCTATAAATAATTTCTACTTCATACTGTTACCAATTATCCTGTAATATCCGATGATGTGAGAAACTTTGTTTCGATCTAATTAAAAAAAAAGGTAAAAGTTACTTCGTGAGTCTAGCGTACAGCATCTAATGAAAACTTTTCTACTTCTTCAACTTCACATCGACAGTAAAAAGTTTCTAACATCTGCAGAAATTAAACTCGCCTCTAGAAGACCTTTAGTCGAATAATGACATAATGTTAAATCGACATCTTGGGACAAGCTTCCGTTAATTAAAGTAAAAGCGCTGAACGCGTACCTTATTAAGGGTTGTGGTTTATTTAAGGGCGGTTTCATTCAAGGGTACATTACTCGGAGTCCGTAGTCATCGGTTACTTACAACGTACGAGGAATATATTACAAAGGTATGCACTTAATTCAATTTTAGGTGGTGGTCTTGTAGTCACTTGCTCTTACGAAAATTTGTCAATAATTCGTTGGTAATTGAAAGCAAACAAGATCGAACAGGCATATATTTGCTGGAGCTACACAATTATTTCAAGTTCTTAGCTTATTTTTCTCATTTTTCTCTGCTATTAGACCGTTGGGGTACTGGTCGTCCTCAAGCTCCAGCTTCTCGAATACAGAGACCCCCCCCCCATACGCGAAACAACAACTGGCACTCGGAAAAAAGGAGGTGAGTCAGATAATGCTTGGAGTTTAACGAGTTGTAGTCATGTGCCTCTTTACGATGTGTGCTTAGTACTTTTATGGGTACAGTCTAAGGTAGGCAATAAATAATAGTAGAACTTCATTCCGAACAAACCGAAGTCAAAATTGATTCTTTTCTTGTGACTGAGACACATATTTATATACACACTCTACATAATGTCTACTCATTTATTTACACTCGGTATAATAGTTCTAATCGATTTTTACCACTTGAGTATTACACTATTTATCTTCACTATTTAATTCACTGTCCGATTACTGAGAACTTCTGTAAACTGTCTGTGAACTAACTCTTCGTCTTCGTTTCACTAATTGTTCACGCACTCAAAAACCCGCGTATATATAGTCCTTCTCAACTCTAGAAAATTTCAGTACCTTCCGCGCTCGTCCTATGCACAAACAAAGCAAAAGTTCTCGAAAGGGGCGCATCCACCGAAATTTACAGTCGAAGGACAGGACCGGCTTTGAGTTGGTGACTTCGCAACATTGCCCCCTCCTTAATAGGAAGTTCCTCCTGGAACTTCTGTGTAGCCGGGACTGAATGTTTAAATCGGCAACTGGACCCATTTCTACACTTTCCGGTCGTATGGAAATAACAGGGCACTGACTTCATTGTACACTGATAACGGGGGGTATAGCTGCGGATTAATATGTGGACTTCGAAGATCACTTCCATCATATTCCTGATGACTCGCCAATCCAACTGGTTGCTCTCTATCTTAGGCATAGCTAGTTTCTTCACGTTGCATTCCAGAACATGGTCTCGAAGGCTACATAGCGTTTCCCACACATTCCGGTAGGTGGATCGATCTTGAAATTCGTTCTTTGTTATCAGGTAGAAGATGTACCGTGAATTGTGTTTGAGTCTCAGAGTCTTGCCAGGGGTTGGAATCTGTTCTTCAAGTTTTTCTAGTTGCCCAAACTTCTTTCGGAAGACGGAAACTGCAGCTTCCTTAGATTCTGCCTTGTTGCAGTGGGAACAGTCTGCTGTGCACACCCGTCTAGACACAGAGTAGTCATTTCGGTGGCTCACACCAGCCCGATGTTCGATGTTGAAATCGTACTCTTGAAGTCCTTCAATCCATCTAGCCCTCGGGATTCTTGAACTGCATCAACCACTTGAGTGCTGCATGATCAGTCCGTATCAAGAATTTCCTTCCATAGAGACACTGGTGAAAGTGTTCCACAGACTTCACTACCGCCAAAAGTTCTCTTCTCGTGACGCAGTAGTTTCGTTCTGGTTTGGAAAGGACTTTACTGAAATATCCCAGCACTCTTTGCTGTCCTGCTTGGATCTGTGAGAGCACTATTCCAATCCCTACGTGCCACGGCGCCGTGGTTAATCGTCTCTTCAGGGTTTTAAAAGCAGTTTGACATTCTTCATCCCAATGAAAAGTTCTGGTTTCTTCTGCGAGTCGAGTTAGTGGCTTGGCAATATCCCCAAACTTCCTTATGAACCTTCTATAGTATGTGCAAAGTCCAAGAAAGCTCCTAACTTGATGTTTGTCGTTAGGTTGCGGCCATTGCTTGATGGAAGCAATTTTCTCTGGATCCACCGCCACTCCTTCATTGCTCACAATATGACCCAGATAGTTGACTCGGTTTTGGAATAACTGACATTTTTTTCGGGTTCAACATGAGCTGGGCAGCTTGAAGTCGTTTGAATACGTCTTCCAAGTTCTTCAGGTGCTCCTCAAATGTCTTCCCCAATATTACGATGTCGTCCAAATAGACCAGGCATGTTTTCCAAGATAACCCTCTCTCCGTGAACATTGGCACTCTCACCTGTTGCGGTCCGAAGTCGCAGCCTCGTTGGCAGAAGCTTCTTCTTGGATTTTATTATCTCCGGCCGTATAATAGTTCTAGTTGCTCCAGTGCCTACTATTTCTTGCCATTCACTTCGCCATACACATATACACTGTCGTTACGGCATCTGAGAGAAGCTCTCAGTATGAGAGGGTATTTGGAACGATCCTGGGTCGGTGCTGCCCCCTCATCGCCGACCCGTTCTAGTTTTCCTGGTTCTGGGGTTCTTGGTTTGCTGGAGCCCTAGGGCGCTTACACGAACTGCGTACATGACCTAGCTCGGCACAATTCCAGCATCTAATCTTCTTCGGCCTTTTGTCTACCATGCTTTTTATCAAGTTGACGATCCGGTCAAATCTATCTTCGTCACCTTCTTCTTGAATGGTCCTGACTTTGTTGTACCCCGAAGCCTTCGTGGCTGCTTCATATTCAAGAGCAGCAGTTAATGCATCGATCAATGTTTTGGGATGCGCCAAACGAAGCGTACTCTGCATATCAGGGTCACGCAAGCCATCGATAAAGGCCTGGATGACCAGACATTCCATCATGTTCTCCGGTGCTGATGGATAAGCAAATCGAAATAGTCGGGAGATATCCACTTCATACTCTTGAAGAGTTTCGTCTCGTTTCTGCCTTCGGTTCTTCATCTGAGATTGGTACAAGTGTTCTAGATGTTCGTGACCATATCGCATAGTCCCACTTGCCTACACCTGCTATTTGTATAGTTCAGACCCTTTTGTACGATGTCCTTGGCAGGATATTCCGAGGTCAGTCAAACCACACAGGAGTTCGTCAACTGACAGGCTCCATATTAATGAGGATACTACTCCTCTCTGTGGACATCCTCTGGTTGTACAGATGGAGAAAATTTCTTCGCTCGTCCTCGTCTCTGCTACTCTAGTGGTGAGCAGTTCCGACATCCACTTGGTAGTCTCTCTAGGATTTCCGTTCTAATATAATTATCAATAGTATTTTCCATCGTTTTGAGCACAAACGATGTTAGACTAATTGATCTGAAGGATTTGGAGTTTGTGGTGTTCCTTTTCCAGCTTTTAGAATGAAGGTTACTATTGCCCTTCTCCATGCACTGGTATGTAACCCAGTTCTAAGCTGCTTCGACTGATTCTAACCAAATGTGGTAGAATTTCGTCTTGTCCTTGCTGGGAAAATCCCATTTGCTGAAAGGTGAAAAGCTAGCCCATTTTAACCTTTCGTTACTGTTAAATACAATGGAAATTACTGTACTTCATATTATGAATAAAGTAAAAAGTGAGAAACTGGAAGAATCTTATTTCTGGATCGTGTATTTTATTTCTGCTGCCGAAAAATTGAGTTTCAAGTCTGTAAACTTCCAGTTTTTCATGACATTTGATTACTTTTAAATTTTCAATTCCAAAAAACTTTTTTTCATACATTTTCAGCAATTGCTTCAAACTACTGTAAAAATAAATAAAAGGAAACTCCGCCTGATTAATTTGCCGCCTTATTCTCGCCCACATAACGCCCGGAGCGTATTCATTATCATCGAAACCATCTCAATTCCGTCCTTCTCAAGAGCACTTTTTTTAAATGCTGAAAGGCACATACTTGAAACTACTAGAGGATTGGTGGAGAAAATTGCGGTAATCCCAAGTTCGAGTCGAATTAAATTCGTCCCTTTTTAGAGGATTTTTCCATTCACATAAAACGGATGCATGGTGGTGGGGTGGGGCTGGCATAGTAGTGACATGGTGCTGGCATGGCACAGAAGTGAAAATGCTCTCGGACGACTTAACTTTACATATTTATTAAAGAAATACAATCACTATAAAATATTGTTAGCTAACTAATTAGGTCATAACTTCCGACAAAGTTGTTGGATAGATGCTCCCAGAAATAATGTTATTACAGCTTAAACTTTTGCATTTCCATCCTTAAGCAACTCTCATCCCCCTGGTATATTGAATTCATATTATTAACTATCGCTGACCATTCCTGAACCCACGGAAAAATTTTACACAAGGTGTGTCCCTTTTATTAATCACTCTCACCCGCCAATGCTCACTAAACGGACGAATATTGTTCCCCGAACACCCTGTAACGCACATTCAACCTTCGACAAGCACAAGGAGCTTTGTCGCGGAATATACAAGGCGGAGGCCGAGCCCAAAGATATAGATATATATGTTACGGCTAAAACACGTATATTGGATAATACTAGAATTACCCGGATAATGTTAGAACTATCCAAATAAAGTGGGTAACTCGGACAACGTATGTTGCTTTTCGAGAATAAACCGGTTAATACTAGAATTTTCCAACGACACTTGGATAAAGCAATAATCGTTCAAGTTCATTCGCGTCCTGGAGCTACAGGTGGTTGTCAAATTCCCTCCGTGTAACGTCGGGATACTGTGCGAGTAAAAATCCCTGATGTTGATATAGAAAGAGATTTCAGAAATGTCTTGATGTCAGTATTGGAGGTAGGAGGGAAAATAAAACTTTTAATTAGTATCCTCTACGTGGTTTAGCCATTTCTCCTTGGCGAAATCTGGAATTAACCAGATAATGCAAGCAAATCATTGAATCATTTGCGTTTTACCCAGTCTGTTTGGATAATTCGCGACATATCTGGTTAAACCTAGCTTTATCCGTAACATAATATATACATTATACCAGGGTTAGTTACAAAGAGAATGATGAAATTTTGCTTACCTTAAAGCCTTTATACCACTCTTTTATTGTACTTTCGTCGTAGCGAGTGTGCGATTTTAAAAAGTCCATATCCTCTTTCGACAGTTTGTCTTTACTACCGAAACACCCCATGGTTGAGACCTTGAAGGTCCAACGCCTGAAACAAAGAAAAAGAAGAATTACACAACCTTATACTTATAAGATAATTTCATTGGAGCAATTTTATCGGATGTAACTTAATTTTCATTCAATTTTCAGATTTTCCTTAAGCCAGATATTCTGGTTCCTTCCAAGGTTGATAAAAAGCTTTTTTGTACAAGAAAGCAATCATCGCTACCACTGGTCTACATAGTTACTTTTAATTTTATCATCTCATGTCTGGAATCGATTTCAGACGAAATATAAGCGAATCTCTTACACTTAAATTTCGATTTATCGGCATAAATTCAGTTCTAGAGATTCCGCCACGATGTCGGCGACGTTCCTCGTCGTTTTGTACTTTCAAAAAATGTATATTCGTGTTTGGAATACGTAACATGGAATCGATCACCTATTTATATAAATAATTCATCAACTTACACCAATTTCATGATATCCGAGTATATGGTACATACGTCGTAAATTTGGCAATCCCGCCCTGCACGAGCGACGACTGGATAAAATTGCCGGTTCATAAATCACCGACTTATTTTGTCAAATTGACCTTTCCGTAAAGTGATTTCTATTAAAATTGTATGGTTAAATGATAAAGTAGACCAAAAAAAAAGGTTAGCGGTCGTCGAAGCTTGCTTCTTATGCACAATAGAATGACCATTTTTCGTGAATTTTTCACCATTTTTCAAAAATTTTGACAATTTTTGACCATTTTTGACGAATTTTGACAATTATTGACTGTCTTTGACAATTATTGACCGTCTTTGACAATTATTGACCGTCTTTGACAATTATTGACCGTCTTTGACAATTATTGACTGTCTTTGACAATTATTGACAATTTTTCAAAAATTTTAATGTATTTGACAATTTTTGACAATTTTTTCAAATTTTAATAATCAATGACCATTTTTGACAATTATTGACCAATTTTGACAATTATTGATTATTTTTGACAATTTTTCAAAAATTTTGACCATTTTAGACCATTTTTTCAAATCTCAACAATTATTGACCATTTTCTGATTGACAATATTTGAGCATTTTTGACAGGTTCTGACAATTATTGACCATTTTTGATAATTTTTCTAAAATTTCGACCATTTTTCAAAAATTTTGGCAATTTTTAATAATTATTGACCATTTTTGACAGTTTTTCATTATTATTGACCATTTTTTCAAAATTTTGACAATTTTTGACCATTATTCCAAACTTTTGACAATTTTTGAAAATATTTGGCAATTATTAACCATTTTTTTCATAATTTTGACGGTTTTTGACAATTTTTGACGATTTTTCCAAATTCTTGACTATTTTTGACCATATTTAAAAAATTTTGACAATTTTTCAAAAATTTTAACAATTATTGACCATTTTTGACAGTTTTTGACAATTATTGAACGTCTTTGACAATTATTGACCATTTTTCAAAATTTTAACAATTATTGATCCTTTTGGACCATTTTTGACAATATTTGACGAATTTTGATTGGTTTTGACAATTATTGACCGTCTTTGACAATTATTGACCATTATGATAATTTTTCAAAAATTCTGAACATTTTTGAAAATTATTGACAGTTTTTGACAATTTTTAACAATTTTTGACAATTTTTGAAAATATTTGGCAATTATTAACCATTTTTTCAAAATTTTGACAGTTTTTTATCATTTTTCCAAATTTTTGACCATACTTAAACAAATTTTTACAATTTTTCAAAAATTTCAACATATTTGGCAATTATTAACCTTTTTTTTTTAATTTTGACAATTTTTGACCATTTTTGACAATTTTTCACACCTATGGGTGTCCGAGCTCAGTGCGGCAAGAGAGCTGCGAACAGTCGCTTGAATCACACGAGTTCACTAGCTTTTTCAGAAATATGGCAACACTGTTGCGTGACGGACTTTTCGTAACGGTTACACGTTTTACGAGTTCACTAGCCTTCTCAAAAGTCTTATGTCGTGCACTACGAAGCAAGCTTCAAAAAAATGGTAGGACAATCAAAGACGGAGATAGAAACAGTCTGACGTCCTATAACAAGGCTCTGAGAATCACTAGGAGATACTTATGGAGGAAACACTGTGAAGAGGTAGAACAAACCTCCAAATGTGCTGGACTCCATAAGATACTCTCAAAAAATCATCAAAGGACAATTAGCTCATTGCAGACAAGAGATGGGAGATGTGCACAAAACGGGAAGGAAACTACTCCAAGTACATTTTCCAGAGTACAAAATAAGTGATAAGGAGTAACAAGGAGGGTATCTAGAGCAGTGATGAATTAAAGACTCATTAGAACCATATAAATCAACGGGACCAGACGGGAATTATGTTGCAAAAGGATAACAGCATTAAACTCAGTAGACTGTGTACGATCTTCAGGGCCAGCTTGGGACTAGGGTACATACCAAAGGTCTGGAGAAAATTGTGGGTGCTCTTTATTCTTAAACCTGAGAAAACAGGTGACATCAAAGCAAATTTTCCAAGATTTATACTGAAGACATTGGAAAAAGTGGTAGACATGCACATTAAAGGAGGGTCGTTGGAAGAAAGACCGATCGACTTGGATTAATATGCTTACATGTTCCACAAAAACAGCACTCCATCGTTTAGTACAAGAGATAGAGTATGCTCCCGAAAATAAACAAGTATTATTAGCAGCCTTCCTTGATTGGAGGATGTCTAAGACAACACCTCTCACGAAGTGATCATAAGGTCGATTCGTCAAAAATAAATTGCCGAAACCAGCTGCAAATGGATAGACTGCATGTTAAAAGCCGAACGATCTTCTCAACCTTGATGAGTGAAACATTATCAACCCTGGTTTCAGGAGAATGTCCTCAGGTAGGAGTCCTATCTCCTCTACTATGGAACCTTGGACAGACTAATAAGGAGACTCAACGAGGAATATCTTGCTATATGCGTTGGTATATACTAATACCATTGTCAGAGAGTTGCATGGACGTAAGGTGAGTCTTTGGTATGGTGGACAAATACAACACAAAAAATTGCATGATGGGAGTTTCAGCAACGATATATGTTGGACCAGAACCATTCTTGGGGAAAATGGTTCCCAGGGATAGATGGCCTGAGGGGGGATATGATGAAGAGGCTGTTGGATGACAATGGGGAGTACTACTGGGAGCTATTCAACCGGGTGCTTAGGAAGGAAGAGTTTCCAGAAGGATGGAAGGTGGCCAGAGTAATACTGCCGAAGAAGGCGGATAGAGAGGGGAAGCGGGCGGGGGACTACAGGCCCATCAGCCTGCTGTGTGGTATTGGTAAATTGATGGAGGGGATAATAAAGGATAGGATTGAGGAGGAAGTTGGTAGGAATGGGGCTTTTAGGGTAAAACAGCACGGGTTTGCGAAGGGGAAATCATGCATCTCGGCGCTGGGCAGGGTAATGGGCTTGGTGGAAAGGGCTAGGGAGGGCAACTGGAGGAACAAGAGATTGGCTCTACTCGTGTTCTTCGACGTCGGGAACGCGTTCAACAGTGTCAGCAAACGGGCAGTGTTGAGCGCGTTGCTAAGGCATGGAGTGGGGGAGGGTTTGGTTAACCTGGTGGAGGACTACCTGACGGGACGTGTGGTAGTAGACACTAGAGGAAGGAGGTATGAGACGGAATTAAGAGTGCCCCAGGGCTCGGTTCTTGGACCGACGCTATGGAAGTGTGTGTTTGATGAGGTTTGTGGCATAGTATGTGAAGAGGGATGTGAGATCACGGTGTATGCGGACGATGTGTGTCTAGTATGCACGGCAAAGGGAGGGAAGGGAAGGAGAATTCGTATGGAGGAGTCTGTAAAATACCTAGGGGTGTGGTTGGATAGTCAATTATCCTACTGAACACACATGTTAAAGGTGGCAGAGAAGGGGAAAGTGAGGGCAGCATGACTGGGGAGATTGATGTGTAATGTGAAGGGGCCGGGAGAGTGGTAGGGGAGGATAATTGGTAGGACGGTAGAGCAGAGTATGCTGTACGGTGTAGGGTGAAAGAGCGGGAGTGAATGCGAGGGTTAGGCCACTCCTGCGGGTGCAGAGGGTGGTGTAGGGGTACAGGACAGTGGGTGGACTGGCAGCAACGGTGCTGGCAAGGACCTACCCATTAGACGTGATGGCTAGACCCAGAAATAAACGCTGGAGGGAAGCGGCCAGAGAGGAAGTACAGGAATGGTTGGAGGAGGAAATGGAGGGAAGGTGGCAGGAGTATGAGGGCGCGCTAAAAGGAGCGATTGGAAATAGGAGAGATTGGATGGACCGGAAATTCAGGGAGGTGAACTACTTCTTGACACAGGTGTTCACTGGACATAGGTCGAGAGTAGGGTACCTCAACAAGATTGGAAAAAGAGAGACTGGAGTGTGCGAGAGGTGTGAAGTGGAGGATGATGTGGGGCAGGTGTTTAGATGCTGGAGGAACGAGCAAGTGCTGAAGAAGTTGGAGAGGAAGCTAGGGGAGGCGGTGTATTGGGAGAATATGGTGGAGATAATGTTGAGGGAGGAAGAGGATTGGATGGAGGTAAGTGGCGTAGTAGAGAGCATGGTTAGGGGGAGAGAAGCTGGGAGTGAAAGTTAGGGAAAAGACGTCGGTGTGAGCGGAGAGTGTGCGAGGGACCGCCGCCCGTTTCGAAGTATGCTAGGGTAGTGATTCCGAGGCGGGGGTAACGGCGAGTTTGAGTTGGGTTTGGTTGATAGGCATCCCCTTGGGGATGAGTCCAACACAGATAAACAAGTTCTGAGCTTTATACAAAGTGTATTGTAAATTGAAAGTTACACCTTTCTGTCTACGATTGTTGTTTACCTATTTATACCATATTTCTGGTTTTTGTGTGCTAATTTCTTCCAATTATTTTTTTATGAATTGTATAAGTGTATTTTGTCAACATGGGTAGAAGCGAATGTATTGTTATGTCCCTGAATGTAAAAGTGATAATGGAAAATAAAGTTGATGAAAGAATGCTTGGTAATTTTACTGATTATATTTTTAAACTTTGTAGTCTAATATTGTTTATTTTTTCAAATATGGACTGCCATCTCCGATGTTCTACGCCACTGGAAAGTATTCATTAATCATATCAGGTTTGTTAATGTTTGTGTTTTCATTATTTTCAAATCCTTATCAATGAGGTAATAGATGTGTATATATGGTCCGCTTTTCAAAACGTTCGGAAACTTATTTAGAGAAAATTGAATTTCTCATTCACTGCAAATACAATACCTCGACGAGTGGAAAGCTTGGAAGGGAAAAACAAGCAGTTTCTCTAATATACAATCAGTTTAAGGTCACGGTTGATTGGTGGCGTTTTGATGAAAACGCAAACAAGAGAAGGAACAATTTAACTTTGTCGATTTGTTTTTTTTGTCGAGATGGTATATTTTACTCAAATTGAATTTCGTGTTATTTATTCTGCCACGATAATCTGTAGTATACTCTTACCTTGCCTATATTTCCTATATTTGAGAAGAGCCGGCAAAAGAAGAGTTAAAGTGGTCCAATTACGGTATTTTGCTTTGGCACCAATTATAACTGTTAGTGCACTATGTTGTTAAAATGATTTACAGCATTAACTATTCCCGCCAGTGGCGCCGTGACTTGTGTTGTGTTTAGATGTGTAGAGCAGTATTTTATTTCAACTGGTTGGTTTTTATTATAACTATTTGCTGAACGACCAGTTCCCAAAAATCGCTTGTAGTTACTGAATCCTAATTTACATTTTATGACATTGTATTTTGTTTGAGTCTAGTATTACAATAAACCTTTTTTATTTACTGCCATCACTTTTGTTGTTAATCGTTTTCGAATAGACTATAAGTACCGTGTTATATAACAACACTCTACATACTTTACAGCAAAGGAATCCGGTTGTGAATCGAATTTTAATTTCAAAAATGTTGTTTAGTGCCTGTTTAGCAATTAACAGTGATAAACATCTTCGGTGATAAATTATGAAATGGCAAGAATGTAGATACCGGCTAGATCCATAAAAGTGACACTCTGATTACTTTGTTTGGATTTATTACTAACGTTGCTGTTTAATAAGTATGTGCAAGAATCTTTATCGTCAACTCGTCGAATATATTAAAGTTTGTATAATTTATCAGGTGAAGGGTACTCATGAACATCTTGATTATGGATAAACTTTACCAAAGTAAAACCTTTTTTCGAGGTAAATTTACGAGTAGGAAAAATTTTAGATTGCCTTCAAATTCCATTCCAACACCATTTTGGTGGTTAAACATCAGATTTCGTAATAATTTCCGGTACAAATGAACCCAGTATGTTACTTGTTATTATTTTGAAACATGAACACGTAATGGCTGTCAGCAGAAAGTGAAAATAGCTCAAATTAATGAAATACAAGTGAAAACTTCCCAAATTAAATTGGTAGCAAACCTACGGAAAATAGCTAAAAACAACACGAAGGTTATAAATCCTAGTACAGTTTTCATACAAGATAATCCATTTATCAAATATGTTGAACAAATACATTGGAAATGTTTAAAAATAAAATAAGAATGAAGGTCCTTAAGAGAAGAGAAGAGAAGAGAAGAGAAGAGAAGAGAAGAGAAGAGAAGAGAAGAGAAGAGAAGAGAAGAGAAGAGAAAGAGAAGAGAAGAGAAGAGAAGAGAAGAGAAGAGAAGAGAAGAGAAGAGAAGAGAAGAGAAGAGAAGAGAAGAGAAGAGAAGAGAAGAGAAGAGAAGAGAAGAGAAGAGAAGAGAAGAGAAGAGAAGAGAAGAGAAGAGAAGAGAAGAGAAGAGAAGAGAAGAGAAGAGAAGAGAAGAGAAGAGAAGAGAAGAGAAGAGAAGAGAAGAGAAGAGAAGAGAAGAGAAGAGAAGAGAAGAGAAGAGAAGAGAAGAGAAGAGAAGAGAAGAGAAGAGAAGAGAAGAGAAGAGAAGAGAAGAGAAGAGAAGAGAAGAGAAGAGAAGAGAAGAGAAGAGAAGAGAAGAGAAGAGAAGAGAAGAGAAGAGAAGAGAAGAGAAGAGAAGAGAAGAGAAGAGAAGAGAAGAGATATATAGTTAAATCCAAAATCTATGAAATTTGAAAATATAAAAATTGGTATTCAGAATTAATATAAACATCGTTCGTTATACAGTTGACGAAATAAAAATCATAATAATAAAATTCAATTTGATCATCATATAAATTTCTTTTTTTTTATTTATTCATAAATGAAAATTATCCATATTAAATTATATTCCGGGTCTATAATAATTAATAATTTTAAATAAATTACACATAGGATTTGTCAAAATAAATAATTCCAAATTAAAATGAATTACATACAGGGTTGTCCATAAAATTTTATTTATAAAAATACTATTTCAAAATTGTTTAATAATATAATCGCATAAAAATATATAAAAGAAAATCGTCTTAGTTACACTATTTATTACTCAAGGACGGCTGAAAATTGGTGGGAAGGTATAGCTTAGAACCAGGAGACAGACATATGGTAGGACATAGGATTTTTATTAGAAAAAATTATTTAAAAACATTCTACTTTGGACAAAAATTGGCGGTAAATAAAAATTTTAAATTTATGGAAGTTTGAAATAAACAAAAGCTACTCTGACACTCTACTCAATGGGCAGGAAACGACCGCTTGCATAATATCTTATTGAAGGACAGGACAACGTCTGTCGGGTCTTCTAATTAATTATATTTTAGTATTTTAATGTTAAGTTTACAATTTTAACAAATCCAACTGAATTCCATTTAATAATAAATAAAAATATTGTCGTTAAATACAATTTATTGTTTTTTAAAGATTATCGGACCTACACAATGAGGATTAGGTGGAAGGTTATTCAAGGTAATTTATGGCAGTAGATCGATTTTGAACTAAATTATAACAGAAAAAATAGCCAATATCTTTATTGAAGACAAACAAATCCATGAATTTCGCTCCAAAGTGATATTTCCATAAAAATATATAAAAAGTAGAGTGAACAATACTAGAGAAGAAGAATCATCTGCCTCCTTCTTTCATTGCGCATGTATTTACTTTTTGAAGTTTTAACTGTCACTTTGCGTTTCATTGGCAACATCGTTATGGAATCATCTTACTTTTCAATCATCAAAAATTGATATAATACCCTTTTAATAATATTATTTATATATATTAGTTACCATTAAAATATTGTAAATTTTTCGAGTTATGACGTTTTTTTCGGTAAAAAACTAGAAGTTTTTCATTAGTGTCTTTTTCACGCAACCTCAAAATTAGCCCGAAAACGCAAAAAACTGCATTTTTCGTTTTTTATTTTTAGTTTCGTCAAAAATTTTTCGATTTCTATGAAAATTTGGTAAATGGAGGTTTTCATAGTCAAAAACCATGAGAAAAAATTTCAAATTAAAATATTTAAAATTTTTCCAATTTTGACGCTTTTTCGGTAAAAAACACTTTTTGTGGGGGGTTGAAAACGACATTATTGAGATTTCTGGCCAAAGTTGAGATCCTAGAAAAAAAAGTTGAATAAATAGTTGTAGCTTGGAAAAATCTACAACTTTTTCATTAGTGACTTTTTCACATAACCTCAAAATTAGCTCGAAAAACGCAAAAAACTGCATTTTTCGTTTTTTATTTTTAGTTTCGTCAAAAATTGTTCGATTTCTATGAAAATTTGGTAAAAGGTAGTTTTTATAATCACAAACTATGGAAAAAAATTTCAAATTAAAATATTGGAAATTTTTCGAGTTATGACGTTTTTTCGGTAAAAAAATACTTTTTGTGGGGGGTGGAAAGAGACATTATTGCGATTTCCGCCAAAGTTGGGGTCTTAGAAAAAAAGTTGAATAAATAGTTGTAGATCTTGGAAAAATCTACAACTTTTTCATTAGTGACTTTTTCACATAACCTCAAAATTAGCTCGAAAAACGCAAAAAACTAAAAAACTGCATTTTTCGTTTTTTATTTTTAGTTTCGTCAAAAATTGTTCGATTTCTATGAACATTTGGTAAAAGGTAGTTTTTATAGTCACAAACCATGAAAGAAATTTCAAATTTTTCGATTTATGAGGTTTATTCATTAAAAAATTATTTTTGTGGGGGGGTTGAAAAAGACATTATTGCGATTTCCGGCCAAAGTTGAGGTCCTAGAAAAAAAAGTTAAGAGTTAATAGTTGTAGATCTTGGAAAAATCTACAACTTTTCCATCAGTGACTTTTTCACATAACCTCAAAATTAGCTCGAAAAACGCAAAAAACTGCATTTTTCGTTTTTTATTTTTAGTTTCGTCAAAAATTGTTCGATTTGGATGAAAATTCCACACCTGAAAAAAGCATTATATCAATTTTTGATAAAATAAAATTGCCCTCTAAGAGACGTCACGTCTGTGGTTACGGGTTAACATTGTTGCCGTTAGTCCTCAGTTCAATTTGTAGATCAGTCACCATCAATTGAAACTTGTTGTAGCATAGTGATAAAGCATTGATAGCAGTTCTTGAAATGTGTCTCTCGACATACTGATAAAATTGACAAATTTTTCTGGGTCTTCAATCAGTTCGTTATATAGCGTATAAAAAAATCCCCTATTTTTCCTTCCACTTGTCATTGGATGCGTTTCTTTTTTTTCAAATTCTATTATATAGCATGACAATGGTCGTTAGAAAAAATAAATCAGCACTGTCATCAGCAGATTCAGAAGAAGCCATCGCTACTCCACGCAACGTGCACAACTAGACAACAGCGAAAGAAATGGCTAAAAACTTTTTCGGTTGGTAGCAGTGTGGCCACATGTTCAACCGTTTCAAGCGCCATCTCGATCTGCAAATGTCGCCAAAAATCGCAACATGTTCCAACGTTGCCATGTCGCCCAAAAATCGCAAAAATACATAAACAATATAAACTGTTTATTTTTCTCGATATTTCCGTTAGTCAAAACTGTCACGTTATTTGTCATTTCTCTGTGAACGTCATCGTTAACTGTCCGACAAAATTTTTCATAAACTAAATTGCTTGCCATTTTACTCGAATCAAATATAGCCAAAAAAGTAGCTGAAAAAAGTAAAATATCGCAAAAAATTGTTCAAAGTAGCCCGAATGGCGACAAATAGCCCAATCTGGCCACACTGGTTTCGCTTTTTCAATGTTTTATTTTATTTCAGCCAAAGATGTGATTTTGTCCAGTTTGTGTTTGTAAAAATTATATATTAGCAACGAAGGTGACATAAAAACAAAGCACCTCGTATGTGTATCGATTATAGAGTCTCATTGTCCCAAATTAGCGGTTAAACTAACATTATTAGCCACTAAAGACCCTTTTACATTAATCTTATCGTTAACTGCATTCTACGAGTCCATTAACGTATAACCGAGATAATAAAAAAATCAAGGTTTCCTTCCATTAGTTAAATGAAGTTTTTATTTTTCTAACGTTAGATATTTTACTTTAACCGGCAATAAAAAAGAAATAAACGTCTTCGCACCGTTTGATGAGATTTTCGAAAAAATTTTGATACAAAATCATGTGCGTAATTTAATAAGACACATGTAATAGCATATCTGATCAAATTTGTTTTAAAACGACCCGTTTCGCAATTTTTACATACAGGGTGTTTCTAAATTCATGCGAAAAAATACAGGAGGTAATTACCCGTGTAAAATTATGACAACTATGGATAATAGATTATTTGAACAGGTAACAAATGGTAAAACTCAATAACATACAGACAAGCAGGTTATGTAATGATATGGGTGTACCACAGGGCAGTGTGTTGGGACCTTTGCTGTTTTTTATTTATTTAAATGATATTGTGGACAATACAACTCCCTGTATATCTTCCGCGTTATTATTATTTATTTAGCTAATTATTAATGTATGTGTAACTTTATGGGCGCACTGTATATGAAAAAGGGCAAATATATTTAAAACTATTGTCCCAATTTTCTCGAAAAAACAATTCAAGTGTTTTAATAGTTATTTATGATACAAGTGCGTGAAGTGATACTTTTGCGCACGAGTTGCGAAAATGGCAGCCACGAGCGTAGCGAATGCCTTTTTTCGCAACGAGTGCGCAAAAGTACTTCACGCATGAATATCATACAATATTTTATCTACGACCACATTAAAAAATACTTTTCCGTGTAATTTTTGATTTTTTAGTGCTACACCAATCCAAAAAATCGTCATATGACTTCATGTATAGTTTTCTCGACTTTTCCGGAAGCAGGTTTTGAGTTACATTGCACGCAATTTCAGGAGGAGTGAAATCAGATTCTTCTTCCATGTTTATTTATCTTAACAATCAGTGTTTTATCAATCAAAATTTGAAAAATGTTTTGCAAAATGACGATGACGTTTCACACTTCTTAATGACAGTACAAAATTATTACAATTACAGAACCTTTGACAGAACACAAAACACAAAATTATCTAAGGTAACTTAATAAATATACAAATAAAAAAAGGTGAGCGGTCGTCGGACCGCCGACAGAAGCTTGCTTCTTATGCACAATAGAATAAGCATTTTTGACAATTCTTCGAAAATTTTGACCATTTTTCAAAAAATTTTACAATTATTGACCATTTTTTCAAAAATTTTTACAATTTTGGACTATTTTTTCAAATTTTAACAATTATTGACCATTTTTGACAGTTTTGACAATTTTTCAAAAATTTTGACAATTTTCAACAATTATTGACCATTTTTGACAGGTTCTGACAATTATTGACCATTTTTGACAATTTTCCAAAAATTTTGACCATTTTTCAAAAAATTTGACAATTTTTAACAATTATTGACCATTTTTGACAGTTTTTTATAATTATTGACCATTTTTTCAAAATTTTGACAATTTTTGACCATTTTTCAAAATTCTAACAATTTTTGACCATTTTTGACAGAATCTGACAATTATTGACAACTTTCAAAAATTTTGACAGTTATTGACTATTTTTTAAAATATTTAACAATTTTGGACTATTTTTCCAAATGTTAACAATTATTGACCATTTTTGACAGTTTGGACAATTTTTCAAAAATTTTGGCAATTTTTAACAATTATTTACCATTTTTGACAGGTTCTGACAATTATTGACCATTTTTGACAATTTTCCAAAAATTTTGACCATTTTTCGAAAAATTTGGCAATTTTTAATAATTATTGACCATTTTTTCAAAATTTTCACAATTTTTGACCATTTTTTCAAAATTTTCACAATGTTTGACCATTTTTCAAAATTTTAACAATTATTGACTATTTTTGACAGTTTTGACAATTGACAATTTTGGACTATTTTTTCAAATTTTAACAATTATTGGCAATTTTCAAAAAAATTGACAATTTTTAACAATTTTTAACAATTATTGACCATTTTTGACAGTTTTTTTATAATTATTGACCATTTTTTCAAAATTTTGACCATTTTTCAAAATTTTTACAATTATTGACCATTTTTAACAGTTTCTGACAATAATTGACAATTTTTCAAAATTTTCAACATTTTTCAAAAGTTTTGACAATTTTCAACAATTATTGACCATTTTTGACAGTTTTTTATAATTATTGACCATTTTTTGAAAATTTTAACAATTTTTGACCATTTTTGACAGAATCTGATAATTATTGACAACTTTCAAAATTTTGACAGTTATTGACTATTTTTTAAATATTTAACAATTTTGGACTATTTTTCCAAATTTTAACAATTATTGACCATTTTTGACAGGTTGGACAATTTTTCAAATATTTTGGCAATTTTTAACAATTATTGACCATTTTTGACAGGTTCTGGCAATTATTGACCTATTTGACCATTTTCAAAAAATTTGGCAATTTTTAATAATTATTGACCATTTTTGACAGTTTTTATAACGATTGACCATTTTTTCAAAGTTTTGACAATTTTTGACAATTTTCAAAATTTTAACAATTATTGACTATTTTTGACAGTTTCTGACAATTATTGACAATTTTTCAAAAATTTTGACAATTTTCAACAAGTATTGACCATTTTTGACAGTTTTTCATAATTATTGACCATTTTTTCAAAATTTTAATAATTTTTGACCATTTTTGACAGATTCTGACAATTGTTGACAATTTTTGACAACTTTCAAATATTTTGACAGTTATTGACTATTTTTTAAAATATTTAACATTTTTGGACTATTTTTTAAAATATTTAACATTTTTGGACTATTTTTTCAAATTTCAACAATTATTGACCATTTTTCACAGTTTTGACAATTTTTAACAATTATTGACCATTTTTGAGCATTTTTGACAGATTCTGACAATTATTGACCATTTTTGACAATTTTCCAAAAAATTTGACCATTTTTCAGAAAATTTGACAATTTTTAACAATTATTGACCATTTTTGACAGTTTTTTATAATTATTGACCATTTTTTCAAAATTTTTAACCATTTTTTCAAAATTTTAACAATTATTGACCATTTTTGACAGATTCTGATAATTATTGACAACTTTCAAAAGTTTTGACAGCTATTGAATATTTTTTTAATTATTTAACAATTTTTCACAGATTCTGACAATTATTGACAATTTTTCAAAAATTTTGACAATTTTTAACAATTATTGACCATTTTTCAAAATGTTGACAATTTTTGACCATTTTTTCAAAATGTTGACAAGTTTTGACCATTTTTCAAATTTTATAGTACCGCGCGTTATTTCAATGCGTCTCTCTCTCTCTTTGTAAATGCTAATTTTAATGGTGGTCGTAGATAAAAAATATTTTTCTCACAAGTACTCTAAGTGAACGATTTTTTTGTTTTAATTTGTTTATTTAAATGGCCCATATTTTCCGAACTAAAGCGTTCGTGTCAAAAGTAACGATTTGTTTTATATTACGAGTATTATTAGAAAAATTGAAAAACACGTATTCGAAATTTTATTATTTCCAACCATAAAATAAATTTGCACAAAACGAAAATTACTCCGCTATTACGCTAACAATGCAGAAAAATATTTAGTAGAAGTGTTTGTTGATTTTAAAAGATTTACAACTGTTCTAATAAAACTTACGACTGAAATATCAATTGTGGCTTATTTTCATACGAAAATAAATCGAAACATAAACTAAGAGAGAAACTGTAGTTAAATTTAACTTTTAATGTATTTAAGAAGTCGCCTAAATAAAATGTTGCACAAGCTGTGAGAAATAAAAAAATATTCGCCTCATCTTGAAGAACATAATTCAGTAGGACTGTTTTTGACTATCTTTGCAAAGGTTGTTCAATTAAGTGCGAATACAGGGACTACGTTATATCGGAGCTGATGCAACAAGTTCTGGAAATGGTGGAGATTTTTGCCCTTTTAATAATTAAAACAGTTTTTTATATTATCTTAGGTTATAATAAGAGTGCTAGAATAATCGTCATTTTCGCTATTCATCATGATTAACCTTAAAAAGATCTACTGACTAGGGATGTTAAAAAATAATCGATTTTTATATAAATCGATTATTATTTCCTTATAATCGATTTTTATAGTATTATTTATCGATTTTTAGTAATAGTATATTATTCAACAAGCATATAATGATGGCGAAGGTGCGTTTATGTCGCGAGCCGCAGGCGAGTGAGTATTAGCCATTATATGCGAGTAGAATACTATATTTTGTCCACCACTATTAATTACCTGAATGAATTTTTTTTCTCTTCCCTCCAATTTAGGAAGGGATTATAGGCTTTCATACTAAATTTTTCGACATTTCTGGCAGTAAATTTAAGGATACTTCAGTGTCCGATTCGCTTTTCTAGTATTTTAAAATTAAATTCACTATAATAATTAAAACTCTTGCAATCCGCTATAAATTATTTAAAACGTCAGTTTCTTGGTTTTGACATTGACATCTATACGCTCTATATGTATGCAACAGTTTAATGAATTATTATAAATGTCTCCGTAGCAGGACTGTTTAGATGTCTGAGTTCGCGAAATGAAGAATTGTACGCCTAAGGTTCGAATCCGGGTCGCGGTGAAAATTTTTAAATATTATATTGTATATATACATTTGTATATAAGTAACCTTCAATGTATTTCCTATTTGTCCGTGTCACGTGACCTGTTCATTATCCACACCTATTATTCACTGGTGAATAATGTACGTCATTATACTTGAAGAAGCACACGTAAAATGTAAACATTACCAAATAGTCGTGGACAAATCAATTTATAAATTACGTGTTTAAATCGATTTTCGGAAACGGCTCGTATTATTTATTGACTATTTTTCAAAATTTTGACAA